>CAUYUJ010006202.1:521909-535930 GCA_963575745.1 Prorocentrum cordatum | reverse complement strand
CGCGTGGCTGATAAAAAAAGCGACGTACGCGCATACGCCGATCGTGGCCGGGCCCATCCTGAACCCGGCATCGGTGCACACGCTCTCCTGCCCTGGCCAGGGAGGCACACGCACCGAGCCTGCGGGCCCACCTGGGCGGGACCGACGCCTGTGCACAGCCCTCCTCTTCTCGCTCTCCAGCGGAAGAAAAAAAGGCATGACCACAAACTCGTGGCCCTCCGCGCGGATTTCTCGCATCCCCGCTGGACCTCCCTCTCTGGTGCGGGGGCGGCGCCAGGCCAGGGGCGCCGTCGGGGGGGGGGGGGGCCAGCGCGGATCCAAGAGAAACCCGCGAGGAGCGCCAAGAGTTTTGTGTTCATGGCGCTTTTTCTTCTTCGAGTTTCGTCTGACCCGAGCCTTGCGCATGGCCCTCCACTCCTCCGCAGGAGAGCCCAGAATCGAATCGATAAGTCGGATCGGCGATCGAAATGAATCGGATCGACAGAAATCGGCAGCCGAGTCGGGAAAAGTCGAATCGGCGGACATCGGCAGGCTAGCGGGCCTCCAGTGAGGAATCGGAGCCCCAAACCGGAATCCGAAATCGAATCGAAACGGCACAGGAAGCCATCGAGATCGAATCGAAGCGACTCCGGGGGGTCGAAACGAGCCCTGCTCTAGAAGAAGAAACAACCACGCAAACATACACTTTTGGCGCTACGCGCGGATTTCTTGGATTCGCGCTGGACCCCCCTCCCTGGCGCGCGGAGCGCGCCAGGGGCGGCGCCAGAGGAGTCGCCGGGGGGCCCATGCAGGCGCGCATCCAAGAAATCCGCGCGAGGCGCCAAAGGTTTGTGCTTACGTGGGTTTTTCTTCTCCGATGCCCCTCCGCCGAGCGTCCTCGGAGGCCATCGGCATCGAACCGCAGCGAAGCGAAGCGGAGAAATCGAAACGAGCCCGGCTCCTCCACCGAGAACGTCGACAGCGAGACCACCGCGCCGCTGTCCGAATCCTCCTCCGCCTCAGGGCGGCGGCATGCCGGAGGGGGCCCCCCTCGGGCAGGGAGGGAGGCGCCTCCCTGAGGCGCGGCGCGACCTGCCGATCGCGGCAGCCTTTTTTTTTGTTAAAACAATTTTTTTTTTTTTAAAAGTCGGGCCTGCCCCTCTACAGGAGGAGCATCCCAGAACATGTTGTAGCATGTTTGGTAATGTGTTGTTATCTTTCGGGCGGACGATCTTGTTATTACTTTGGACTATGTTTGGATATGTCCTAAATCTGTTTGAAATCTTCCTCCAAACCCCCCCCCCTTACTTTCACGTGCCCGACCTAAGTCTATGTGGTCAAATCCATGTAGCACAGTGCGCCACCGTGCCTGCGCGGAGCGGGCGTGCTGGAATGCTCCTGTGGTACCTCTGGGAGTGTTTTCTTACACGTGGTCTGGGGCCGAACCCCTCCCTGGTTTGCAAGCGGGGTCAAACAAGCCCACCCTTAGATTGTTCCCCAGCGCTCTGTTCGGCCTCCAGACGGCCAAGATGGCCTCCAAGACGGCTTCCAAGACAGCGAAGACGACAACGAAACAGCCCAAGATCGCACAAGATGGCTCGAGCGCCTCTCAAGACAGCCTCAAGACGGCCCAAGAGGCCCCCAAGAGGGCCTCAAGCCAGATCAAGGGGCCCCCAAGACGGCTCAAGAGGCCCCCAAGAGGCATTCCTGGAGATCCCGAGGAGGCCAAAAACAATGGAGTTTCCAAAGTTTTTGAAGGATGTTGAGGTTCTCGCCTGTTCGAGTTTCCGACCGCACGAGACGGCCCAAGCGGCCCCTAAGAAGGCTTCAGGATAGCTCCAAGACAGCCCACGGTCTCTTGTCGGCCCAAGAGTACCCAAAGAGCGCCCAAGGAGCCCCAAGAGAACAACCAGACAGCCCAGAGAGGCCTCTTGGGCATTCTTGGGCGGTTCGAGACCCAAACTTGCCAGAACATCAGGATCCTTCCTGCAACCTACGTAAAACTAAATGACGTTGACCTCCTCGAGCTCTCCTGGAGGGCCTCTCGGAGACCTCGTGGGCCATCTTGGGGGCCCCTTGATCTGCCTTGAGGCTTTCTTGGGAGACTCATGGCTTTCCAGGACGGCTATCAAGGCAGCCAAGATTACACCAAGATGATCCCAAGATGGACCAAGACGGCTCAAGAGGCCCCCCAAGAAGCCATGGAACAGATCAGGAGGACCCCGAGACGGCCCAAGAGAGCTCCAAGAGGCCCTCCTGGAGAGCTCGAGGGGGCCAACACAATTGATTGTCCTATCAAGGAGGCTGGAGGATGATGAGGTTCTCGTCTGTTCGGACTTCCGACCGCCCAAGGGTGCCCAAGAGGCCTCCAAGAGGCCTCAAAGATGGCTCCAAGGCAGCCCGAGAGACCCCCCAAGAGGGCCTCACGTCGGCCCACAACGGTTCAAAAATCGCCCAAGGTTTGGACGCCCGAAATGGGTACGGAAAGAATGGGTACAATGCCCAACAACAACTGTTGTCCCAAACCAACAGCGGCCGCTGTTGGGCAGGCGGCCTTCTGTCTGAAATGGACACAGGCCGCGGCGGCGCGGACGGCGAGTCCTGTTCAAAATGCGCAGGAACTGCTGTTGGGCATTGCACCCATTCTTTCGGTACCCATTTCGCTCGTGCAGACAAGGGGCTTCGAAGAGGGCCCCCAAGCCGGCCGCGAACCGCTTCCAGGAGCGCACCAACACGGCCTGGAGAGGCCCCCGAGCCGGCCCTCACAGGCGGCAGACGGGCCAAGGGTCCCCCAAGACGGCCCAGCGAGGCCCCCAAGAGGCCCACGAGAGGGGCCCCCAAGGGAAGCTTTCGGGACGCTCCAAGAGGCCCCCCAGGAAGCCACAAGAAGGCCCGCAACAAGCCTTCTCCTCCTCCTCCTTCTCCTCCTCCTTGTCTCCCTCCTCCTCCTCCTCCTCGGAGTTCCATGCGCACCCCCCAAAAACATCTCGCGGATCTTTGGTTGGCTGCGACTTGGCAATTGTCGCCATTTTCGTGGCTGCTGGGATGTCCAGCGGAAGAAGGGAGTGCCACGCGCACCGGTGCAGGCTTCCGCGTGGCCCCAGAGGGGGTTCAGCTGAAGGGGGGGAGTGCACTATAGCTTTGGAGGGAGTGCAAGAGGTCTTGCGCCAGAGACTTGCACCTCGCCGCGGATCTCAAGCCCGACCATGACTGTACTAGAGCCCTCCTAGATGGATTCCGAGTACTTAGATGGGGTCGGAGGATCGCGCCGCATCGCAGATGCATCG
The DNA here is from genome assembly GCA_963575745.1 of Prorocentrum cordatum. Lineage (NCBI taxonomy): Eukaryota > Dinophyceae > Prorocentrales > Prorocentraceae > Prorocentrum > Prorocentrum cordatum. Next base: position 532,664 of record CAUYUJ010006202.1, on the reverse strand, counting down.
GCGATGCGTCGCCGATGCATCAGCGATGCATCGGCCATGCACTGGCGACGTCGGCGATGCATCGGCGACGTCGGCCTGGATGAAAAAAAGGGCCCCACATCGGGCCGCGTTGCCGATGCATCGCCGATGCATCGCCGACCCCATCCAGGAGGCCAGATGCACGCCGGGTCTCTCCGGCAGTCGGGTCGGGCGAAAGGGGGGGATAGCGAAGGGGGGGTTTGGAGAATCAGCTCACGTAGCTGATTTTCCCGGCGCCTCCCCGCGCCGGAGGCGGCCATGTATCGAGGAATGGGCCCCTCGGTGAGGCCGAAACCAGCTGCATGCAGCAAATTTCGTAACCCCCCCTTTCCTAATCCCCCCCTTTCGCCCGGCCCGAGGCAGGCCCGCCTCCGTCTGCAGGAGCGACGGCCGGGAGCCCAACGCCGGCTCCGGGGCCGCGCCCGCCTGGAGCGCCCGGGCGGGCGCGGCCAGCAGGGCCAGCAGGGCGACGAGCCCACCGCGCGACGTCATCGCTGGAGCCCAGATGCGGAGGGAAGGGAAAACCCCAGACGTCCGGCGTCTCGAACAAAAAAAAATCGAGGCGCACATGCTTTTGTTGCCGTGTTCGGCCTCTCGGCGCCCTCACCGGGCCTCGGGACCGTCAACCAGCGGCTCGCGCTGTAAAACGGGCCCAGGGGAAGCGGCCGAGAGGTCGGGGGCCCGCGACTCGAACAAATCGCGACGCTGGATGTCTGGGACCATGACCAAGTGAGACAGGTGGCATCCAAACCCGACCCCCGCCAACCGTGGGCTCTCCAGAATCGATGGAAGGCGGGGGTTGGGTTCGGATTTCGCCACGTGCTCGACGAACTCCGAACCCTCCCCCCGCCGCCCATCCAGTTGCCGGAATCACTGATCGGCGGGGGCGGGCTTCGGAGGTCGCCCCTCCCCCGACAGGTGGTATAAGGCTTCGGGCTGCGCACAGACAGCCCCCACAGGTAGTCCCGGCGGGTCTCAACATGCCCCCCGGACAGTCTCTCGGGGGCGGCCAAGAGGGGGGCGTCCAAGAGGGGGTGTGTGCAAATCATGGCCAGCGGCATGTGCGCGGCCCAGGGGGGGGGCCAGGGACGCCATGAAACAAGAAGATGAGGCGCCATGAAGTCTGGGGAAGTATCATAACCCACGCCATGATATCCACCCCCCCCTAGTCATCACCCCCCTCTTTGCCGCCCCCGATCTCGACATGCCCCCCCGGACAGTCTCAGCTGGCCTGACCAGGCCCCCCCGAGACGGACGCCCGGGGTGGCCTCGGCATCCCTGCGCCGCCGCTGGCGGCGCCCCCAGGGCGCTCCGCGCCCCAAACTTGGACTGCTCGGGGGGACCGTGGAGCCCAGCTCGGATCGGGGGGAACGAGAGGGGGGGATATAGCAAAGGGCAGGGTAGAGACTCAGCTCACGTAGCTGATTTTCCCAGCGCCTCGAGGCGCCCATGTATCGAGGAATGGGCCCGGCGGCGGGGCCGAAACCAGCTGCATGCAGCAGATTTCGTGACCCCCCTTTCCCCATCCCCCAGGCCGTCCAGGACGTTGCCTTGGGGGGCTTTCTGTGCGCGGCCCGGAGCCTCACCATGCTCAAGACCGAGCCCAGATCTCCGACGGTGTGTTTTTCGATCGGGGCGTCTTGTCTTCAGTTCGGCCCCTGGGGCCTGATCTGGGGACATCTTGGACCACGCATGGAAACAAAATATCGGAGGATGTCTGGGCACGCGGAAACATAGGTGCCGATCTCGGTTACCGCTCATCTTTGTCATCGTCACTTCGTGGACCATCCTCGCGAGTGGGCGACGGCCGGCGTGGACCATGACCTCACTGCATCGACAATATACTGCGATATCTTGGTCATGGTCATCGTTTTCCGCCCCTGGAAGATGGAAATGTCCCAGGTGCCAGCCCGGCAACAAGTGACGGTAAGTACGTAATCAGAACAAGAGAACACCTGCACGGGCATAGACTCGTGGGAGGCCCGCGTGGACTTCCTGGATCGGCGCTGGGACCCCCCTCCCGGGCGCGCGGGCGGAGCGCGCTGGGGGCCGCGCTGGAAGCGCCACCACGACGGGCACTCACGAGCGCGGAACATGTCCGTATCCGCGCCCTCGCGGTCTGTATCCCGGGGCGCGATCCCGCGTATGCGCGGTCGCACGGGCACCTCCTGCGCGGGACGTCCGCGAGCAAAGCGCTCCGTAGCCGCGGGGACGCGGCCCAGAGGCCCAACCCGCGGGGCCAAGGATACGGATACGTGTGTCGCCCACAAGGCGCCCAGGGGTCGATCCAAGAATCCCGCGTGGATTTCCCACGGTTTATGTCGACACAGCTGAGTATAGTTTAACCGATCCCCAACCCCAGCGGCGCGGCCTGGGCCCCACTGGCGGATTTGCCCCCCCCCCTAGATGGTGATATGGGCCGTTCCCTTCGGGTTCCGAGGGGCGTGTCCCCCACTTGGGGGGGGTGATGTGGTGGGGGTGTCGAAGGGGATGGGGACGGGGATGGGGGTCAGTTGAACGATACCGCGACGCGGCGCTCTCTTCTTCGGGTCAGAGGAGAGTGCAGGCGAGCCGGGCCGAGCTGCCGCGAGCCCAACTGCCGCGAGCCCGGGCGATCGCGCGCGGGATGGCGCCGAGAGGCCACGGGCCTTCGGCCGTCGAGGCCTGGTCTGTCTGTTCGGCCGACGCTCTGGGCGCCCGGAAGGGGCGAAGAGAATGGAGAGCTCTTGATGGGCCTCTTTTCCACCACCACTACCACAAGTTGGAGGCGGGAAGGAGGCGAAGGAGGACGAGGAGAAGGAGGAAGAGGAGGAGGAGGATGAAGAGGAGGAGGAGGAGGAGGAGGCGGAGGATGAAGAGGAGGAGGAGGAGGAGGAGGAGGGGAAGGGGGAGGAGGAGGAGGAGGAGGAGGAGGAGGGTCTCTCTCCCTCCAACTTATGGCGGCGGTGGTGGAAAACAGGCCCATCAGCTCTCACGAGAAAGATGGCATAGCGACCTTACGCGCAGGCTGACACGGGCCGGTGGCGCGGCACGCCACACTGGAGGCGAGGGCGCTTACGCGCGACCTCACAGCTCACGCGCGAAGGCCGGCGTGATTGAACCCGCGATTGAACTCGCACAGAAGAAACCCAAGCATCCAGAGTCTGGACAAGATCGGGACGGCCGTTTTTCAGTGCTCGGTCTGTCGGGGCCCCCAGTGGACCTCGGGGCCGGAAACGACTCGGATGGAAGAACGGGTGAAAGATCGAGGAGGTCGGAGGCCCGCGTCTCGGAAAAGTCGGGACGCTGGATGACTGAGAATGGGTACAGTGGAGGCCAGTCCACAAGAACCCTCCCACAAGAAACCGAGCCCTGAGACCCAGGGCGCCCCTCGAGATGTTTGGCGTGGGAGCGTCGCGCCTTCCATCGAACAAAAACCAGCGAAGCCCAGGAAACCCAGGGCGCGCCGGAGGCGAGCAGGGTGTTTCTTCGCATGGGCCCCCATTGCACGATGCCCAACAACGAATCTTGTCCACAGCCAACGGCGGCGGCTGCCATGCGAGCGCCTCTCCGCCTCGAGTGGAGCGCACGCCCGCGGCGACCCCCACAGCGAACCTCGCACGGAGTGGCCAGGAACGGCGGTCGGTCTTCGACGCCAATCTCGTCGTCGCTCTCTCCGATCATCCAGAATTGTCCCCATCGCACTTAGGGACCGCATCCCAGGAACAACTTCGAGCACCCACAAACATATCGAAGCAGTGTCGAACGAATATCGCCTCCCAAAGCCCGACACGTGAAAACCGTTGAGTTTCGGTACTTCCCTGGTGCTCCACATTCTTTCTGGTGATCAAGGCGAAAGAAGGTTGGAACATCATAACTTCAGAACTGTCTTCCGATTCACCCCCTCAAGGATCTACGGACCTGGGTCAATCCAGACACGGGTCAATCATGCCTTGCAAGATCCTGCAAGATCCTGCAGGATCCAAGCCCGGGTTATTGCGCCCCTGGCCTTGTAGGATCCTGCAAGATTTGGTGCTCGGGCTGGCCCCCGTTTGCATGGACCCCATCTATTGAGCCCCTCCTTTGATGATGGGCAGATGTCCACCACCGCTAACAAATGTAGGAGAGGGAGGAGGAGAAGGAGGAAGGAGGAGGAGGAGAACATAAGGAATAGGAGGACTTCCCCATCCTCCTTCCCCCCCCGTCCTACGCATGGCACTGGTGGTGGTGGTGGAAGATTGGCGCATCACTTGAGCGCGAATACATAGGGGGACGACAGATGGGGGGAAGGGGGGCATGCACCCCTTTTCGGCAGCCCTCGCTGCCCCCCCATCGATCGCCTCCCACATTACGGTGGAGGCCCGACCACAAGAACCCTTCCACAAGAACCCAACCCTGAGACCCCAGGACGACCATTGATTTCTGGCGTGGGAACGCCACGCCTTCCACAGCAAAACCAGCGAAACCCAAGACACCCAGGCCACCCTGGAGGCAAGCAGGGTGTTCCTTGGCATGAGCCTGCACTGCACGCGGCCTCCGACTCCCCCCCACCCGGGGCCCCACCTTTGCTGGCCCCGGCGCCCGGAGAAACAGCGGCCCCCGGGGAGGGGAGGCCACTGCGGCGCGGGGAGGGAGACAGACAAGACGTCGGACCTGTGAAGGAAGAGGAGGAGGAGGAGGAGAAATAGAAGAAGGAGGAGGAGGAGGAGGAGGAGGTATTCCTTGGCGTGGGCCTTCACTGCACGCGACCTCTGACCGAGAAACAGCGGCCCCAGGGAGGGAAGGCCACCGCGGCGCGGGGAGGGAGACAGATGCGTCGGACCTCTGTGGAAGAGGAGGGGGGAAAGGAGGAGAAGGAGGAGGAGGACGAGGAGGACGAGGAGGAGGAGAAGGAGGAGGAGAAAAAAGGGAGGAGGAGGAGGAGGAGAAGAAAGGAGGAGGAGGACAAGGATGAGGAGGAGGAAGAGGACCAGTGGAAACCCAAGATGTTTGAAGTAACCCTCCCTCCAAGCTCCCTCTTTTCAGGCCCCTACGACGGTTCGTTTCCATTGAAGGAACTGCCTCGCCGGCACACAACAGTTTGAAGATCCTGAAGCCTGCCAGCACATTGTGTTTCTGGATTTCAGCGCCACGTATCAACCTGACTGTTGCGTCTTGACGATCCAGAATCGTGCCAGAACGCCATTTTCGGGACTTCAACAAAGCGATTCAACAGAACTGTTGCGCCCGCATAATCCTGACTCCGACCACAACACCATTTCTGGTACGTTGATCATGGTATCCCGTGAACATCTAGGAAAAAAATCAAATGTGCGCGGCGCTCAAACGAATGCCACAATTTGAAAAGGACCTGCCCTCAATCCGTGAAACTCTTGCATCTTGCAACCAAATGCGCGCAACGCTCAAGCGAGAACCACATGTTGAAAACGGCCCGCCCTCAATCCGTAAAGCTCCTGCCAAATTTTAAGACGAAGGTGCGCGGCGCTCAGGCGAGAGCCACATTTTGAAAACGACCCGCCCACAATCCGCGAAACTCTTGCACATGTTTAAGAAAGATGTGCGCGGCGTTAAGGGGCGAATCACATTTTGAAAACCACCCGCACTGAATCCGTGAAACTCGTGGAAGTTGTTAAGACGAATGTGCGCGGCGCTAAGGCGAGGGCCTCAATTTGAAAACGTTGTGAAACTGTTGTCACTCTTCAAGCTGTCAAATCATGCATGGTGAGGAAGTCTCAGGCGAAACGCCCGGCCCGCCCTAAAAACTGGCCTCGGGGTGCGACATGGATGAGTTATCTATGAGGAGAAGGAATGCAGGAGGAGGAGGAGAAAGGAGGAGGAGGAGGAGGAGGAAGGAGGAGGAAGAAAAGGAGGAGGAGGAGGCGGAGGACGAGGAGGAGGAGGAAAAGGAGAAGGAGGAGAAGGAGGAGGAGGAGGGGGAGGAGGAGAGGAGAGAAGAGGAGAAAGGAGGAGGAGGAGGAGGAGAGGAGAGAGGAGGAGAAAGGAGGAGAAAGGAGGAGAAAGGAGGAGGAGGAGGAGGAGGAAGAGGGTACCCTTGCCCCCTCCGAGCGAGGGCGGGCGCCGGCGTGCGAGGCCCGCCGAGGGCCGCCGACTGCCAGCTGGTGGCCGCCCACTGCCCGCGGGTGCCCGGCGAGGAGGGCGGCCGGCGGAGGGCCTCCCGCCGGTCGAGCAGAGCAGCGCCTGGCTCGCCGCGCGGGGGGCGGGGGCGCACGGCCGCCGCGAGGGGAGCGCTCGAGGACGGGTTCCGTCCGGGGAGGGGGAGGAGGAGGAGGGGGGGGAGGAGGAGGAGGGGGAGGGGGAGGAGGAGGAGGGGGAGGAGGAGGAGGAGGAGGAGGAGGAGGAGGAGGAGGATGCGGAGGAGGAGGAGGAGGGGGAGGAGGAGGAGGAGGAGGAGGAGGAGCGGAGGAGGAGGAGGGGGAGGAGGAGGAGGAGGAGGGGGAGGAGGAGGAGGAGGAGGAGGAGGAGGAGGAGGAGGAGGAGGAGGAGGCCCAGGACGGGGCGTTCCCAAGACATGGCCCGACCCAGAGATCCGACGCTCCAACAAAAATCGGAGCGGCTGGTTTTGAACCCTTTTCGGCCTCTGGGAGCCCTCGCCGGGCCTCGGGCCGGTCAAACAAGAACGGCTCAGGGCGCAAAACCAGCCCTGGGGAAGTGGCCCAGACCTCAGGGGCCCATACCTCGAACAATAATTGAGCGGCCGGATATCTGGGGAAGAACGTGCGAAGCCCAGGGGGGGGTCGGGGCATGGGACACGGTCATGTGTTAGGACGAGGGTTACGTCATGATCGGATTACTGCTCAGGGCACGTTTCAGGAGCTCCAGGGCAGCCAGTGGCACGTGGTTCAGCAGCCCGTGCGGAAAGTTGGGCAATCTTCGGAAATCTGAAAATCTCGGAACGTATATGATCATGACCCCTTTCTCCGCTGAGTGCCGAGGCAAGCAGAGCGGCCTTGAAGCCTTCGGGAATCTTCTGACCCTGGTCAATCCAGACACGGGCCAGCCAGGCCTTGCAAAATCCTGCAAGATCCTGCACCCAGACCTGGGTCAATGCGAAGGATCCTGCACCCAAGCCCAGGCCAATGCGACCCTGGCCCTGCAGGATCATGCAAGATCGGGCGCTCTGGCTAACCCCCGTTTGCATTGACCCCCGTCTTGAGGCTCCCGCAGCCTGGAAGTCATCACGGCCACGGCCATGCTCCCCCCCCTGCCTTCGGGCGTCTCCGACACGAGACAAGGGGAGACCCGCCGTCGCTCGGCCGTCCACTCCCCGCTCGGCCGCGAGCGAGGAGGGGAATGATTTGGCTCCTCGAGGGACGCCAGCGAAGGGGACGTCGAGGCGTGCGAGTGGTGAAAGCGTCTTGCGGCGACCTTGTGGGCGAAGCCGAGCGGACTTGAGACGGCATCGCCCGTCTCAAAAGTCCCTTTCCCTGGGGTCCCTTTTGGAACCACGTGAGGGAAGTGAAAAGGAGAAGGCCTTCTCAGAAGGCTTGGAAGTCCCCCGGCCTCCTGAGAGGTGTTCTAAGCCTTCCCCGCGGACTTACCAAAAAAAGCTTCTCAGAAGGCGCGAGGGCTGAGAAGTCGCATCCTGAGACGGCATTCTCCTTTCCATGTCCCCCCCTCGCTGGCCGCCGACCCGTGCATGTTTCGACTTCGTGCGCGCATGTCTCGCAGGATGGCGAGGGGCCTCCTAGATGGGGTCCGAGCAGATCGGTTCGGAGGATCTCGCCGCATCGCCGATGCATCGGCGATGCATCGCCGATGCATCAGCGATACATCAGCGATGCACTGGCGACGTCGGCGGTGCATCGGCGACGTCGGCGTGGAGAGAATTGGGCCCCACATCGAGCCGCATCGCGGATGCATCGCCGATGCATCGCCGATGTGGCACGATCCTCCGACCCTGTCTACCCCGACCCCATCTAGGAGGCCCAGAGCGGTCCAGGATGCGCCTCGAGGGCCCCCCGCCGAGGAAGAAAAAAAGCACACGCCCGAGCGATGCCAGGGAAGAGAGGCTCGAGGCCGAGGGGACACGAGGACTCGGGGGGTGGCGGGGGGCGGCGCTGGCTCCGAGCGACCCCAGGCTGTGATTGAGCAGGGACCGACCGTGTTCTAAGACCACAAAAGCAATGTCCCTAGAACATAAGCCCGATGTGTCAAAACAGGACAGACTCAGCCAGACATGCTCTGAGAACATTTCGTGCAAACCACAAAAGGTTCTCAGAACATTTTGTCTGGTGGGCCTGTAGGCGAGCCAGGACGCTTCGTCACTGCTTGATGAAGGGGCCCAGGGACACGCAAACAAATAGAGACAAATCCCAGGACTCCCCATCCTTGTCCATATCTTCAGGGTGTTCGTCTTCCGCCCCCCTTCTCCCCACAATGTCGAAGATTTTCCTGGGAATCGACGTTTATTCGTGTCTATGTGTTGTTTCACCTCCTGGCAGACCTCCAGCTCATTGCGAACAGAAAAACACAGGTCACGTTCGAAGCTTTCGGCATCCAACGCCGTGCCCCGGGACCTGCACGAGACTATAGTCAGGAAGAAAAACCGGCCCCGAGGAAGGGGTCGAGAGGTAGTGGGACCCACGCATTGCATAACATCGCGCGAGAGCAGAACGCAGGCAGGCGGGCAGGCGGGCCACGGGCCTCCTCGTCTTCCTGCTCCTGCTGGATGTGTTGATGGTGACTCCGGCGCCGCCGCGGCGCCGCCGTCTGTGCCAGCTGATGCTGCCGAGTGTGCACGCATCCTCGGCCCAGCCCAGGGATGGGCCGGGGCCTGGAGAGGATCGGCCCTCGGCGGTGTCTCCCCAGCACGCGTTGGCCCGACTACCCACCAAACCACCCCAACCTGACCCGAAGACCAGAATTTCGGGTTGGGGGGGGGTACGCGACCCCCCTAGGAAATGGAGGGCAAATCGGGGCCTCCGGGTTGGGTTGGGGTGGTTTGGTGCGCAGTGGTGGCCTCTCGCCTTGCCTTAGGTCGGGCATGTCCCCCTACAGGCGGATTTTGGACCAAAAAAACACATAACAAATATTCAAGAACTGTACTAGATAATGAAAGCAAGAAATCTTCGCCAGTATCTCACTATTTTCGAATCTCCCTCCTGTGGAGGGAGGGACGTGCTCGACCTAAAGCCTTGTCCGCGGGTGCGCCGACACCGCCGAGGCCGGCCACGTCGGGGGCCGCACCCAAGGGCTGGCCACGGCCACCTGCCGCCTCCGCCGCTGCTGCCGCCGCTCCTGCGGCCGCGGACGCCGCCGCCGCTGCCGCCGCCGCTGCTGTCACCGCTGTTCGTGGACAAGCGCGCTCCACTGCTCGCAAAGTAACTACTCGCAAATGGCCTGCGTCCGCCGCGTGGGATCTACGATCCATTGCAAAGAGGAGGGCATGGCATGTTTTGCCCGGACGTTTGCGAGGAGGCACTTTGCGAGTAGCGGGACGCGCTCTGTGAGTTCTGGCAGCGCGCACAGGGGGGTACAGGGGGAGGGGGGGGGCTTCTTGGGAGGAGGCTGCTTCTCAGAGGGCCCCGGCCTGACATCCATAGGGAAGGCCCGCGCCTCCTGAGAAGCAGGGGCACTTCTAAGAAGCCTTCCCCGCTACCTTATTTGCCCTCTTTGAGCAGGGACCCACCGTCCCGGCATTTCTATAGGGCTACCACGGAATGTTCTTAGAGCCCGAAATGCTTAGAACATAAAACCGATATGTTGAAACAGGACAGACTCCGCCAGACATGTTCTGAGAACATTTCGTTGAATCCAGAAAGAGGTTCTTACAACAGTCTTTGGTAGGCCTATAGGCGAGCCAGGACACTTCGCCACTACTTGACATAGGGAAGGCCCGCGCCTTCTGCTTCTAAGTAGCCTTCCCCCTACCTCTACTGCGCGTGGCCGACTGTTGCGGTCGCCACCGCCGCCGCCGCCGCTGCCGCCGCTGTCTGCTCCTCCTCCTGCCAGGCCATGTGTATGGCCACCGGGCAGCCGCGGCTTTGACCCAGCCGCCCACGAAGCTTGCCCCAGTCGAGAGGTCGGAGATGGCCTGCTGGCGCCGCGGCAAGGGAGCGAAAGGCCCTTGCAGAATAATGATGGTAGTAGCAATTATGAGAGGATGAATAACAAAAAACATACGAATAAACATACCGTAAGCAAACTAATAAGACTAAGACTAGCCATGCTACGAATACGAATCCGAATCAACACATGTTACGATACGTCGTAACAATGATAATACATACATATTTGAAAAAGAAATAAAACAGAGTGGTGAACATACTAACCATTAAACTGATAATCTGATTAATACGGATATACATCGTAATAACAATCACACGACTAATACGGATACGATTCATCATGAATAAGAACAATAGTAATATTACTACCAAAATAAGAAACATACACATAGAAGCTGCAAGACACAGATATTGTCATACTTGTAACAAGCATCCTGGCTCAGAAAAGGCACCGTGGGGGCGGGGGACACCGAGAGAAGCCCAACTCCCTTGCAAATCGAATCTTCGAGGTGTCACCGAGAGCATGCCGCTACGGACGAGAGCCTGCACGGTTTCTTCCAGGGTCGTAGGCGACCCGAGGAGGAGGAGGAGAAGGAGGAAGCAGGAGGAGGAGGAGGAGGAGAAGGCGGAGGAGGAGGAGGGAGGAGGGAGGAGAAGGAGGAGGAGGAGAAGGACGAGGAGGAGGAGGAGGAGGAGGAGGAGGAGGAGGAGGAGGAGGAAGGAGGAGGAG
>CAUYUJ010006202.1:471909-516909 GCA_963575745.1 Prorocentrum cordatum | reverse complement strand
TTGGGCTATACCAAGTCTGATTCTGGCCTTTGCCCTCTCCATCTCCGATACACCAACTTCTTTGTGTGCCACCGACGAAAAGTGACAAAACTCATCGATACACGATGTAAGTTCGCAAAGGCAGGGGGGGTAATATCCCAGTGCTCCAGCGGAATGCTGTTGCGGCCGCGCGCGCCTCTGAGGCGCTCCCAATGCCACAAACTCTCGTCCGCTGCTGACGCTCGGGCCACGCTACGGACTTGAGCCAAAATGGCTACAGACTCCTTCCCCCCCTCTGAGAGCCTCCTCGTTCCTCTTCACATGGCCTCCTCCTCTCCCATCTCCTCCTCCTCCTCCTCCTCCTCCTCTTCCTCCTCCTCCTCCTCCTCTTCCATATCATCCTCCTCCTCCTCCTCCTCCTCCTCCTCCTCCTCCTCCTCCTCCTCCTCTCCCTCCTCATCCCGCCACTGAGGATGTGTGGCGGTGCGCTCGTGCCGCCTGTGCCTCCCGGGGAGAGGATGCGATCTAGGTGGAGCGGGTGGCGTCTGGTCCCCGAACGGTTTCGAACCGCTCGGGACCGAAGTTGCTGACGTGTGGGCGTGGTTGGCGACTGGGAGGCGGCTGATCGGCGAGGCCCCTCGCACCGATGAGGTGGAAGCCGTGACGGCACTCGTGCGGCGTCGGGCGTGGAAGGCGCTCGAGCATGCGTCCGAGGCCGACACGGAGCTCGAGGTCCACCAGCCGGGCGTTCGCGGACCGCCTCGCACTCCTGCCCGACTGGCGGCGCAGTCGTCGGCGCATCGGATGGCCACGAGCGGCGGCAAGCGGGCTTGCCAACGGTGCCATCGACTGGTGCTTGAGCAGGGACCGACCGTCCCAGCACTTCTATAGCCCTACCACGAAATGTTCTTAGAGGCCAAAGATATTAGAAAAACAAAAAACAATGTTCTTAGAACATAAACCCAATGTGTTAAGACAAGACAATCCCAGCCATACATATTTTAAGAACATTTCGCGCAGACCACAAAAGGTTCTTATAACATTGTTTGGTAGGCCTCTAGGCACGCCAAAACGCTTCGCCAATGCTTGGCCCTGGTGCGGTCGCGCCGTTTTTTCCGCAGTGTTGCGCGTCACCGTGCCCGGCGCAGGTGGTCGACGCCAGCAGCCTGGCGGCGGCTGCCAGCGGTGGCGGCCCCGCCCCTGTGCCCGCGACGGCCGCGCAGAGGGCGCACAGCTCGCCTGTCCGGTGGCCACTCACGGGAGCCTCCCACACCATCGTGTCGGCTCTTGCGAACCGACGCTAATCGACACTAGCCGACGCTAAACCGACGCTAATCGACGCGAGCCGACGCTAACACGGCGCTATCTCATCGACTCCCAGACGTTAATCGACGCCAGTCGACGCGAAAGACTGAATTAACAGGGTATACCAGGCTCCCACGAATTGACCCTGAACGCATGTGCTGGCGTTCTGGCCCGAGTCTTGCCTGACCTTCGGTCGTCGGCGTGGCAGGCTCGTCACCAAGGACCCGATGGGAACCTCCCGAAGGACCGCCGCGGAAGGGCGCCCGAGCAATTGCCCAAGATTCGGAAAGGACTGCACCGGCGACGAGGAGGATGAGGAGGCGGAGGAGATGGAAGAGGACGAGGAGGAGATGGAAGAGGAGGATGAACAGGAGGAGGAGGAGATGGAAGAGGAGGAGGAGGAGGTGGAGGAGGAGAGGGTGTCCCAAGGCCCTGCAAACGGGGCGTCAGTAAACGGGCCAGTAGCTAAGCGTGCGTTTCCAACGGAGTTCTCAAAACATGGACTTGCGGCGCACATGTGAGTGGTACCCCCCGCCGCCCAGAGTCGTGACGATGTGTCGGCATTTTTGTCGTCCCGAATTATCACGCACTGGTGCGAGGTAAATGCCATGTCGCCCCGTTCTCGCTTGAAGAAGCCCCTTCGCTACCGCCCCGTTTACTAACGCCCCGTTTGCAGGGGCTTGGACTCGAGTGAGACGCTGATAGAAGAAGAAAGAACGCCATAAACATACACTTTTGGCGCTCAGCGCGTACTCCTTGGACCCGCGCTGGACCCCTATCCCTGGCGCGCGAAGCTCGCCAGGGGCGGCGCCGCTAAAGGCCCAACGCGGATCAATAAATCCGCGCGGAGCACCAAAAGTTCATGTTTATGTTGCAGATGCCATGACAATGGACACCCTAACAGTCCTATCATTAAAAGATGTGTACAATGTCTCAGAAAAACAGGCAACAAAAACCTTAAAGCATGCTTTAAAGGTTTCAGACGTGTTTAATGATTCGAGACATCTGAAAATCATTTGGCAACATGCTTCCTCTCCATTGATCGTCCTCCACAGTGGTTATGGCGTTTTGTCTCCTTCGAGCTGAACGCTTCGCAGGCGAAGCGTCTGGCGTCTCACTCGGGCTCCTGGGCGCTCCTGCGGTGGCCAAAACACCCTCAACGCAGAGGAACCCGTTGCCCCGGGCGAGCGGGCGCGGCATCGTGGGGCCACGGGCTTCTCTCCAGGCGCCTCCCGGGACGCACAAAGACATACGTAGATTAGGTTGGGCATGGTCCCCTGTAGGCAGATTCTGGAGGAAACCATGAAAAATTGTCAAACAGATCCCAAAACAAATCGTAGAAAAATCGTCCCCCAACAATTGGAATAGTCCTCCTGTAGAGGGACACGCCGGACTCAATTCTTGGAGGCGCGCGTCCGACCCGACCAGATAATATACTCGTCCTGTAGAATATCGTTTCCCGAGCGGTGTGGCCACAGAAAGTGCCCGGCACGACGCATCCACTGAAACATTTCTCGGTGCGCGCGTCGCCCCTGGGGGGGGGGGTGCGGCGGCGCACACATGGTAGAAACATGTTGGGGTGACGCCCATCTCAAGGTCTTCCGGTGCACGGCAGGCTGCACCCGAGGGGTTTGCCACTGCTCCGCCGCCGAGCACGGCGCGTCGGTGGTGCCGTTGGGAATGCACCCTGCTCTGGACTAGCCGCTGAAGGCCAGACTGGGGGGGTGGCCACGTGCAACCTGCATCGGCTGGTGGGCATGTCGAACTGGGAGCTTCGGTGCCCAGTTCGGAGTGGGCTTCTGCCGATGGGTGTAGCGCGTCCCTGCTTCAGAGTAGTAATCCCCAGTCGTCAGGAGGGGTGCGAACTGAAGGGGCTTTGCGGAGCCATCTCGTACTCGGGGCTTCGGCTCCGAATACGGGGTGATACGGGGTGGTTGCGGCGCTTCGCCACGGGTGCGCTCCCCGATTGGCTCCATGAGTGAGAAAAGCTGGCCCAAACTGTCCTCCTCCTGGCCCCCCTCCTTATCCGCCTCCTCCTCCTCCACCTCCTCCACCTCCTCCTCCTCCTCCTCTTCCTCCCCCTCCTCCTCCACCTTATCCGCCGCCTCCTCCTCCTCCGCCCCCTACCCCTCCTCCGCCTCCTCCTCCTCCTGGCCTATCGATCATCCTGGCCTCCTGCTCCCCGTCCTCCTTCTCTGGCCTGTGGCGAGTAGGCCCGCGGGGCGAGCGCCCTCCAACGACGACAAGACGACGACGACGACGACGACGACGACGACGACGACGACAAGACGACGACAAGACGACGACAAGACGACGACAAGACGACGACAAGACGACGACAAGACGACGACGACGACGACGACGACGACGACGACGACGACGACGACGACGACGACGACATCCGAGACCCTCGGGGAGCCCGCGGCAGCCTCCGAGAACCCTCGGGGGCCCTCGAGAACCTCCGAGAGACCTCGGCAACCTCCAAGATCCCTCGCGAAAGCCTCCGAGAAGCCTCGATCGGAGCAGGGCGGGCTCAGGCAGCCGGACCAAAAGATCGGTCCCCTGGCCGGGCCCCTCCCGGGGTGCGCGCGAACGCACAGCTGCAAGGCAGATCCGGCCGTGGCCACGGGGGCGCCACGGGACGGGACACCTCCGGAGATCGAACCTGGAGCCTCGAACCTCGGAGCCTGTCGGCCCCCCCCTCTCTCGGAGGAGGGCGAGTTGAGGTAACGGCAGCTGGGAAGTGGTCCCCGGACCACGGGGGTGCCACAGGGCGGGACACCTCCAGAAATCGAACCTGGAGCCTCGAACCTCGGAGCCTGTCCCCCCCTCTCCTCTCTCGGAGGAGGGCGAGGTGGGAGAACGGCAGCTGGGGAGTGGTCCCCGGGCGCCTCCCGGGAGGCCCAGCGCACCACTCCTCCGCGCTGCGTCCCGCCGTGGCGGCCAGGGCCCCCCCCCCAAAGGGCCACCTGCCGCTGTCCCAATGGGCCCTCGGACGAGCGAATAGGAAGCTTTCGATGCCTCTCGGGAAGCGACGACGACGACAACGACGACGACGACAATGATGATGATGACGACGACGACGACGACGACGACGAGGACGACGACAACGACAACCTCGACCACGACCACGACGACGACGATGACGACGACGACAACCACAACATCAACAACGACAACAGGAGGACGACGATGACGACGACGATGAGGGAGACGGGAGGTGGAGGATGAGGAGAATGGGGGAGAGAAGGAGGAATCGATGTTTTACTTGCAGAATGGGGCTACGTGCCAAGCCAATCAAGAAGCAAAACTGTGTATAGTGTATGGCAAGCCGTCTCAGGATTGGCTCTCTTGCAATCATATCCCCTAGCGGCGATGCAGGCAGGTGCGCACACGTGAAGCTACTACGCTGGTGCGAGGCGCGGGGGCTGAGTACTACACAATTCACAACATGCCAGACCAGTGCAATTCTCAGAGTTTAGAGCCAGAAGCTTCCGTAGCCTTATGCTTCACGCCGCTACGCCGTTGCACCTGTCACGCCCCTTCGCCGTTGCACCTGTCACGCCCCTTCTTCGTTGCACCTGTCACGCCCTCTGCGGTTGCACCTGAACTGGTGGCCTCTAGGGCAGACCACATGTCTATCACAACAGCATGTGGTCTCAGCTCACATACAGGCGGCAAGCGACGCCGCACGGCGCCTCAGGCAGGGATACAGAAAGAGCGTGACTACGCAAACTCGAAAGGGCAGTAGTCGGACCCCTCGGAGGGGTGGGGTGAAGGAGGGCGGTGTGGAGGCGCCGTGCCCCCCGAGGGTCCCCCTCTCACGAAGACGATTGGCGTCGCACCTACTGCCGCAGCATCGCCTCGAGGCACGTGCTGGCCTCGTCCTCCAGCCAGCCAGGCGGTGTCACGACGGTGTGGCGCGTCACCTTGCCCTCGTTGTGGAAGGTGTGTGTGATCGTGCCTCTCATGGGCCACTGGGGGGCTGCCAGGCACAACTTCGCTTTGGACTCGTCGTGCATCTTCTCGAGGCGCACCGCCGCCACGTCCAGGTCGATGGCCGTGCGGTCCATGGTCGGCTCGGCCCCCGACGGAGGCATGACCAGGGCGAGGTATGCAGGCCTGGGTGGCCTCCCGTGTCTTGCCGCCAGTGTCGCAACTGGTGACCAAGCTCTCTAGGAGAGCGACCGCGAGGGCAGCCACGGGGCTGCCCACCTCCTTCGAGGCCTCGGGCCCCTCGTCGCGTGCTGTCGCGGCGGCGGTCCTGTACACGGCAATCGTCTCCTCGAACTTCACCGCGACCGCCTGCTTCCTGTCCATGGCGAATGTGTCGAAGACCGTGGCTGCCGTGATGCGTTGCTTGTGGGCGATTTGCAAGGTCAACTTCAGCAGCGTCACGATGACCTGCTGGAGGTTCTGGTCCTCCGATGTCCATTTCTTCTCGATGTGGTTGGCGCGTCGGCCTCGCCGACCTCCTCGATGGCCGTGACGCCGTGACGGCCGCCACCCTTGCCGCCGTATTTAGCCTTCGTCTTCTTTTCGCCGACCTCCGCCTCGAGGAGGAGGAGGAGGATCAGTAGCAGAAGGGGGCGGATGAGGCGGGTCAGTAGTAGTAGGAGGAGGCGGAGGAGGAGGAAGAGGAGGAGGAGGAGGCGGCGGCGGCGGCGCGGTAACGGGCCGAGTCGAGAGTAACCTCCGACAACATCAGCAATCGAAATCGAACTTCGAATTCAGCGACCTGCCGCGCGCGGTAGTATACTGCGAGCAGGCCCCTGCGGCGGGAGCCCCGAGCTGCCCCCGCTCCACCAAATTCGGCCAGAGCAGGAGGAGGAGGAGGAGGAGAAGGCGGATCAGTAGGAGGGGGAGGATCACTAGGAAGAAGACGACGACGACCCCGTGACGAAGGCCAGCACGGGGGGCGCCAGACGCGCGCCTTGGTGCGGAGGCCGAGGCGGCCACCGGCCGAGAGCCCGAACGTGAACACCTCTCCGGCCGGCGGCGGCGAAGGAGACGCCCAAGGGCTGCGCGCGGCACGCGGCAGGAACTTGGTTCCTCGCTGGGGGTCTTCCAGACGAGGTTCGAGTTTCGAGGATCGGGGTTCGCCTCCCAGAGATTGTTGATCGTCCTGGGGCGCCTTCGTGGCCTCGGCTGGATCCGCCTCGAAATTCTGAGCAGAACGCACTCAAGGAGAGGTCCACGAATCGATGTCAGACCCCTGATCACTCAGGCCTCTCGAATGGGGTCCGAGTGCCACATCGCCGATGCATCGGCGCTGCGGCTCGATGCTGGGCCCAGCTTCCTTCACGCCGACGTCGCCGATGCATCGGCGATGCGGCACGGATCCTGCGACACAACATGCTCATATCCCGTACGGGAAGCCTGGAGTTGCAGACCCAGCGCTCGCGCAGCTCGATGGGGCGGGCAAAGGGGCCACTGTACAGCAAGTGGGCGCGCTGCAGGAGGGGGAACGAGGGAGCATGGGGGCGGCGGCGGCCGCGAAGGGATGGGGGAGAGGGAGGTGACCCCGGGGATCCCCCCCACAAAAAATACCAGCTTCCAACGACCAGCGTATAGGCCCCCGGCGTCCCCCTAGGAGCGGCGATCCGAAACGGGTCCGCCTTAGGTCGGACATATCCCCCTACAGGCGGGGTTTGGACGACAACAGAAGAATAGTCCAACAATACCCCAAAATGACCCAAACTAGTGTATGTATACATATATATATATACACACCGTCCCCAGATTATGTTTGCCTATGTCTGAATATTCCTCCTGTAGAAGGACACGCCCGACTCAAGTCTTGCCCGAGATGACTCTTGCGACCTTACGCGGCGGCCTGCGAGGAACCGCTGGCGCGGCACGCCACGTAGAAGGCGAGGGCGCTTGCGCGCGACCTTCCGCTGACGCGCCAGTGTCGGCGCAGCTGACCCCTTTGTTATTCGTCGCCCCTGTGCTGCCCTGTTTGGGGGATGTTCGACCTCCCCCTCCACATCCCAGATCTCCCATCTTTCCACCCTGGGCATCGAAAACTTGATTGTGCTTGTGCCCTCTTGCCCCCTCCTCCGCCCCTCCCGCGGCCCCTGCCCGTGCTCCTCCCTTGGCGGAGGGCGAGAGGAACATCTGCACGGACGCAAACTGTCGCAACTCTGCGCGGATCTCTTGGATCGCCGCTGGGCGCCCCCTGGCGGCGCCTCGGGCGCCACCCCTGGCGCGCTCCGCGCGGCAAGCTGGGTGGGCCATCGCCGATCCAAGAACTCCGCGCGGAGCTCCAAACATTGATGTTTGTGCCACTTTCTCTTCTCCGAACCTTCTGTGGCATCCTCGGGGGACTCTGTCTGTCCCGTCGCGGCCGTCCGTGTCGAATCCGTGTCGAATCCATATCGGACTCGTTGGATCCGTGTCGAATCCTTGTCGAATCCGCGTCGATTCCCCGCCAAATCCGCGTCGAGTCCTCATGGAGCCCGCGTCGGGCCCAAAAAACACACCAATTTGGGGGACAGGCGAGGTCCCCCGAAGATGCAACGTAATTTCCCTCCGTCGAACTCGCCCTCCCCGCCCCCGCCACCGCCGAAGCTCCTTCCATGGGGAGCCGCTCCTGGGAACTATCCGCGAGAAGGAGCGGTGGCTATCGGGCCCGACTTCGGGGGCCAATCGGCCGCATGAGGCCAGAGGATGGCTGTGCTGGGCCGCATTCCGCGGCTTTTGTGGCAGATTGGAAACCAAGGTCGGCAAGTCTTCGACCAGAGATACACCAGGGCCAATGGTGCATCCTACCTCTCAGGTTAGATTCGGGCATTGGCAAGACTAGATTTAGTGGGACCTGGTTTAGTCATAAGTACTGGGGGACGCCCCCAACCGCCCCGTTCCAATAACCGGAACTGCCTGCACCCGCAAAAAACACCGGCAACGGCAGACCTGGTTTAGTGATTCTGGCCAATGTAGGGGCTCCGGGGCCCTGCCACTAACCGGGTCCCATTACCTGGGGTCCTGGCTATACCCGATAGACGAGTTCCAAATGTTTGGCAAGTCTTCGACCACAGATTTACCAGGGCCAATGCTGAACTACATCTCTCAGGAGCTGCGTCATTTAGCCTCCCGTGCCCCGCCTCCCTCCGGCGCTCCCTCCTTCCCCTCCCCTCCCTCTCCTCCCTCTCCCCCTTCCTCTCCTCACTCTCCCCCCCCTCCCTCTCCTCCCTCTCCTCCCTCTCCTCCCTCTCCTCCCTCTCCTCCCTCTCCTCTCTTCACTCTTCCCTCTCCTGCCTCTACTCCCTCTCCTCCCTCTCCTCCCTCTCCTCCCTCTCCTCCCTCCACTCCTCCCCCTCTCCTCTCCCTTCCCTCTCCTCCTTCTCCTCCCGCCCCCTGCCCGCTGGCGTGCGCAACTCTGCATGGGGCTGCGGCGACCAGGCAGTGGGCGGGGACCCAGAGCCCGATGGGGCCCAGCAACGCTGCCCGCCAGGCGGCGCGGCGCATTCCGGACGGAGGGGGTGCGACGAGCAGGCCGCCTCCGTCTGCCCCTCCCTCCTCCCCCTCCCCCTCCTCCTGCTTCTCCGTCTCCTCCTCCTCCTCCTCCTCCTCCTCCTCCTCCTCCTCCTCTTCCTCCTCCTCCTCCTCCTCCTGCTTCTCCTTCTCCTCTTCCTCCTCCTCCTCCTCCTCCTCCTCCTCCTCCTGCGGCGCTCGACCGGCCCCTTGCACGCTGCCTGGCGCTGCCCGCAGCGGGCCCCTCCGGCACGACGCGGGCATGCTGCGGCACTGCGGGGCCCGAGAAGGGGGGGCGAGTCGAGAACAGGCTGACATGGATTAAAGGTGGACCCGGGCCAGAACTTCGTCCTTCGAGAACGTGCGACCCTCCGCTGGCCACAGCACACCGAACATCTAGGGGTAGCCTCCCCGGGATGCACAAGCGCATCCACGAAGCACGAAGAACATCAGGGCACCCTCCCCGAACCGACCTCGACCGTATGGCTCGGCCCGAGTCGACCAAGGTCACCCAACTAAGCGCTTGCCTGGCGCCCCGCGATGGGCGACGCGCGGTTTCTAGCGCCGTCGCGCCATCGCCTCGACCCATGTAGAAGGAGAACCGCTCTGGCCGAGGCCGCGACGCGCCAACCGGGATTGTCTTCGCGCATCCACGCGCCTCCATCCATGTTTGCGCTTCCTGGAAAGGAGGGCTGCAATGACGCGCAGCCCCCCCCAGACTCGGCACGGAGTCGACTCGTGGCCCGTGCATTCCGCCTCCTCCTCCTCCTCCGCCTCCTCCTCCTCTTCCTCCTATTCCTCCTCATCCTCCTCCGCCTCCGCCTCCTCCTCCTCCTCCTCCTCCTCCTCCTCCTCCTCCCTCTCTCCCTTCCTCCCTCCCGCCGCCCTCTCCCTGCACTCTCATCCACTCCTCTGCCTCCTCCTCTTCCTCTCCTGCCACCACTCCCTCCTCCTCTGCCTCCTCCACGTCCACCTGACTCCTCACTCCTCGATCGGCCCTCACCCATCCGCCGACTACGACGACATTGAACTCAGCGGCGGCTCCGACGAGGGCGGCAACAGATCCGAAGCCGAAACGACGGCAACTCTGAGCCGACGACTCCGACACTGGAGACGACGGCGAAGACGACGATAGCAGCGACGACTCGACCGACGACTCAGTCCCTTACGTTCGTCCGACTGTGGCGACAGCGACGACGACTCGGAGTTCGACGACACTGGAGGCGGTGACGATGACGTCGGCAGCCGCGACGGCCACATGGTCGTCGGCGGCGGCGAAGACGGCGACGAAGAGGGGGGGGACAAACGAGGTACCGACACCGATCCTCCCCAAACCTCGCCCGGCGTGAGATCCCGACCATGACTGCGAGGCGGATCTGGCCGTGGCGACGAGGGCCTCCCGGGAGGCCCAGGAGTTAGGTCGGGCATGTCCCACTACTGGCAGATGTTGGAAGAAAAACGTTAGCCAACAACAGATGCACATATTGTCAAACATAGTCGCAAAAGTCGCCTCCAGACTATTTTGTTTGACTATATTTTTGATTTTCCTCCTGTAGAAAAACATGCCCGACATCAAAATACTGTCGGGGCGTTGACCTAAGGAACCCTAATCAAGGAACGAGGCCCCACTTCTCCATGATTGAAACTTCGATATGTCCTACCGAACACAAACAAAAACAACCTGAAGAAAACTGTGCAACAATTAAGTAACACGGAACCCTTCCCAACGAAAAGGGTTCCTTCTCCACCGCCCCGACTGTACCTATGTCTCCCCCAGGACTATGCCGCCCCCATCGCACTTGGAGGCCACATCCCTGAAATAATTTCGAGCACCCAGAAAAAGCGTCGAAAGAGTGTCGAAACAATGTCGGACGAGTGTCTCCCAGGGCCCGACACGTGCAGACCCTCAAGTTTCTGGTGCTCGAGATCCTTTCGGGGGATCAAAGCCTGAGACATAGGCCATAGGCTGGCACATCATGACTTCAGCGCCCCGAGCTGCACCCGTGCTTCCCCCCGGGAGGGGGCGACGAGCACGGCGGCGGCGGCGGCCCGGCGGCGCGACCCAGGCCGCGAGGGGCCTCGCCGTCGGCGCTGAGCACGGCGCTGAAGCCGCCCCCGCAGCACGCCTTGACGATCCGCGGCTTCAGCAGCTGCAGCCCGAGGCTCCTCGACGGCGGGGCGCGTCGGCGGCCCTGGGAGGCGGAGGAGGAGAGGAGGCGGAGGAGGAGGAGGAGGAGGGGAGGAGGGGAGGGGGAGGAGAAGGAGGAGAGGGATGAGGAGGAGGAGGAGGAGGAGGAGGAGGAGGAGAGGGGGGGAGGAGGAGGAGTAGGAGGAGGAGAGGAGGCGGAGGAGGAGGAGGAGGAGGAGGCGGAGGATGGATGGATGGATGGGACGTCATCAGAGAGGCCCTGGCAGCCGTCCGCAAGCAGACGACCGCCAGAGCCCCAGAAGTCACAGAGTCTGCTACGCGGCCGCGCTCCGCGCGCAAATGCTGATAGCTGGCACGATGCGTTGCAACTGTTTTTGGCAACGGGGATATCGCCGGAATGGAAAGTTGAGAAGGCATCCGTGTTTCAAAGGGACCCTTCCCAAAATGAAAGGAGACTCTGCCAACAATGAATGGAACGTGTGCAAGGACATTTGAGGATGGGTCTTGCGTCGGGAAAGAGAATTGCAGCGTCGTCGATGTAGCCTGACCTCCGTACTGCCTCTTTCCTCGTCATAATCATGCTCTTTCTTATCGTCTTCATCCTCCCCCTCCCCCTGCCTGCTCGCCCAGACCCACCCTGCTTTTCAACCATCCTGGTCCTCCTATTCCTACTCTTCCTCATCCTCCTCTTTGCTTCCCTCTTCTTCCCCCTTCCTCGCTCCCCTGGGGGGGGGCGGTAGAGGGGGGAGGGGGAGACGGAAGAGATGGGGAATAGGAGACAACGGAAGAGACAGAGAGGGAGACGAGACAGGATGGCTGATGAGAGGAGAGAATGCGGAAGGACAAGAGGACTCCGCTACTGCTTCTCCCCGGACCTCTCCCTGGGGTGCATCCTGACCCGCGCATCGACGAGAACCAGCCGTGGCGACGGGGGCTTACCAGGACGAGCAGCGGTATCGGTATGTGTTCTTCCTCGGCGACGACGGCGACGACAACGTCGACGACGAGTACGACTACGAGTACGAGTACGAGTACGAGTATGAGTGCGACGACAACGACCACGACCACGACCACGACGACGACGACGACGACGACGACGACGACGACGACGACGACGGCTGAGAAGGTCCGACCCTGCCACGGAGCTACAGGCCCGCGCGCGCGCGTCTCACGCGCCGCCCGCGACGCGGGGCCAGCCCGTGTTGGCCCGCTGCGCTGGCGACGGCGGGGGCCTCCGGGGCGGTATAGTTTGACCCCCGAGGCCCCCTCGATCCTGACGATGACGATGACGATGCCTGAGGGGTCTCGGGCGGGTGGTACTGGGGGGCGGCCTGAACGGGGGGGCGAACCCTGAGATCCTGGCGTCGCAATTCTTTCACAACGGGCGTTTACGCTCAGCGTCGGGCCCAGGGACCCTCCCAGATCGATCTGGCTCAAACAAGAACGCAGAAAGATGGGGTCCGGGGCTCCGGGCGTGATTTTCCCCGATGTTGCACATTTTTTGCAACGTCGGATCTCAAGATAAACGGGGGGTGAGAAAGAGTGCCATATAAAGGAGCCCTTTTAGAGCTCCTTTTTAGGGCCCCTGCTGGCGCCAGAGGGTACCCCAAAAGGGTCCCTTTGGGGGGTACTTTTCTTCACCCCCCATTGGAAGGGGCCCAGGGACACACTAATAAATTCACACGAATCCTAGGATTCTCTGTATTGCTGCATATTTGTTGGATTTTCGTCTTCCCCGCAACTTCCCATATTTTCGCATATTTTCCTGGGAATCCGCCGACCCTGTCGGCGTGTGCGAGGGGCTTCCTCGTCCGAATCGTCTTCGTTGTTCGGATTGACATCGTTGTGTTTTCGTTGTTCGGATCGTCATCGTTGTCCATGCCGTTGTAGATTCGAAGGGAAGCCCCTTCCCTTTGATCCCTTCCCCAGGGGGAGGGGGGGCCCGGGGGGGGTGGAGGGGGGGTCCGGGGGGGTGGGGGGGGGGGGTGGGGGGGGGGGGGGGGGCAGATTCGTTTTTCCTCGGGCGGCCTAGAAACCTCGAAAACACTCCAAATGAGGTCCGAATGCCCAAGATGGCCCCCGAGACGGCCCAAGAGGGCCCCGAGTCGCCCAAAGATCGGCCGAAAACGCCCAAGATAGCCCCAAGACCGTCCAAGAAGCCTCCAAGACGTCCCAAGCCTCCAAGAGACCCCCAGGAAGCCCGAAGAGGCCCCCACGAGGCTTCCAAGCGGCCCCTGAGAGCTTTCCAAGAAGAGGCCCACCAACTACCCCCAAGAGGCCCCCAAGAGCGCTCGTCGTCGTCGTCGTCGTCGTCGTCGTCGTCGTCGTCGTCGTCGTCGTCATTCAGGGTCGGCGGCACCGGCCGTAAGGCCTTCGCAATCGACGATTAAGTGTGTCTGCGTCTTTTCCCCCCTGACCCGTGTGGGCCACCCCCCAGTACCACCCGCCCGCGAGTGGGAGGCCTCGTACATAGGGTTCGGGCAAATGAGGTCGGAGGGTCGCGCCGCATCACCGATGCATCCCGGATGCATCGACGATGCATCGGCAACAACAGCGATGCATCGGTGACGGCAGCGATGCACCAGCGCGATCGGGGTGGAGCAACGCCTGCTCCACATCGAGCCGCATCGCCGATGCATCGTCGATGCGGGGGCGGTCCTCCGACCCCATCCAGTCGGATCCTATTTGGGAGGAGGCCACATGCGAACCCCTACCCTCCCCCCTCAGAACTCGTGGGGTGGCGGGGTAGGGTTCGCATGCGGCCCTTACTGGCAGGCCTGGAGCACTGCTGAGTGCACGCTGCGTCCGTGCCTGCGGTGTCACCAGGGCTCGCCCAGCGCCCTGGCGAGGCTGAGCTGCAGACTCGGCCCTCTCTTGACTGAAGGGGCCCTGGGACACACAAATAAATAGACACAAATAAAAAGATTCCCCATATTTTCTGGGTTTTCGTCTTCCCTCCCACTTCCCATATTTTCCCATATGTTCCTGAGATTTGACGATGGATTGGGTCTGTGTGTTTGTTGCCCTCCTGATTGGCGGCGCGCCAAAGGGGGGTAGGGGGGGGGAAGGCTTCTTAGGAACACCCTGCTTCTTAGAAGGCCCCGGCCTGTCATCTAATTATAGAGAAGGCCAGCGCCTTCTAAGAAGCAGGGATGCTTCTAAGAGGCCTTCCCCCCTCCCCCTACCCCCCTCTGCGCATGGCCGACCCTCACATGGGGACTCTGATGAACCAGGGCACTGGCGCGCGCCAGAAGAATTGCAGCCGTGGGTCGCAACATCCGCCATCCTTCGAGCTTTCCGGGCGGCATTGTCGAGGCGTCCTGGCTCACAAGTGTCCTGAGTGTAGGAGGCCCCCGACTGGACATCTGCACAGGCCCCCAGGAAGCCTCCCCATGGGTTCCTCACGGGGGTCTACGGCCGGTGCCTTGTTTGAGGGGGGGTGCTCGGGGATGTCGGGGAGCGATGTCGCATGACACCTCGCTCGTCGAGCGTGAGGGGCAAAGTCAGGGTTAGGTGGGGCATGCCCCCCTACGGGCAGATTTTGGAGGAACAATAAAAATTGACAAAACATCAAAAAATAGTCAAAACGTTATCTTAGTTTTGACTATGTTTGAATATTCCTCCTTGAGAGGGACATGCACGACGTAACGCTAGGGGGGGGGGGGGCAGCTCAGGGGGGCACATCGGCCTGGTATCGGCGATGAGTATAACCGATGGATCCATCACCGCGCGTTCCTCGCCGCGGTGGCTATCGGGCCCCCACGCCGGCGATGAGCGGGCGCTGTTTAGAGGGCAGAAAATCCACCCCCATAAGGATCACCCCGACACGCGAAGCCGTTTAGCAAACGCGGCCCACATAAGGAATCGAACAGGGCAGGGCTGTTTAGTAAACGCCCAGGGCCGTTTAGTAAACGCCGATTGTCGGGTCAGGGTGGTGTTCTTCCCTTGAATGTTGGCGGCGCGCACAGGGGTGTGTGAAGGGGGAGGACTTCGTAAAGGATTTTGCTTCTTAGAAGGCGCGCGCTCTGCATCTGCAGAGAAGGCCCGCGCCTTCTCAGAAGAATGGGTGCTTCTGAGACGCCGTCCCCGCTGCCCCCACCACACTCTGCGCTTGGCTGAGGTTTTGGGGGGATGCGACCGCCAGTAAGCCTATCCCCGCTCAACTTCGGTGGCAACTCATGGGGACCTCCCATACAATCTTGTCGGCTCTTGCGAATCGACGCTCATCGACGCTAGTCGACGCTGCATCAACGCTAGCCGACGCAACATCAGCACATCTCATGAAGACTCCCAGGACGCTAGCGGGCACTAAAGACGGAATGAAGAGAGTAGACCAGGTTCCCATGATCTGCTACCGAACCCAACTCTGGGTTCCTTAATACGCGTGGGGGGGTCCCCCCCGACCGGGGTCAACCTCGCCTCGTCGTCGCGCCGCGACGGGGGTCGGAGCGCCTTCGGCGCGCGGTGGCTGCCCGCGACGGAGGTCGATGTGGGGCTGTCGGCGGGGGTGACGCCCCCCCGACGCTCAATAAGATACTCGGAGAGGAGGAGGAAGAGGATGAAGAAGAGGAGGAGGAGGAGGAAGGGGAGGAGGGGGAGGAGGAGGAGGAGGAGGAGGAGGAGGAGGAGGAGGACCAGTGTAAAACCAAGAGTCAGCAACGATGTTGGAATCAACCCTCCCTCCAAGCTCCCTCTTCATATGCCCCCACAGCGGTTCATTTCCATTGAGGGAACTGCCTCGTTGGAAGACAATTGTTTGAAGATCCTGAAGCATGCCGAAACATTGCTCTCCGGATTTCAACGCCACGCATCAACCTGACTGTTGCGTCTTGACGATCCGGAATCGCGCACGAACGCCAACTCTGGGACTTCAACACTGCGAACCCACATAAGTGTTGCACCCGCAAAATCCTGAAAACTTCCGAAACACCATGTCTTGTACGCTCTTCATCAGAATCCGTGAGAATCTTGCAAATGTTGAAAACGAATGTGCGCGGCGCTGAGGCGAGAGCCACATTTTGAAAACGACCCGCCCTCAATCCATGAAGCTCTTACAAGCTTTCAATACGAATGCGCGCGGCGCTAAGGCGAGAGTCACATTTTGAAAAACACCCGCCCTCCATCTGTGAAACTGAAGCCAATTATTACGCTTCAGAATCAGAAAAGGTGAGGAAGTCTCAGGCGAAACGCCCAGCCCGCCCTAAAAACTGGCCTCAGGGTGCGACAAAGAGGAGTTACCTATAAGGAGAAGGAATGGAGGAGCAGGAGGAGAAGGAGGAAGAGGAGAAGAAGGAGGAGGAAAAGGACGAAGAGGAGGAGGAGGAGGGAGGAGGAGGAGAAGGAGGAGGAGGAGGAGGAGGAGGCGAAGGAGGAGGAGGAGGAGGAGGAAGGAGGAGGAGGAAGAGGAGGAGGGAGGAGGAGGAGGAGAGGAGGAGGAGGAGGAAAAGGAAAATGAGGTGGGGGAGGAGGAGGTGGAGGAGGACAAGTTATATATAAGGAGAAGGAATGGATCAGTAGGAGGAGGAGGAGGAGGGAGGAGGGAGGGGAGGAGGAGGAGGAGGAAGGAGGAGGAGGAGGCGGGAGGAGGAGGAGGAGACAGAGGAGGAGGGGGGCGGAGGAGTGAGGAGGAGGAGGAGGAGGAGGAGGAGGAGGAGAGGAGGAGGAGGAGGAGGAGGAGTAACCGAGGAGTAAACGAGGGGGACCCTGTCCCTGTCCACTGCCGAGGCCAATGCCTCAGCCTGCTGGGGCTCTTAGCCCAAGAACACAGAAACTACAGTGCTGGGACCGACTTGGGTGCCCCTTGAGGGCAAGGATGTCGGCCTTTGGAAATATGAACGTGGTTCTGCTGTCCTGTCTTGGACCTCTTCGGGGGGCACGGTCTCTCCAGGTGTCGACCGTCCACCGTCCCGCAGAAACCGCAAAGCATGCAGAATTTGACAGGCTGTTGTTCCCAAGTCCACATCTGATGGGACTCGTGAACGAGACGCCCTCCCACACCCCCCCCCCCCCAACCGATGGACCTGCGCGCCCGCAAAATTGGGCGCGGTAGAGGAGGAGGCGGAGGGCAGCGGGCCGCACGGCCTAGCGCAGGCCGCCTCCAAGCCCACCGCGGTGGTGAACTCGAGGCAGCACGTGCACCTCCATCTGACACCTGCTCGGGCGAACCTGTGGGACGACGAAGCGAGGGCACGGTAGCGGCGTGAAATGCGAGCGCGGGGGGCAGGGGCGGCTGGAATCCACTCTCCCTCCCACGGGTCGCACTCAACCGCTAGCTTGAGCGCAGCACGAGCACGCCGCCGCACCAGCCAGGCAGTCACATCCACCTCGTCGGTGCGAGGCGGCTGACCTTGAGCGGTGGCTAACTGAAAACCTCTTGCGGCAGCATCAGGCGCAAACCTGCCCACCGCCGCATTCCCACTGGACCAGAACGCCTGCTGGGCAGTCTGAATGCCCCCCACCTCATCCTCAAGGTGGGAGGCAGTCCAACACACTTGAATCAGAGAGCCACGGCTGGGCACAACGGTGCGGACCCTCACCCATAAATCACGATTTGTCTCCTTATTGGGCGCACACCAGCCGCGACGATTCTCCCAAGCTCTGAGCAACGGGAGGTGGTCCGTTATGTAAACCAGCGGGCCTGACGCGAGCCCCAACGCAAGGCAGAACGCTAGCAGCTCGGCACGGGGAACGGTCTGTTTGGGGCCAATTAAAGGGGCAGGGGCCCCCCAGATTACTGACCACTCGAGGGGGGGCATCAGGTGAAGGATCCAGGATGGCTATCCCCGCGCCACATCCCCTTCTGCGAGGGTCGCTCGAAAACTGGCCTCCAGAACCGTCCCCAAACACAATCACTGGCATATCTGAGGATGGGTCTCGCACCGCGGCCCAGGGGCCCCCCAGGAGAAGCAATCCTTGGCCAGCGCACAACTCCTCCGAAAACGAGGGCACCGATTGCTTTTCAGGGGGGGGGGGGGGGCCTCTAAGCCATAAGCTGGGCTCTATCTGATAAATTGCAAGTGCGCGGGCGATGCGATGGTCATTTTTTCCGAACGCTGCATCTCCACAGTTGGCAGGGCACTGCCAGATCCTGCGATGCAGAGTCTCAGATGCCTGCAACGCGCAGCGCCTGCATACCACCGACGCCGAATAGCCGTGTGCTCGTTGGCGTTCTCGTGTCCACTGGCCACCTGATATCGTAGTGATATTCAGACCCCAATTCTCAAAATCCGCTTTGCGCTCGAACTTGTGGAGCTCTCGGGAAATTTGAGACATGTCCGCACTAGATTGAAGATCATCAGCACCTTCGAACTTGGATGCCTTGGCCCACTGCAAACGACGAAGGCCCTGAACAACCTCATCAACGATCTCTTCAATATCCACCTGCGAGAACTCTGGGGAGGTAGCATCGGGGAACCGCCATTCAACTTCACCATCCCCTTCATTATGCGACCAGATCTGCGGCGATGGACATTTCCACCCGCCTTCAATCAGAGTGGCGATGACCGCCGAGACTGGTCCTCGTACACGTCGCCAACGAACTTTGCCAGCAACCTGAATATGATGTAGAATGGCCGTCCATGATATTTTCCCTTGCTGGTGTATATCGGGCCTGCTGAACCACACAGTGAGCCATTCCCATACCAACTGCTTGGGTAACTCCAAAC
Organism: Prorocentrum cordatum; assembly: GCA_963575745.1. Taxonomy (NCBI): domain Eukaryota; class Dinophyceae; order Prorocentrales; family Prorocentraceae; genus Prorocentrum; species Prorocentrum cordatum. The sequence goes on along the minus strand of CAUYUJ010006202.1, from coordinate 498,336 downwards.
CTGGACCCTTGCTGCCCATGGTAGCCTCGAGTACCGACGTCAAGCATCTTCCCTTTTTTTGTGCCCGCGATCGCCAAACTTGCTTGTCGTCTTACATGGAGGAGACGACTGGGAGGGGAGCCAAGGACCTGATGCCCATACATACCTTGAGGTTGGACACCCGCGGCCCACAAACTCTTACATACCTTTCTGACCTTCGGCCCCAGACGTCGTAGTCGGAGTACTCGTGCCCGTCGTCGTTCAGCAGCTCTCTTCCTCTGGTTGACCTTCTTGTAAACTCTGGATCTGCCCGCACTGGCATCTATGCCTGAGTCCGTGGCCGATGCCTTATAACTGACAGGGATGCCCATGCCATGGAGCTCTCGAGCAACCTGCTGACCCAACTTCTTCGACGACGCGATGATATCCGTCTTGTCTGAAACCACTTAATCTTGCTTCCCCAAACGCTTCCTTGAACTCCTTGCCTGTCTTGGACATGGTGCGAAGAACCCGCTGTGGATCATCGTCTTCATCGGCCCAGGAACCACTTTGTGCACCTTTTCCAATATGGGATGCAGAAATGCCTTCGCAAGCTGGGCTCCTTTGGGGCTGCCTGCCACAAGCGAGCGAGAGGCGTATGCAATATCACTGGCCCAATCCTTTAGCTTGAGAAAACGCGGAGCAATGCACATTTCAACTTCTAACATGACTATGATAGCTGGATACCCGACATTCACTGCCGTGGACATAAGTCTGCACAACGATACGCTGCCATAAAACTTTTCCAGATCCGAAAGCAAAATGACATAGTGATTGCCGTTGACAAAGCCGACCTCATCCATGAGGGAGCGAACTATGGCTGCCCGCAGGGCAGAGGAGCCCTGGAGCGCCGCATCCCAGAACGCGCTTCGGCTTTGAGACCATTCAGAAGCAGGCCCCGTTCTAGCTTGGCTCTATAGTTTGCCCGTCGCCGGTGAGAGCCCCAGCGCTCGGTCCCCCCCTCCCGGTTTGGCTGCCAACGCTCCAATTGTCGCATGTATTTGCCGCGGCCACGTGCCCGCTCTTTCCACGTCATTTAGAAAGTCGGCGAACTTCTGTCTGCCCACAACTGGAAGCCCGGCCGCGTCATTGACGCTGAAATTATCTACTCCCTTTGCTTTCTTCGCCGACATCTTTGCCGGCGCGACGTCGAGCTCCTGAAGGGTGATGGGGGGGAGGTCCTCCTCTTGCGCCTGCTGATGGCACTCCGTCAAGCCGTGGGTGATGTCGTCCATGGTGTCGACCTGGTCCGTCCAGATCTTCTGCCAGTACTGCTGCCTGGCGTGCATGATGACCGTGGGGTCAGCAATCCCTTGTATCTCGGTAGTGTCGGCTGGTTTGTCTTTAACAGGCTTGTGCAAATCGACCAGGCTGATTCATCCAAATGCTTCTGACCCATGACAAAAACTTCTGCTGACCTTTTCCCACTGCTCTAGCTTGCGCACGCGTCGCCAACTTGTCAGTGAGATGGTATATTCGATCCATGAAGTCCATGGACGCTGGCCGAGGATACTGGTGCCCCTCAGCAGCAAGTGGATATTCATCTTCTTCTGAATGGAGGCGTTCTGACGGTAAGTTGTCCGAAGACCTCCTGCATGAACGTGGGGAAGATGGAAAGCCGGGGTCACCCTGGCGTTCTGAACGTAAGTTTCCCGACTGAATCCTGCATAATCGTGGGGGGGATGGACCGCCAGGGCCGTCCTGGCGGTCGTGCTGCTCCTCGATCTGGTCGAACGGGTCGATCTCGCAGTCGAGGTTGGTCGCCGCTCTGACTGAAGCCGTAGCTGGGGAAACTGGGCCATCCATCTGTGAAACAGCTTGGCCCTTCTGGCTGAGGATGGCCTGCAGCGCCCCTTGGTTGACCCCAAAGGGGATGTCCGTGTACGGGTAGCACTGCAACTGTGATGTTGTGCTGATGAGTTGTCGGGTGCCTGGGTCCAGATTCGACTGCGGGTGCGACGATGGAGCAGCTTGAGCGCCGAGATCCGCCTAGTGCTCGAATGAGGCTCGCCATTGCGCCTCCGAAACCCCACGAAGCAACTCAATCAGATCTTTCCACTCTGTGCGCTCAGAAGTGCCGAACTTCCCAACATAATATTCGCTGCAACCTGCTAGAATGGTATCACTCGAAGAGCCGATGCGCCTGAGGATGGTAAGCTGCTGCTCCCAATCCAATTGCATTGCGACGAACTTGCGACATCTCCCTATGAGCGTGGGCATGACAGCCCAGTGCTCCGAAGGGAGGTCCTGGATGTGCACCCTTCCTGGAGACGCACTGGAACATTTCCAAACGAGCTCGAAACCATTCCCGCGGCCCCTGGCCTGCCCCTCCCCCTTGCCCTTCTCCTGGGGCAAAACGTTCTCCTCCAAAGCAGAAGCCCACAAGCCGCATTGATCATCTATTTGGGTCTGGGCTTCCGCGCGGCGCAACATGGGTGTTTCGGGGGTCGGGGAGCTGGAGAGGTCCAGGCCCTTTGACAATATACTTCTGGCTTTCTTCCACCCGATGTCCCACTCCTCCTCCTGAATGTGGAAACCTACGACCTCCTTCACCCCCTGGTCCTCCATCTCCTGCATCATCTCGATCGTGGGGCCCTGGAGCGCCTGGGGTAAGTTAGCAACTCTCTGAGCCTCCTCCTTCTTCTTTTTAGCCAGACGCCTGCTGCTGCTGGAGGCTTCCACCTCGGGCTTGTCATAGTGAGGGAGGGGCGCGACGAGCGAGAGAGAACGATGCCACCATTTCTGAGATACACCTTTGAGCCGAACTTCAACATCTTTGATGGCCACTCCAGCTTGAGTAGCTCGCGAGGTGACATGCTCCTATCAGCGACCACGACCCATGGGTCCGTAGTCATGTGGAGGAAGCCTGCTAACGCTTTCATGGTGTCCTCATTCTTCCTCTGGGCGCCCACGCCTGGTAACATATATGCAGAGGCAGTGAGAACATTTCCCGATTGCATGTGCCACACGAACGGCGCAAACCCACGGAACGGGCCCTTCTTGCCGCTGTCGATGCACTCCTTTCTGAGACCGCCCAGCGTCGCGGTAGCATCACGCGACCTCGCCAGAACCCATTCGCCTGCTGAGAACCCTGCATTCTTCCTGAACGCTGGCGTCGCCGACAACTTCCAGCCATCCTTCCGAAGCAAATCTTTTTCATCTGCGAGTCCCGTTTCATCAACATGAGGTCTCCGAGAACGCGAGGACCTCGTAGTGAGATTTAGCCTTGTGAACGTAGCGGGCCGCCTGAGGACCCCAGTGTGATATTGCCGAACAGGAAGAACCCATCAAGAACAATTTGCCCCTCTGACGCCCCCACCAGCATCAATAGTACCACGCTCAGGAGACATCTTCTCACGCATGGCCTTGGCATCTGCATATGACGTGGGGGTTCCTCCAGCGCTGAGCCGCGCCGCTGACAAGGAGGCTTGAGCAACTGCCTCCGATCCTTGCTTCGCCTCCTCCTCCCTGAGAGCTTGGGAAGGAGACTTGGCGTCGGCGGGCGTGGCTGGGGGTGACTCAGGCCTGCCCCCCCCCCCCACCTGCTGGTCTACCTTCTCCTGTTTCAGCTTTCCGCTTTTCGTTCGCAGGGGCTTCGATCGTCCGCTTGATGTCCTGCATGATGGCCTCGAACCTCTGTTGCCCCTCAAGAAGCTCCTGACGGTGCCTCTCCATCTCTGCTTTCCACTGGAGAATGGACTCTTTGGCATTGTCCTCGTACTGGTCGAGATCAGCGAACAAGGACTCGTCAACGGCGAAGAGCACCGTATGTCCGTCTGGCGCGGTGGCCGTCTGGAAGGGGCCATCCTTGCGCTTGAGGTTGGTGTGCTCCTTCGTCGCCTCATCGCACTCCTTCTCTGCCAGGAAGACGATCTTTCTTTGTTCCGTGTGCTCCTCGAGGCACTCATCCAAGTGCTTCTGGGCCGCAACCATCTTGTTGGCGAGGCGTTGTAGCTTCTTTGTCTGTTGCTCCTTCTCGTTGTCCGCGCGCAGCATCCGCTGCTTGGCCGCATTCGGGTTGCTGGCCAACTTCGTCTTCTGCTCCTGCTGCTCCTTCTCAATCTCGTCCTGGAGGGCCTTGGCCGCTGGTGATCCACGAAGCGAGGGCGGCAACTGGTCGAGCAGCGCGAGCGTGGATGTGGATGGAGGGGACGAAACGCCTCTGTCCACCGCCCACGGGGCCTTAGTAGCATTGCCCGTGCCACCCGAGCCCGACCCCTTTCCACCAGGGGCGAATATGTCGAGCGCCTTTTTGCAGAAGACATACTTGTAGTTGTTCTCGATGATACGCCAGTTGTAACTCCATTGACCGCATGGGCACCATGCGAATTTCTGCCCATACTTCTTGACCATCTCGCTGCGGATGGGACACTGGCGCGGGCTAGCGGTGGCTCTTGGATCCAGACCTGGGCGAACAGGCCCAACTCTTGATTGCTGCCGCGGACTAGCGGTATCCAGTCTTGCCACTGCGGGCTCAGCCCGCCAAAGCATCAGTCTTGAGCCAAAATGGCTACGGAGGAGGAGGAGGAGGGAGGACGAGGAGGAGGAGGAGGAGGACATGCTCTTCCACCGCGGGCGGGCGCTCCGCGGAGGGGGCCCCGCGGCGCGCCGCACGCGGAGGCCCCTCCGCACCCCTGCTCTGCCACCTTCCCCCCGCCTCCCCCCCCCCCCCCTGCGAGGCGTGGCTCTACCCATATCCACCGCCCGGGAACCGACGCACTGAGGGGGGCAATGACCGGAGGGTTCCAAAAGGGGTTTTTGGGGAGGGGGCTTTCCGGAGGGGTCCCCTTGGGGCTTCGCACCATCTATTTTGACGACGTTCGAAGGCCCCTGGGGGGCTCTGTGGAAAACCGATGCATCCCGCCCTATGCCTATCCCCCCCTATCGTTGCCCCTGAGTCCTGGTGCCCCGGCGGGCGGTTGGTAATCATGGATACATTTTGACCCCCGGCGGCCCGGGGGCCCGAATCTGTCCAGATCCACCGCCTGTGTGGAGATCCGAGGAGATCGACCCCCCAGGCGGTGGTCATGGATAAATTTCCGCCTCGGACCCCCGCCCCCAGGGGCGCCGCAAGCGCAGCCGCGGTCCTCTCCGTCACGCGCTCGCGGTAGCGCCGGTGGGAGTGGCGACCGAAGCCCCCGGTCTCCAGGCCCTGGCGGGCTCGTCGGGTGGTCGCCGAGGGAGCCAACATCTGAGGCGACATGGCTTCTTCAGTCTGGTGAGCGTTTTCTTACTCGGCCTTTCGACATTGGGCGGAAGGGGGATGGAGAGGGGGCGGGGTTCTGGCTCTGGACCTCTGCTTCATGCGACTGTTTGCAACACCGCGTCCTGTGGGGGAAGCACTCCAACTGCTCGAAACAGGCGCCCCAAACAGCCAAGATCCCATCACCCCATGCGGGGGGGGATGAGAGGGGGGGCGAGGGACCGCGCCCATCGGCAACACAACGAACAAGGAGACGACGACCTGGCCGCGCAGGCCAGCAATAGGAGGCGACGCAGCGCTGGCCCACCAGGACGAAGCACCCCCTCGGGCAGAGCGTCCTCCTTCTCCTCCTCCTCCTCCTGCTCCTCCTCCTCCTCCTCCTCCTCCTCCTCCTCCTCCTCCTCCTCCTCCTCCTCCCCTCCTCCCTCCTCCTCATCCTCCTCCTCCTCCTCCTCCTCCTCCTCCTCCTCCTCCTCCTCCTCCTCCTCCTCCTCCTCCTCCTCTCCTCCTCCTCCTCCTCCTCCTCCCACTCCTCCCCTCCTCTTCCCCCTCCTCCCCTCCTCCCCTCCTTACTCCTCCCTCTTCCCTCCTCCCTCCTCCCTCCTCCCTCCTCCTCCTCCTTCTCCTCCTCCTCATCCTCCTCCTCCTCCTCCTCCCCCTCCTCCTCCTCTTCCTGGTATTCGTCCTCACTCGTCTATCCGTCCTCTGGCCTGCGGGCCGCGGCCCCTGATCCTGGCGTCCTTCCCCTCGAGTCGGGGGCGTCGGCGCGGGGGCTTCTCGCGGGCCGTGGCCCGAGGCACGCGCGCGGGCGAGCAAGAGCCGAGGAGCCGAGTCGAAGCTAGAAAGAGGGGCCGCGAAAGCCGGAGAGACATCCTGGCCCTCGCCGTCGCATCACCTCCATCTCCTGGCCCAACCGATCCACGTCGGCACCTGGGGCCCCGCACTGCACAGGGCCCCAGGATCCTCGAACATGGATCCGTGGCGAAAGACAAGCCCCAGGGAAATGGTCGGGACATCTGTCGACAAACGCGTTCCAGTACTTGCAAACGGCCTGGATCCGCTTGGGAGAATTTACGATATAATACATAAAGGAAAACAGTTGTTTCCCAGACGATTGCGAGTAAGCACTTTGCGAGTAGTGGAACGCGCCCGGTGAATCTGGGGCCGCGCACTGGAGATATCACATCGTCGGATGCCAGGGGAGACCAGGACGAGGGGCGTTGGCGCGTCATGGACCCACGCGCGTGCGCCCATGGGGCGGGGGGGGTCACAGAACGAATAGGGAGAGGAGGAGGAGGAGGAGGAGGAGGAGGAGGAGGAGGAGGAGGAGGAGGAGGAGGAGGAGGAGGTGAACTCTGGGACATTTCATGACCTCCGCGATGCATCCACACACACACACACACCGCTAGTCTTAAGTCGGGCGTGTCCCCCTACAGGCGGATTTGGGAGGAAAAATTGAACATACCCCAGAAATACCCCCCAAATGCCCAAAAATACAAAAAAAAACTATTGTTTGACTATTTTTGAATATTCCCCCTGTAGAAGGACAGGCCCGACGTAATGCTGGTCCCGAGTCCTCCGCCTCCTTGAGCGCCCGCGACGCGCGGGAAGGTGCAGCCGCCACTGGCCGGGCTTGACTGGGCGGGCAGGGCAGACCGTGTCGTGACGACTTTCGCGGTGGCTTCTGACTTTCGCGTGGATCGTTCGGCCCTGAGCAGTCGCAGCGTTCCGATAGCACCGACGCTTCGACATCGGCCGACTCTGGGCCACATCGCTGCCATAAAACACATTCGGGTAACACTGTTGAACGCTGCCTTCGGGGGTGTGCAAGCTGCGTCCAGAAACCGCGGCCACCCAGCCTTCAGCTTCAGTTCTGCTCGCCGGTTATTTAATCGCTTCGCTCATGCCGCCGGCCCTGGAGCCCTCTTTAGGGCCTCTTGGGGGCCTCTTGGGGACCTCTTGGGAGTCTCTTGGGGCTCCTTGGCGGCGTTTTGGAGGCCCCCAGGGCCTCTTGGGGGGCTCTTGGGGGTAGTCGATTGCGGCTCCCCCCTCGGAGGCCACGATCCTCGTGAGGGGTGTCGAAAAATACCCTCCCCTGGAGTGGTCTGGTGGCTTCTCCCGGGCTTCTCTCGGGACCTTGCCGGGGTACTTTTCGTCCGGGGGGCCCCAGGGGCCGCTCCGCGCGCGCGAACTAGAAATATTGTTAACAAGTCACCGGAGATCTTAGCACGCCTCTGGCCCGTTGGGCCGGCGAATTTTCCAAGCGGCCGTTGCCGCGGTGCAGTGCGCGCCCTGAACTGGATTGAATCGAAAAACCATACCAGATCAGAAACGGGTCGCTTCGCCAACGAATCGTCCAGCATGGAATCGGAATCGGTTCGCCGCGCCAAGCTCCGGCTGGACCCCGCCGATGCTCCAAGAGGTGAGTCTGAGGGCTCTGTCATCGTCCTCGTTATCCTCCTCGTCCTCCTCGTCCTCCTCCTCCTCGTCTTCGTCCCCGTCATCGCCCTCATCGTCTTCCATGTCCTTTCCCTCCTCTTCCTCGTCGTCATGGTCGTCGTCGTCTTCCTCCTCCTCCTCCTCCTCCTCCTCCTCCTCCTCCTCCCACCCGCGCCCACCCGCGACCCATCCCGCGCCCGCCCCCTCACTCTTGTTCGCAACTGGGGGTGCTACGCAAACAAGTCAGGACGCCTCGCACCTGCCCGATCCCCCCGTCAGTGCTCCTGAGCCCTCCGAGCCGGAGTGCCAACCACATCGGATCTGGAACAGAGACGAGAAGAACGAGGAGGGGGACAAGAAGAACGAGGAGGGAGAGGACGAGAAGAACGAGGGAGACGAGACGAACGAGGAGGGGGAGGAGGAGACGAGAAGAACGAGGAGGGGGAGGAGGAGCAGGACTGGCGAGGGGGAACGGGAGAAAGGGCCAAATGCGGTCCAAATGCAGGAAAAGCGGACCCCAATGCCAGGCATCGATCGGCCGGCTGGATGGCAGAGGGGGAGCATATACCAATAAGGCATCTGTATAGGAGTGGGACAGTCGAGTCGCAGAAGAAGGATGCTTGGTACAGTGGAGGCCAGTCCACAAGAAACCTTCCACAAGAAACCGAACCCTGAAGCCCCAGGACGCCCATGGATTTTTGGTGTGGGAACGTCGCGCACACACACACACACACACACGAAGCCGCGCCTAGACGGCGTATTGGCACGGAAATACTGCGAACATGCATATGCGGGAAAACAATGAAACAGTACGTACGCAATGCAGGGGGGAAGACATGTAATCACCAGCAGTCTTTGTACTTGGTGACCCGCTGTTCGTTAGCCTTGAAGCGAAACCCAAGAAACAGGGCACCCTGAAGGCAAGCAGGGTCTCTTTGCATGGGTCCCCACTGTAAGGATGCAAGGGCCTTGGAGGGCCATGCTGGCGCTGCCGAACGTACGGCAGCCTTGTAAAAGTGATCCTCCTTACTGGGCGACTTGACTGTAGGAATCAAGTAAGACGAAACCATTGCGAGGACAGATTCGGGTGAGGATGAATCGAGAATCTCTGAGATATGGCGGCTGCGGAAGATGTCTTGGGCGCCGCGGCCTTCTCAGAGCGTTCCGGAAGGCCCTGAGAGCTTTCGGAAACGCACCGGAACGGATGTATCCACGTCCGAGCCCCACAGCACACTTCTCAGAAGGGGCGAGGGCTTCTGAAAGTCCCGCCGCCTTCCGAGAAGGCCTCTCCTTCTCACCTCCCCCCCCAGCGCGCCGCCGAACTTGCTTTGGGGGTCATAACCTCGGGTCTCTCTCGGCCGCTGGGGGCGATCCCAGCACCCCCAGAACGCTCTCGGCGAGGCGCAGCCGCTGGAACGCACCCCGAGGCTGGAAGACCGCCGAGAGCCGATGAGGGCGCCCGAAACCCTCGCACCTCGGTCCCGAACCTTCCCCCCGGACCTCTTGGGGGGCGGAAAGATACGGATACGTGTTGTCCCCGGACCTCTCTTGGGGTGCGTTCTGACCAGAATTTCGAGGCGAATCCAGCGGTGACAACGAGGATTCCCCAGGAGGGCCAGGAAAGGCCGAAAACGGAGGGGGACAACCCGTATCCGTATCTTTTACCCCCCCGAACCTCGCTCCTCCCTCTCGCTCGCCGCCGATCCCAGCCCGAGCGCGGCCGCGCAGGCGCGCGGCGCGGCGGCCGCGCGGGGCTCCTGCTGCGCGGCGCGCGCGGAGGCCTGCGGCGCTCTCGGGGGGGGTCGGGCGGCGGCGCGCGTGCCGCCGGGGGCCCCCGCGGAGGGCGGCGTGCGCGCGGGCGGGCGGCGGCGGGCCGCGGGGCGCCCGCGAGGCCCGCGAGGTGCTCGCCATCGCTCGGACGTCCATTCCCCGTGCATTCTTCGGTCTGTTCCTCGCCCTCCTCCTCCTCCTCCTCCCTCCCCCTCCTCCTCCTCCTGCTCCTCCTCCTTCTTCTCCTCCTCCTCCTCCTCCTCCTCCTCCTCCTCCTCCTCCTCCTCGCCCACTCCGCGTGCACTTTTCTCGCTTTGGTGCGCTCGTTTCTGGCGAGATGGTCCCCAGGGGCTCCTCGAGGATCCCGTCGCCGAGGAGGAAGGCACACGTCCGAGCGAGGCCCTCGAGGCACGAACAGCTCCCTGCGCGAGGCTCTTCGCCACAGTCAGCCCGTTCATCGGCGGCGCGTCAGGGTGGGAGGGGGCGGACCTTCTCAGAAGGCTCGGAAGTCTGGCCGTCTCGACTGCTCGTGGCCCGGACGTCTCGGGCGTGGCCCGAGCCGACGCAGCATCCGCGCGGCTCGAGGCACCGTCGGCCCGGAGCAACAGGATGCGCGAGGGGGGTGCGAAAAGGGCCTCGGGCGCCCATGTCGAGGCTTCGCGAGCGGGGCGCGGCCTACGGAAGGGGGCCAGGGATGGACCGAGGAGGCAAGGATGCAGGGGGCACCCTCGGGAAGGGCCCTGCGGGCTCGCGCTTGTGCCGCTCGCTTCGCGAGCCAAGCGAAAAGAGAGATCGCAGAGCAGACCCCATCGAGAGAGGTGCAGGCCGATGCGCTGCACCGCCCTATTAGCCGCAGCGAGCCCCCGAAAACACTAGTGTCGCAGCGCCTCGCGTTCCAGGCATCGAAGAGGCGCCTGGGCACCTCGCACGAGCTTGTGAACGCTGTTTTAGTCGGTGTTTCGACACTGGACGGAAGGGGGGGGGGGGAGGGGGGGGTCTGGCTCCGGACCTCTGCTTAGCGCGAGTGTTTGCAACAGTGCGTCCTATGAGGGAAGACTCCACCTGCTCGAAGCATGCGCGCAAAGCGGCCAAGATCTACTCCATGGGGGGGAGAGGGGGTGGGCGGGGGCCCACGCCGATCGGCAAGACGAGGAATGAAAAAACTATCACCTTCGAATCGGAGATGGTTCCCGCAGACCAAAAACACAGAAGACGTATCGGCCCCAGGACGACCGAGCACCAGAAGCACATGAAGCCTGCAAAACACCCTGGCCTCGGAGAACCTCGGAACGACCCGAGGTCCTGGGAGCATTCGACGTTCTGCTGGGGCGGCTCGACGCGAGCGGGCCGAGCGCAGCTCGGCTTCGGCCGTGGGACACGTCACTTGGGCTCTGGACCCCACACTTGGCAATAAAAGAGGCGCGCGCCTGGGAGCAGTCGACTGATCACAGATAATCGGGCGGACATCGACTGGCCCCGGTCAATCCAGATCCAGGTCGGTCAGGCTCTGCAGGACCCTGCGGGATCCTGCGGGATCCTGCACCCAGGCCCGGGGCAGTGCAACCCCGGCCCTGCAGGATCCAGCAAGACCCGGCGCTCCGACTGACCCCCGTTTGCACTGACCCCCGTCTCTCGAGCCCCGAACGAGCAAGGGGAACGACAAGAAACCGAGGGGCTGCATACAGTAGGAGCTCGACCACAAGAAACCTCCCACGAGAAGCCCAACCCTGAGACCCCAGGACGTCCATTGCTTTTTGGAGTGGGAACGCCACGCATTCCACACCAACAAACCATCGAAACCCAAGAAACCCAGGGCAGCCTGGTGAGCGGTTTCTTATTCAGCGTTGCGACATTGGGCGGAAGGGGGGGGAGGGGGGTTCTGGCTCTGGACCTCTGCTCAGTGCGACTGTTTGCAGCAGTGCGTCCGATGGGGAGAGGAGACTCCACCTGCTCGAAACAGAAGCCAAAAACAGCCAAGATCTGCTCCATGGGGGGGTGGGGAGTGGCGGGGGGCGGGGGCACGCGCCGATCGGCAAAACAACGAATTCGCCGGCCCAACGGGCCAGAGGCGTGCTAAGATCTCCGGTAACTTGTTAACAATATTTCTTGTTCGCGCGCGCGGAGCGGCCCCTGGGGGCCCCCGGACGAAAAGTACCCCGGCAAGGTCCCGAGAGAAGCCCGGGAGAAGCCACCAGACCACTCCAGGGGAGGGTATTTTTCGACACCCCTCACGAGGATCGTGGCCTCCGAGGGGGGAGCCGCAATCGACTACCCCCAAGAGCCCCCCAAGAGGCCCTGGGGGCCTCCAAAACGCCGCCAAGGAGCCCCAAGAGACTCCCAAGAGGTCCCCAAGAGGCCCCCAAGAGGCCCTAAAGAGGGCTCCAGGGCCGGCGGCATGAGCGAAGCGATTAAATAAAAGCACAACCACCTGGAGGCAAGCAGGGCATTTCTTGGCAAGGGTGTCCACTGGTAGAGGTGCACACTCTCGTGCACCTTGCAGGCCCCTGCCCTGCAGCCTCCCCCCTCCATCCTCCTCCTCCTCCTCCTCCTCCTCCTCCTCCTCCTCCTCCTCCTCCTCCTCCTCTTCTTCCCTTCTTTCCTGGGGGAGGGAGGGGATGAGGGAAGTGGTGATGGTGTATATTTTTGGGCCCCGTACATTCGGCGCCCCCTCTCATCACGACGCGCCCGGGCGGTTGGCTTCTGCCTCGTTCTGTCTTCGCTCCGCCGCTGCCGCAAAACGAGCTCAAAACCAAAACGACCCACGAGATCGCAACAAATCACCGTTGGGCCCACGCCCTGCAACTGTGCACATGCACCGATCCTGGCCGGGACCAGCCCGGGCCTGACTAGTATGGATGCCTACGCCCTGCTGGGTTGGTCAGGGCAGCATCGTACACACGTGTGCGTATATGTGGAGGTATACAGAATGACCGCCACCGCGCTTGCATCGGTTGGTGTGTGTGTGCGCGTGTGCGCGTGTGCGCGTGTGCGCGTGTGTGCGTGTGTGCGTGTGTGTGTGTGTGTGTGTGTGCGTGTGTGCGTGTCTGTGTGTGTGTGTCTGTGCGTGTGTGCGCGTGTGTGTGTGTGTGTGTGTGTGTGTCTCTCTCTGTGTGTGTGTGTGTGTGTCGGGCCCCCTCGCTCACTGCAAAAGCAATAGTTGGGGCCCCCGAAGCATCGAGCCCAGGACGCGTTTATTGTGATGACCGAGTCCCTGCGATTCTGCCTTCCAGGCAGAAGTTGTGATCAAATGCGTGCGAGGTCTGGGGAGGGACGTTCCATGGATCGTCCCCCCTCCCTGGCGCCCGCCCCCCTTCCCGCCTCCCTGCCCGCCCTGGGCGCCCGCCCGAGCGCGGAGGCGGAATCGCGCGACAGCGCATACACAGACACACACACACACATGTGCGTGTATATGTATATATATACATATATATATGGTTATGTCGGTATGTACGTACATTCACCTCTATACGTGCACATTTGTCTACATATGTACACATGCAATTACAAGTGTATATACTTCGATGTGTCACGCCATATGTATATCCTAAGATATGTGTACACGTATATACACACAGCATATCGATGCACATATACATAGACGTTCAATTCTAACTACCTATATACATATGGTTATGTCTTTCTATGTATCCGCACATACATATGTATAGGTACATACATATATATATATATGCATGTATACGTACATCTCGACCTATATGTACACACATGCTATATATACACATATCTATACATAGCCATCGATAGAAACATATATACACATGTGCATGACGTGCTGGAAGAAAGCAGCTATGCACATGAACAGATCCTGGCCAAGCCCACCCTGGGCCTACTATAGAGGCCTCCCAGACGGGTCCGAGTAGATGGCGTCGGGGGATCGCGCCGCATCGCCGATGCATCACCTATATCGCCGATGCATCACCGATGCATCGATAATACATCGGCGATGCATCGGCAACGTCGGCGCTGCATCGGCGACGTCGGCGTGGAGGAAGTCGGGCCCCGCATCGCGCCGCGTCGGCGGTGCATCAGCGACGCGGCGCAATCCTCCGACCCCATCTATGGACCTCACCCAGGAGGCCTAGAACATGCACAGATCCTGGCCCAGTGGGCATAGTGTCTGCGCCCTACTAGCTTGGCCAGGGAACCCTACGTACAACTGTCGTGGGCGCGTGACCCTGGCGTGGCCTGGATCGGTGTATGAGTAGTAGAGCTCTCTTTACTCCTCCCGCTCGCGCCTCCCGCCTGGAGGAACAGACTATAGAGGCATCCTGGATGGGGTCCGAGTGCATGGCGTAGGAGAATCGGACCGCATCGTCGATGCATCGCCGATGCATCAACGATGCATCGACGATTCATCGGCAACGTCGGAAATGCAGCAACGACGTCGGTGTGGAGAAAATCGTGCTCCGCATCGAGCCGCATCGCCGATGCATTGGCGATGCGGGGCCATTCTTCGACCCCGTCTACTCCGACCCCATCTGAAAGGTCTTGAAGAACAGACTACTACTTAACCATAAACTTTCGAAGGCCCTGGTGGATTTCTTGGATCGACGCTGAATCCTTCTCCATGGCGCGTGTACCGTGCCAAGGGCGCTGGAGGCACCGCCGAGGGGGTTCAACGCATGTTCAAAAGATCCGCCCTACGCTGAGCCGAGCTTCCTTCTCTGAACCGCCGGCGCCCGCGCCCGCCCCAGTGCTGAAGGGAAACGATAGGGGGCGGCCTGGCATCTGGGATTAGGTCGGGCGTGTCCCCCTACAGGCGGATTTGGACGAAACAAACACAACCTTACAAATGCTAAAACGACATAATAAAAACAGAAAATTCAAAAACTCGTCCCCAGACTATTTTTTGACAATTGTTCGATTTTCCTTCTGCAGAGGGACTGGCCCGACTAAATCTGGGGGGGGGAAACATCGACCTGAAACCTCCGATGTCATGATTTTCTCAATGCGGGGTCCCCGGAAATCTCGACCGATTCCACAGGACCAGTACTGCATCCTGGGTCGTTCTTTGACGGTCCTGGGGCCCGGCGAGGGCCTCCGAAGGCCAGAAACGGCGAAAAACCTCCGTCTTGACTCCTTCAAGGCGTTGGTCTTCTCGGGAGGCTCCTGGCCCGGGGAACCGGCGATGCCTCGCCGATGGATCGGCGGAGAGGCCCCCGGCAGCGAGCCCGCACCCTCCTGGGCGGGGCGGGGCCGCCGGGGCCCCACTCTCGGCGATCGGGGGGCGATGGGGGGCCGAGGCGCGGAGGGGGAGGCGGAGGAGGAGGCGGAGGAGGAGGGGGAGGAGGGGGAGGAGGGGGAGGAGGGGGAGGAGGAGGAGGAGGAGGGGGAGGGGGAGGAGGAGGAGGAGGAGGAGGAGGAGGAGGAGGAGGAGGAAGGAGGAGGAGGAGGAGGAGGAGGAGGGCGATCGGGGGCCCATGCGCCCCCCCCCCCTCTTCGGAAAATGCCTGTCCTCCGCCCTATCGTTGCCTCTCCGGCGTGCGCCTCGGCCTCGCCAGTGCCCAGGAACTTGGTCACGAGCGTCGGGCTGCTGACGTTGCGGGAGCTGCCTGGACTGGCTACCTACCAGACCACCCCAACCCACCCCGAAGACCCGAAATTCGGGTTGGGGGGGGTGTACGAGCTTCACGTGTGTTTTTTCAGTGTTCCCCGTCCACCCCCCCCCCACTGGAAATGGAGGACAAGACGGAACCTTCGGGTTGGGTTGGGATGATTTGGTGGGCGGTGATGGACGGACGAGGGGGCGGGGGCGATGCAGGGGCCCCCCCTTGCCCTCCCTGGGCAAAGGTCGACAAGCCGCAGGGGCCAACAAGCGTCCTCCCGCGTGGCAGGGTCCCTCCGTCCCGCTCATCCTCCCGTGCTCCCTTCCTTTCCCTTTTTTGTGGACGGAGCACGGGAGGAGATCACCCCGCACCGCAGGGCGTGGGGGGAGACGATGCACAAGCGGAATGCACTCCACACAAGCAAACCAACAATGCTGAAATATTGCATGCTTGAGGCAATCCACCAAGGCTGCAACTACATTGCCGACAGCTGCTGGCCCAGCTCCTGGCAGACCAACCCTGCCCCCCTACGGACAACAAACGAACAAACACTCTACTCCACTGGATTCGACACGTGACAAAAACGACAAATAGTCGTACACACGTTCGACTCCAAGGGGAGCGGAGGGGGAGGAGGAGAAAACGAAAGAGGAAAAACACCAGGAACAGCACAAGCAGAAAGCAGCGAGGCAGACATCCTGCCAGCTCTGGTGAAGGGGGCAGCGGGACGACGCTATGTGGACACCCCGGAGGCCGAGACGGCCCCAAACAAGAATCCAGCACAACATCAACGAGGGAAAAGCGAAGACGAGGAGGAGCAGGAACACTGAATGATACAAAGAAGGCCTGGACCCGTATCATAGCGAAGTGGGCGCGGCAGCCCGAAATATCAAGAACGCAAGCGACTGCAAACCCAAGAGCAACTCGTATGGTTGACCGGCGACAGCCGGGAGAGCCAGAGGAGCGAGGTACAAGCGAGCGGGAGGCGACCTGAACGGCCGCCGCGGGAAGTCAGAAACCGCCGGCGGCGGGGAGGGAGGGACGGAGGGGAGGGCGAGGGGCAAAAAGGGTGGAGGGGAGCGAGAGGAGAGGGAAAGGAACAATGCCACATCGCTCAGGACGCGCCTCGGGTTCGCTTGAACGCCCGGCGCACGAATGCACGCGACTCGTGGCGCAGCTCTGGGGCCTGCCGCACGCATCCGCGGAGAAGTTCTAAAGCTATGTTCTGTTTGTTCGTCTCCCCCCACTTCCCATACTTTCCCATAGTTTCCTTGGGGTCGACGATTCATTGTGTCTCTGTGTGTTCCTCCCCCTGCCGAAGTTGCTGCTGGTCTCTGTGCCCCTTCTTCCCGTGCCGTTTTCAATCGCGCTGGGCCCCCCTCTTGTCGGGAAGTCTAAGCTGTACTTGACTCGGCGGCGAGCGAAGGGGGGAAGTGAGAAGGAGAAGGCCTTCTCAGAGGGTTCGGCGGTCCCCCAGCCTCCTGAGAAGCTTGCCGAGCCTTCCCCGAAGACAGACAACAAAATCTTATCGGGAGGCGCGAGGGCGTCTGAGATGCCCCGCCGCCTTCTGAGGCCTCCTCCTTCTCATTTCCTCCTCCTCCTCCTCCTCCTCTTCCTCCCCCTCCCTCCTCCCTCCCCTCCTCCTCCTCCTCCTCCTCCTCCTCCTCCCCCTCCCCCTCCCCCTCCTCCTCCTCCCCCTCCCCCTCCTCCTCCTCCTCCTCCTCCTGCTTCTGAGGAGCCCCTTCCCTGCCTCGAAACTCCCCCCGCTTCCTCAAGGAGACCGCCGCCCGCCCCTGCCACCTCCCTGGGGCCGCCTTCTGCCGCCGACCGACCGCAGGCGCCCCCCACTTCTCACGCCGCTCGGATGCCCCTGGGGCCTGGGCCTCTCGGCGGTGGACAAACCTTGGAGGCCTGGAAATGAGCACCAGCACCAACACAAGGGGTTTTCCTCCACACGGGGGAGAGGATCCTCGATGCCGGTGCTGGTGGCAATATTTCGGTCACCTCGAAGCCAGAATATTACCACCATCACCGAGATCGGGATCGTCTTCCCTCGGTGGAGGCACACCGCTGGTCGTGGTGTTGGTCTCAACCTCTAGGCCTGCGAAAGCCTCCCTTTAGTAGACCTCCCTCTCGTGAAAACGGCCCAAGACCGAAGCCGACGGACCCGGACCCGCAAGAATGACGGCCGCGACGCCCTCTCGCGAACCGAAAACGGCCAATCCGCTAATCCATGTGTCATGGTAGGAGGTCTAACCATCAACCTCCGAGCCTCGTGCCTGGCGCCCTGGACACGGGAACAGACCACGGCATCAGCATGACTCCCAGGAGTTCTTGCAGATTCCTGGGGTCGGCGGTAGGCCTGAGTGTCGTCCAACCAGTCCCCATGCCCGCGGCGTGGCCTGGGCCTCACTGGCCGGTTTGCCCCCCTAGGTGGGGATATAGGTCGTTCCCTTCGGGTTTCGAGGGGTGCATCCCAAACTGGGGTGGTAATTTGGTGGTCTCGACGGGGATGGGGATGGAGATGGGGATTGGTTGAACCATACCGAAGCCCCCCCCCTCCCTGGCGCGCGGAGCGCGCCAGGGGCAGCGCCGGAGGCGCCGCCAGGAGAGCCCAAGGCCGACCCAAGGAATGCTACGACTGGAAGCCACCTGTGGCTCCCAGGAGAAGACCCGGACCCCCGACGTCACGATCTCTCCATGGCGTGGCTCCCTGGAGGGCTCCACCCGCTTCCCGGGAGCGGCGCTTCGCCCTGAGGCGTTTCCTGACGGGCCCGGGGCATCCAGCGAG
The DNA here is from genome assembly GCA_963575745.1 of Prorocentrum cordatum. Taxonomy (NCBI): domain Eukaryota; class Dinophyceae; order Prorocentrales; family Prorocentraceae; genus Prorocentrum; species Prorocentrum cordatum. Next base: position 480,548 of record CAUYUJ010006202.1, on the reverse strand, counting down.
GGCCCCCCGATGCCACAAGTTGCCAAAACACCTCTCGTCGTGTCTTTTTCGGAGCGCGCAAACATGGATTAGCAATCCGTGGATTTGGCGCGCGGTCGCCAAATCCATGGATTGGAGGAGGTGCCCTCCCCAAAATGCGGCCGGTGCCGCCTCGCTCGGCGGCAATGATCCGCGATTTCCCATAGAAACGGCACCCGTCGCTAATCCACGCCCCTTGATCCATGGTTGCGATCGCCTGACTTTTTCATGCCCCGAGGGGGTCTGGGGCTCAGGGACGAGGGGCAGCGATAGGGGGGACAGGCATAGGGGGGGAGGCATCGACCTGGATTCGGCGACACCCCGTCGATAGATCGGCGATAGTCTGGACGGGGAGGGGCTATCGGGTCCCTATCGGCGATCAATGAGCGATTGGGGGTGGATGCGTCCCCCCATATGCCTATCCCCCTATCGTTGCCCCGAGGGGACGGGCCGGGGCCACCCTGTGCCAGGACCACCCTGCAGCCAGCTCCTCAGCCCTGAGGGCCCGCGATGGTGAAACCAACAGGCAATTGCCGACACCGCTTCTCCCTGGACCTCTCCCGGGGGGCGCTCCGACCTGCATTTCGAAGCGACTCCGGCGGTGGCGGCGAGGGCCTGCCAGGAGGGCCGACAAAGGGAGCAGTCTCTGTGGACGTTTTCCTCCTCTGAGCGAAGGCCCGCGAGGGCGCCGACTAGAATTTCGAGGCGAATCCGGCGGTGGCCGCGAGGGCCTCCCGGGAGACCAACAAGAAGAGAAAACGAGGGCATGGGAGCGGTACTTGCGTAATAGTCGTCGACGTCGCAGCAGTCGTAGTAGCAGCAATGGGAATCGTAATCGCAGTATTGATAGTACAGTGGAGGCCAGCCCACATGAAACCTGCCACAAGAAACCTAACCCTGAGACCCCAGGACGTGCATGGACTTTTGGTGTGGGAACGTCACGCGCTCCATGGCAAAACCGTCGAAAGCCAAGAAACCCAGGGCACCCTGGAGGCAAGCAGGGTGCTTCTTGGCATGGGCCTCCACTGCAGTAGCCGTTGTCGCAGTCGCAGCCGTAGGTTTCTCCTCCGAACGAGGGCCCGCGAGGGGGCCGCTCCCCCCGCCAGCCTCGAAGGCCCCCGCGAGCCCCACCCGCGCGGGCCTAGGCCACAGGCGGGCCCGTAGCCCCAGCTGTAGAGCCGCCCGGAGCGGGACACCTGGCCCGAGGCCCGCGGCGGGGAGCGGCAGGGGAGCCAGCCCGGCGCGGGCGCGGGCTGGAAGATCGGGAGGGGGCCGAGAGTGACCAACCACCAGACCACCCTGACCCAGCCCGGAGGTCCGAACTTCGCCCGAACTTCGAGTTGGGGGAGGGGGGGGTGCGGGCTCCCGATGCGGTTTTTGTCAACGTTCCCCGACCCCCCCCCCCCACTGGAAATGGAGGGCAAATTGGGGCCTTCGGGTTGGGATGGGGTGGCATGGTGGGCGGCGAGAGAGGGGGGCGCAGGCGGGGCAGTGGGCCCCCCTCCCCTCTGGGCTCCTGCAGACTTACTTGAGCCAACGTGTGTCACAATCGGCTCCCCTCTGAGAATGCAGGCATTGTCCCCTGGAGGGGGGCAGGAGGGGCAGTGTGACCACCTCCCCTCTGGGCTTTACAGACCTGAGCCAACGTATGGCACAACGGGCTCCTTTTGAGAATGCGGGTACTCTCCCTCTGAACCCTATGGAGCCTCAAAGGGTAGAAGGCAATGGAGATGTAAGACACCCAAGATCGGACCGACAAACCGGATCGGCGATCAAAATTTCGGTCAACCCGCGTAATAAGGACGGACGATGAGGATGCCAAGGGCCTCGGAAGGCCATGTCGACACTTTGCGAGCGGGGCGGGGCCAGCGAGAGCGGCCAAGGATGGGCCGAAGGGGAATGATGCAGGGGTACAGTCAAACTCGTAGAAACAGGACGCACGATGAGGATGCCAAGGGCCTCGGAAGGCCATGTCCACACTTTGCGAGCGGGGCGGGGCCAGCGAGAGCGGCCAAGGATGGGCAGAAGGGGAAGGATGCAGGGGTACAGTCAAACTCGTAGAAACAGGACGCGCGATGAGGATGCCAAGGGCCTCGGAAGGCCATGTCCACACTCTGCGAGCGGGGCGCGGACAGCGAGAGCGGCCAAGGATGGGCCGACGGGGAAGGATGCAGGGGTAACCTTGGAACGTCACTCATCCTTACCATGCGGATTGATTGCAAAACGAAGGATTGCAAAAAAAACCTTCGGATTGGATGGTTTTTTTGCAATCCTTCGGATTGGATGGTTTTTTTTGCAATCCTTCCTTTTTGCAAACCTTGGGAAAACGCTCCTCCTCACGATGCGGATCGACTGCCATCGGATCGGTGGAAGCCGGCGGCCAAAGTCGGGAAAAAAGGCGAATCGGCGAGAGCACCGGCAGGCCGGGGAGGCCTGCACTGAGGAGCCGAACATCCAAATCGGAATCCGCGGCCGAGTCGAATCGGAATCGGCATCGGTGCACGCATCGAAACGAAGCGAGTCGGAGGAGTCGAACTGGACCCTGGGCGTGGGGCGGCATGGAACCGAGCGCCTTCCAAGGGGGCGCGCTCCTCACCAGAGCATCTCAGCAAGAGCTGAAGCGCGAATCGGGGGTGGCAAGGTGGAGCCGGGACGGGGGCTCCTGGAGCACCAGCTCCCTGTGGTGGAGAGCACTTCCTCACTCGCGGCGATAACGGGCGTTCTGGGGGGGGGGGGGGAGGGACGGGGGTGGGGGGGGGGCAGAACGCAACGCCCGCGCCCTCCCTCCCCCGTGACCGACTGTGGTGCTGGACCCTCTGCGGCAGTGCTGGGGACGCACTGGGAGACGCGCCACGTTGTTCGGTGGCGCCGGGAGAGGGGGGGGGGGAGGGGGGGGGAGAGGCTTAACATAGGATTAAGTCGGGCATGTCCCCCCACACAAGCGGGTTCTCGACGAAAAATGAGAAGTACCCGAAACAGTCGGACACTGTGAACAGAAATCGGCCCCAGGCCATTTTACCACTAATTATCTCCGAATTCGCCTCCTGTAGAAGGGGCAGTCCCGACCTACGCAGAGGAGCGCGCAGAGGCGACACCGACACCACCAGGGCGGGGAGGCGCGAGGAGCAGGCGGGCTCCCCCCCGAGGCGGCGTGGGCCCCCCCGAAAACCCTCGCTGGAGAGACCTGCCCCCGGGGCCTCCCGCCCGGGGAGGCACCGTGGACCTCTCCTCGCTCTGTGCTGCTCCCATCGTACTTTGGGAACACATCCCAGAAATGATTTCGAGCACCTGGAAACGTGTCGAAACAGTGTCGAACCAGTGTCGGGCGACTGTCCCCCAGGGCCCGGCACGTGAAGGCCATCGAGTTTCGGTACTGTTTCTGGTGTTCGACATCCTTTCTGGTGAACAAGGCTAAAGCAGGTTGGACAATCATAATCCTCGCTGGAGATTTGCCACCCCCGGGTGGTGCTGGCTGGACGAGAGAAACACGTCACAAACAAAAACGTCCGCACGGGGCGCCAACAATTTATGTCTATGCCGTGTTGTCGTCTTCGATGTGCGCCGCTTACCCTCACTCCGACAAAAAAAAACGCCGTAAACATAGACCATGGGGCTCCGCGCGGATTTCTTGGGTCTGCGCTGGGCCGCGGTGCCAGAGGCGCCGCCGGGAGGTCCCAGCGCGAATCCAAGAATCCGCGCGGAGCGCAAAACATTGATGCTTATGCAGCTTCGTCTTCTTCGATTGGTGTCGCTTCTCCTCCCTCCGAATAACAACACTCTCGTGGGACGGAGAGCGGGGAGAAGGAGGAGGATGAGGAGGAAGAGGAGGAGGAGGAGGAGAGGGAGGAGGAAGAGGAGGACGATGAGGAGGAGGAGGGGAAGGGGGAGGGGGAGGGGGGAGGAGGAGGAGAGGAGAGGAGGAGGGAGGAGGAGGAGGAGGAGGAGGAGGAAGAGAGAGGGAGGAGGGACGAGAAGGAGGGAGAGGAGGAGGAGCAGGAGGAGGAGCAGGAGGAGGAGGAGGAGGAGGAGGAGGAGGAGGAGGCAGGCGGACCGAGCAACACTCTCGTGGGGCGGAGACCAGGAAAGGGGGTAGAGCAAGGGCACCGGGCGCCGAGAAGCGGCTCTCGGAGACCGGAGCAGCGCGGCGCAGCCCCCTCGGACTAAGAATGAGGAATCCGGAGGGGCCCCGGGGCCCTGCTCCGCGCGCGGGCAGGTCGAGGGGCACTGCGCGAGGCCTGGGCCACCCCGTTCAGGAGAGGCAGGAGTAGAGACAAAAGTACCACTGCCACCCCGCCCTCCCTGCCCTCGAGCTGGTGGCACCTCCTTCCGGGAACTCTATGGAGGCATGCCCGGAACGAGGTGCCACCAGCTCGAGAGGGTAGGACAGCCACCCCCCTAGCTGGTGGTAGTGGTACTTTCGTCTCTGGTGATCCGTGGCCGCCCGTCACGAGGCGAGGCCAGGATGGGCACGGCAGGTTCGCGTCGTGTCGACTCCGGCGTTGGTTCCTGACACCGCGGGGATCGTTCAAGCTTGAACGATCGGCCCTGTCAAAAAGGCCAGACCGTTCAGAGATGGGCCGATTCTAGGCCACAGGCGGCGTTCAACCCTGAACGCCCGCGCTGGGATCGCCGCCGGTCGAAACGACGCGAATCTGCCGCACACACTCGGATGAGGATATTGGAGGCTTGGAAATGGGCACTAAGACCAATACAGGGGGTTGCCTCCACCGGGGGAAAATGATCCTAGACGTTGGTGCTGGTGGTAATGTCTCGGTCACCTAGGAAGCCCGACTGTTACCACCATTGCCGAAATCGGGATCATCTTCCTTCGGTGGAGGCACACCACCGATATCGGTGCTGGTGTCAGCTCTTAGGCCTCCGAGGATGCATCGGGAATTCGGGAATCTCTGAGTTCGGGCGGTCTGGAAGATGTCTCGGGCGCCGCGGCCCTCTCAGAGCGCGCCGGGAAACGCTTCGAAAGCGTCCCTGAGCGCTCTGCTCTCGAGCGGATCGATTCGCACCCGAGCCCCGCCCGAGATCAGGAGGGGCACGCGCAGAACCGCTCCGTGGCCGTCCGTGGCGCAGACGGCCAGCCATCGCGCTCGGTGTGCCCAATTGGCTTGGGACGCACGCCCACGAGCTGCGAGTGTGCGACCATCTGTCCTTGCGGCCCCTCCCTTCCCCTGTCCTTCCCTCCCCTTTCCTCCCCTCCCCCCCCTCTCTTTGCTCAGTGCAAGCGAACGTGGATCTGTATCATGTTTCACATGTTTGACGAGCGTGCCGACGTGCACAAATCGTCTTGCCTATGCGCCCGCCGGGGTGCACGGCCTGTGACTAGCTACCGGGTTGGGCCGCTCAGTTGCCAGGTCTGGCGCACGCAACCAGCGGCGCGCTCAATGCGTCTCGTCAGGTCAGTCGGGGAGACCCCCCCCCGTGTTTTGGCGGTGCGCACAAGGGGGTGGAGGGAGGGGGGAGGGCTTCTTTGAAAGAGGCTGTTTCTCAGAAGGCGCCCGCCTTACATCTATGGACAAGGCCCGCGCCTTCTAGAACGCAGGGGTGCTTCTAAGAAGCCCTCCCCCCTCCCCCCACCCCCCTCTGCGCGTGGCTGAGTGTTGGCAGTGGGTCTGCAGGACTTGGTGCCGTTCACTGGTGTTTGGCTTCAGCCGCCCGCGCCGGCATCGGCCTGCCGTCGCGTTTCTTCAGTGCGCCTGCGCGCGCGGCTGTTTCGGTCGGGCAGCGACGGGCGCACCGAGGAGCGGAATGCGCTTCCCATCCACCCACCCCGCGATTGTATGGGCCGATCCCCTGCTGTGCGTTCTTCATTTCGGACCCGCTTGCCAAGGCGATGCCGGCACGCACTGCGTGGAAGGAATACGGGGTTGTTGGTGATATCAAGCCCGCCTCCCGCTGCATGCGGCCCAGTAGATTTCCGGTTGCCGCCTCCATGCTGGGGTGAACTCATATCATCAGACAGCCGATGGAAGGACTGATAGGGGGGAAGAGAGGGAGAAGAGGACGGACGGGCGAAGAGGAGATAGAGGAAGGAAAGACGCCGAAAACAATACACTGTTGGCCCTCCGCTCGGATCTCTTGGCTCCGCGCTGGACCCCTGGCGCGCGGAGCGCGCCGGGGGCGGCGCCGGAGGCGCCGCCGGGAGGGGCCTCAGCGCGGATCCGAGACATCCGCGCGGAGCGCCCAGAAGCTTCACGCGCATGGCGTCTCTCTGCTCCGATCCTGCGCCGTCCGCGGCGCTCCGCGTGGAGCGCCGCCGCCGGGGCCTCGCCGCCGCTCGACGCGGCCGCCGAGAGAGGGCTGTGCGCCGGCCCCGGGCCGGGCCGGGGGGTCCTGGGCTCGGCTCGCCCTCTGGGCCCGGGGTCGGCCTGGCTCGGGCAGGAAGGCGTGCACATTTACGACAGGGGGCCAGTCCACAAGAAACCTTCTGCAAGAGACCCCACCCTGAGACCCCACGACGTCCACTGATGTTTGGTGTGGGAACGTCGCGCCTTCCATCGCAAAGTCATCGAAAACCCAGAAACCCAGGGCACCCTGGAGGCGAGCAGGGTGTTTCTTGGTATGGGTCTCCACCGTGCACGTAGGTCGGAAGAAGTGGGCGAAAACCCGGAGCAGGAAGGCGGATGAAAAGTAGATTGGGGGCTCAGGCCCTCCCGGAGAGTATAGCAGAACGCAGCAGACGCCGATCGATTCTTGAAGCAGGAAGGCGCTTGAAGAAGATTGGGATATCGGAATCCAAGAACACCTGCTTTGGTGGCGAACGAGGGGGGTACATGAGACGCAGAAGGCCTTCTCAGAAGGCTCGGAATTTCCCTGGCCTTCTGAGAAGTTGTCTGAGCCGTCCCTGGAGACAAACAAAGCTTCTCTGAAGGCGCGAGGGACTCTGACAAGTCCCCCCACCGCCTTCTGAGAATGCCTTCTCCTTCTCACTTCCCCCCGCTCGCTCGCCGCCGATACTTTCAACGAACGGCGCGTACACCGAGCCTGGGCCGCGAATCGGCAGGCCAGGATCGGCGTAGGCGTACATGGTGGGGAGGAGGAGGAGTGGAGTGGAGGAGGAGGAGGACGAGGAGAAGGAGGAGGAGGAGGAGGAGGAGGAGGACGAGGAGGAGGGGCTCTCTCCGGGGGGAGGGCAGTGCCACTTTTCGCCCGCGATGCGCGCGCGGAGGAAGCGTCGCGAGAGCCGCGCGGCTCTGCCCACGCAATAAGTGCGGCGCTGCTGCAGCAGCGACGAGTAGGCGGCACGGGCGGGTGCCGAGAGCAGCGGCGAGGAGGAGGTGCGAGGAGGCGGGAGGCAACTCCTCGCGTACAGCGGGGGCCCGACCACAGGAAACCTTCCAGAGGGAACCCAACCCTGAGACCCCAGGACGTCCACTGAATTTGGGAGCGGGAGCGTCTCGCCTTCCATAGCAAAGCCATCGAAACCCAAGAACTCCAGGGCACCCTGGGTGCAAGCAGGGTGTTTCTTGGCATGGGTTTCCACTGCAACATAAGCTCATCATACCCATGTTGGACCCAGGCTGTCCTGTCGCGCCGTGTTCCGCGACGTAGTCGCATCGAATGCATATCGAATTTACTTCGACCGTCGAGTCCGAATCGAACCCGTAGTACTATCGATTTCACGTCAGGTCCACGTCGAATCTGCGTCGACTCCACGTGGAGCCCGCATCGGACAGAAGGAAACAAATCAATTCACAGGACGGACGAGCTCTCCAACTGATGCAACGTGAAGCGTAGTTTAGGAGGCAACTGGCGGGTAGTCTTGCAAAAACGATGAACAACGATTCAGCCTGGCAAAGGGGCCACCGGGCTGGAGCAGCACGGACACAGCCCAATATGAAGCCGGATTGAGGTAGACCAGCTTGAATTACGCGGGACTATCTGGCATGGGCCGCTTTTGACCACGAATCTGCAAGCACCGATGCTGAAAAGGAATCCCGAGAATTGCTGCATCCTAACGTGTCGTAATACTGTTCACTACGGTTCCAATGTCAAAGTCTCGCTACTGCCGTCTCTCTTTTGTGCTGGGTTGCGGTGGGTTATACGTGGTTGCGCGGCGCTATAAGGCTCTCACTAACTGACCTTCAACATGGTGTAACCAACATTTGGTGAGCATAACTTCAAAATGTGGCACGTCATGCTTTATCAACACACACAGCAACACCTAGAACTTGTAGTTTTCATGCACGATGATATATGTAATACTAACTACTAATACCAGGTTCCATCGGGAGCTTATGACAACGTGTGGAAGTTGCTGGAATAATTTCGAACAACATATTAGCAATTGTAGACGTCACGATGGAACTTACGAGTAACGTATGGCAACTCAATGCATGCCATATGGGAACGTATGGCAATACATACGTGTGTCGCGCGTTTGAGGAATGTCGGCATGTTTATGTTCGGCTGCAGTCAACCCAGTTTCGCAAGTTGCCGATCATACCTTGCCTTGGCTCACGCATTGCTTTGCGAACAGACATGAATCATGTGTTTGATCCATTCTTCGCAGCAACGAAAGGACGCGTGGCACGCGCATCGCAGCAAGATAATCCCGGGGGCCGACAGCGGGCACCATGGGCCAAAATCAAAAAACAACAATTACGCCT
>CAUYUJ010006202.1:319409-459409 GCA_963575745.1 Prorocentrum cordatum | reverse complement strand
TACCTTTTCGGACCACCCTCGCCACCCCCCCATCTACGACCCCCCCATTGCGCAACGCCCAAGGCGTGGCCCGAGGTCCGAGCTCCGGAACGCGGGAGCAGCACAGGTCGATCCAGCTCGAGGCATGCCGCGCAAGAGATCCAGCGGCGAGCGGGGGGGAAGGCGAACAGGGGGCAGGCCTGCTCAGAGGGCTCGGACGTCCCCACGCCTTCTGAGGAGGGGGAGGAGGGGGAGGAGGGGGAGGAGGGGGAGGAGGGGGGAGGAGGGGGAGGAGGAGGAGGAGGAGGAGGAGGAGGAGGAGGAGGAGGAGGAGGATCCCTGGAGACGGAGAAGACTTCTCAGGAGGCGCGGGGGCCTCTGAGGAGTCCCGCCGCCTTCCGAGAGAAGGCCTTCTCCTTCTCGCTTTCCCGCCGTCGCCCGCCACCGAAAGGATGGGGTCTGGGGCTCCGGTCGCGGGTCTTCGCGGTGCTGTTTGTGGGGCACGTCGGATTTCGGGGTGGGTGCGCAACGCAGGGGCTCGAAGACCAGCAGCAATTCCTGCGACTGCTCCATCGGATTCGCTGCGTCGCCGCGGAGGTTGTGGAGACAAGAGCTCGCCTGTCCAACAACACGCGCTGTGGGTTCTGGACCACATCTGCTGTTGGGCATCGTGTCTATTTCTTCCGTACAGATTGCGGGCGGGAGGGCGGAGACGGAGGATGGCACCGCCATGCCGTGGGAGGCAACGCCAGTGAGGGATTCACACGAAGAACTAAGGGCCAAGGCCAACGGGCTGGACGAGGCTAAATTACACACCCGGCACTCACCTGGATGAATGTGGATGATGCGGGGATTTCGACCACGGGCACATCGCACCGCCTTGCATCGCATCGCATCGCATCACATCACATTGCGTATGGGGAAGGAGGGTGAGGAGGAACGGGAAGGGGACCCCTTCTGTCACCGAGGGCCTCCGCCTCTCCGTTCAATTGTCCCTTCTGTCACAGAGGGGCAACAGTGTCACTCAATCGAGGCTCTTGGATTGGCAACGCATTGCGGATGCTTCGGCGACATCGGATGGTTAACTCCCAATCTCCGACGACTTCTTGCTTCCTCCCCGACGATGTCTCAGTTCCAGTCCCCGCGGTCTTTCCTCGCCCTCGGCCTCTCTCTCTGTGGAGCCCGTCTGCGGGCCCCCGGGGCCAGCAGAAAACGGAGGCCGGGTGGGGAACGTTGGCCCTCAGGGAAGAGGTCGCCGGACCCCGCATAGAGCCACGGATTGGAGAGATCATGATACGTCGGAAGATGATCGGGACCCAACTCTGGATTTCAAACGCCCGAAATTGGTACGGACAAGTGGGAGCCATACCCAACAAACCGACAGTGGCCGCTGTTGGGCAGGCGGCCTTGAGTCTCAAGTGGACACAGGCCGCGCGGACAGCGAGCCCTGTTCAAAGTGAGCAGGCACTGCTGGTGGGCACTGGACCCGATGGATCCCTGGTCACCCGAGCGGCGAACAGAAGCGGGCCCTGCGCGCGATGGCGCAGCGGCCTCACGTGGTGGCTCGCGCGGGACGCCACCGTGGCGCGCCGCCCCGGAAACGCGGGCGCTCCCGCGCGATCCTTACCCCTCGGGCAGCTGGCGCGCGCCAGTGTCGGCGCAGTCGACGCCGTGTTCCTCCGCCGCTCGTCCGCGCGGCGTCTTCTGCGTGTCCTCTGCATGCCGTCGAAGACGCAGGGCGCGCGGCGTCTTGAGCCTCTGCTCGTTAGACCAAGTCGTTCGAGGGCCGCACATATTAATTAACGCCTCGGTGCGCAAAGAGAGTTCGAGGTCTTGCTCCCAACCCCCAGGAGATCCCCAGTGGTCCTCTGAGCGCCCCCCGCCCTCGCGCCCCCGCGCACGCCCTCCCCCCCCCCACACCCCTGCACGTATTCCCCCGGGGCCGTAGGCGACCCGAGCAGGAAGAGGAGGAGGAGGAGAAGGAAGAGGAGGAGGAGGAGGAGGAGGAGGAGGAGGAGGAGGAGGAGGAGATGGAGGAGGAGGAGGAGGAGGAGGAGGAGGAGGAGAAGGAGATGGAGGAGGAGAAGGAGGAAGAGGTGGAGGAGGAGAGGAGCAGGAGGGAGAGGGAGGAGGAGGAGGAGGAGGAGATGGAGGAGGAGGAGATGGAGGAAGAGGAGGAGGAGGAAGAGGAGGAGGAGGAGGACGGGTCGCCCAAGCCCTTCGGAGAAACCCTCCACCCCACCCTCCCTTTGGAGACGGGCAGGCGCTCGCAGGCCACGGGGCCGCGGAGGGCGCGCTCCTGCTCGCGTGTTTCCCCGGGCTCTGGGGCCGACCCGTGGCAGCACGGGCGGGCTCGGCGGATCGCGCCGTATCGACAATGCATCGGCGACTCCTCCTCCTCCTCCTCCTCCTCCTCCTCCTCCTCCCTCCTCCTCCTCCTCCTCCTCCTCCTCCGCCTCCTCCTCCTCCTCCTCCTCCTCCTCTCCTCCTCCTCCTCCTCCTCCCTCACCTCCTCCTCCATCCTCCTCCTCTCCTCCTCCTCCTCTCCTCCTCCTCTTCTCCTCCACAATTACCCTCTTCCTCCTCCTCCTCCTCCTCCTCTTCATCTTCCTCTTCCTCCTCTTCCTCCCCCTCCTCCTCCCTCACCTCTCCTCCTCCTCCACAATTACACTATATGACCACTACTCTCCACTCTCTCATGTTAACGTCCTCTCCTCTCTCCCGTGATGACGTCTCTCTCCCCTGATGACGTCCAGGAGATATCCGCCGTCCCCCCCTCCGCGTATTGTTGTTTTTACATGCAGGATTCCCGAGAGTTGGGTTTTCGCTTAAGTGTTGCAAAATGTTGCTCCCGCTGAAACGCTGGCCTCATTTTCGGGTGTCCGCTCGTTCCGAATCGTGCTCCCGCTGCAGCATTCCCGCGCTTCCGCTCATTTCGAATCGCGTTCCCGCTGCAGCGCTGGCCTTCCTTCCAAATAGGCCCAAAAATCTAAGAAATGCCCCCCCCCCCGAAAAAAACCATCGGAAGTGATTCCACAGTCGGTGTCGATTCGTACATTTTTTGGGGCCCCACATTAGGGCGTCGTCGTCGCTTCCAGGAAATATCAAGCGGGAGCCCCGTTTCCGCTTTGAGAACCGAGCGATCAGAGCGCGCCGAGACCGTCGGCTGGTCGGCCAGTGGGCTCCCGAAGGGCAAGGGCAACGCGGGTGGGCCCGGGCCTGGTTAATGCATTAGCTGGACGAAGGCGCGTGTCCCACCTGAGTCGGAACCGGAGTCGGAGAGATGAGATGGAACCAAGAATCGGAAAGCAGAGCCAGCGGGTGCTCTCCATCAACCGCGCCTTGTGTGGAGCTTTTCGGGGTGCCCGGGGAGCTAGACATGGATCCATGACTCCAAACCGGTCCAGACCTCTCTCGAAGACGATCCACTTACCTTCCAAGGAACCTGGCGCCATGCCGTGACATGCTGTGCTGTATTGTGTTCTCCGCCGCTGTGCGATGCCATGCTTTGCGTTGCAATGCTTTGTGATGCAATGCTTCACTGCGCAACGCCACGCCATGCTATGGCATGCCATGCTCTGCCGAGCTCTTCTGCGCCATGCCATGCCGTACTCTACCATCCATCGCGTACCCTCTCGCGATCATTGCCATGCTCTCGACAGCCGACGGTGCGAATAGAGGGGATATCTACGCCATGGTAAGGGATGGGAGGGAGGGGTAGGACGTCAGATATGACGCGAGCGCACCTGGCTTGTCTTCCTCCTCCTCCTCCTCCTCCTCCTCCTCCTCCTCCTCCTCCTCCCGCTCGCGTCGCCTGGGCGTCAGCGGTGCGGCGCGCTCCTCCGACCAGGGGCACCAACAGAGCCAGAGCCAGGTACGCCGACCTCCTGGCTGGGGCTGGGCCAGGGAGACGCCTATGCACCGAACATGGGCCCAAGAGATGGATGTCCAGGGTCGGTGCATCCGTATACAGTCAACTCGTGTCAGAAGGATGCGCGGTAAGGATGCAAAGGCCTTGGAGGCCCATGGGAACGTTGTTCGTGCGATGTTGGCCAGCGAGGGGCCGAAAGGGCAAGGATAAATACCCTTGGGAAGGTTGCCCATTGTTACTATGCGGGTTGACTGTAATAGCTCTCGTCGCCCGACCACTGCGGCCACACTTGGAGCGGCCTTGGACCTCCTGTCATGTTGCATTTGCGCAGGGACCTTCTCTGCCCCATCGCGCCCCTCGTTACCCGCGTCGGGTCCGCGCCGAACGTTGCATCCGTGTCACGATCCCGAGGCGGCCGCGCTGATGCTGCTCCCGCCCGCGCGGGCCGGCGGCGCCGAGGCTGCCTGGCGCGGGGTCTTGGGGCAGCGCTTGGCGGCGCGCCCGGGCCCCCGGACTAGGGGTGCGGCGGCGCCGGGCTAATTAGGTGGAGTTAGCTTCGCGGCGGCTGCCCTGGGCAACCGTTGTCCCGCGCGCTCGCCGGGCGCGCTTTTTATCCTCCTCGTTCCTCCTCCCCCTCCGCCGCCTCCTTTTCCGGCTGTTCCGCGTCTGCTCGTCAACCGTTCTTGCCGCTGGGCCCCCGCTGGAATGTAAAAAAAAGTGTCACGATCCCGTCAAACCCGATTGGAATCCGCGTGGAGCCCGAGCCGGGTACACGAGCAAGATATCCGACGTACTGACTTTGTCCATGCACGGTCTCTGGACGTCCCGACCGGCTCCCTGGATCAGTTTAAATCCCGAGATTTTGTTGGGTTGACGATCCCAGGGTCTGGCGAGGGCCCCTGACGGCAGAACTCAGCGACAACAACTTTAAATCGAACTTTGTTAATACGTTGGAGGCCTAGTGGGGAAATGCAGCCGCTCGCAGCACAGGCAAGGCAGGCTCGAAGATGCAAGCGCAGTGCTCCTGGTGGTCGAAGTTCGTGGACCGGCACGAGCCGCAGCGCCACTCCCGGCCCTCGTCGGGTGCGTCCAAGAGGGGGGGACGGGAAGAAGGGGGGGGGAGGGGCGCATCATGGGGGGGGGGCGAAATTCGCGGGGGACCCGCTCAGGGGGGGGGAGACGCATCGACCTGAAATGGGCGATACATCGCCGATGGATCCGCGATGGGCCCCCGATGGCGAATCCGCGTGCTCCTGGGCGGCGTGGGCTGCCAGTGTCAGGTCGGGCACGTCCCCCGACAGGGAGCTCTCGGACGAAAAAACAAAACTGACCCAAAAGTGTGCCAACCTGGTCGACAACTACACCCTGCGAAATGCTTAAGAAATCATGGGTTAAGAAACTCAGAGTCTCAGAACTTGAATAAAAACCTAAAGTTTCCATTCAAATCTTAGGATTCACCTTGAAACGTTAAGAATAATCGAGACTCTGGTCGAAAATCTAAGTTTTCTTAAGCATCGCCTGAGGTGTATTCACAAGATCGTCCCCCTATTATCCTTCGGCTATCTCTGAATCCCCCCCCCGTGTGGAAGGACGGGCCCGACTTCCCGCCAGTGCCCTGCCGACGATCGGTGCGCGCACGGGGGCCCCCTGCGCCCCGCCCTGGGCCCGCCGACCCCCCGGGCACGCTGCCGCCGAGGGGATGGGGACGCGGGGCGCGCCGTGGCCCGAGGCACGTGCGCGGAGGACGGGGGGAGACCGCAGCCGGGCTGCATCTGTTTGTTGCTCGGCACGCGCGCCCGGCGCCTCCCGCGCCCCTGCTCGCCCTCCTCGCTCGCCTCCGTCGTTGTGCTCTGCTGCTGTCCCTCTCCTCCCTCCCTCCCTCCCTCCCTCCCCTCCCTTCCCTCCCTCCGCCCCGCTCCCTCCTTCTCGCCTCCTCGGCGGTTCCCTAGCGTTCCGCGGCCTTCTTGTAAGACCGCGAGGCGCTGGTGCTCCCTCTGCCCTCCCGGGCCTAGGGGGGATGGGCCAGGGAGTGCCTCGAGAGCAGAAGAGGGGGCCACGACATCGCGGAGATCTCGTCAGAAGAAACACAAAAAATGGCATAGACGTAAACCTGTGGCGCTCCGCGCGGACTCCTTGGATCTGCGCTGGACCCCCCGCTGTCGCGCGGAGCACGCCAAGGGCGGCGCCAGAGGCGCCGCCGGGGGGGCCCCAGCGCGGAAACGAGAAATCCGCGCGGAGCGCCAGAAAACTGCGTTTATGCAGTAATTTCTTCTTCTGACGATACCGCCCTGATATCATGGTCCCCTTTTATTATTCGCTTCTGCAAATGTCATCGGGGGAGACATCGTGGCCACGGCCATGCGATCCACACTTACCCGTTATGAGAGTTATTCATCTTCAGCACTAGCGATTAGGACGTCTCTGAGCGGGACCCCCCTTCCCCCCGTAGACTCCTAGCACGGCAACCTTCGGCCTTGTTGGGCGGGAGGGCTTCCCAGCTCCTTGGTGTACGGCTAACAGACTATAACCCCTTCGGGATAAAATCTCCCCCTTCGAATTTCGCAAGTCACTCCAGGTCACTCCCGCGCAATTCCGAATACCTCTCCGCCTGAAATCACATATACAATCTCTCCCATACTCGGGGGCGCGCAGACATGGATTAGCGATCCATGGATTTGGCGCGCGGTCGCCAAATCATTGGATCGGGGGAGGTGACCTCCCCAGCATGCGGCCGGTGCCGCCTTGCTCGGCGGCGGCAATCCACGATTCCCCTGGAAACGGGACCCGTCGCTCATCCGCACCCCCTTGATCCATGCCTGCGATCGCCCGACCATGCTACTCCTCACCACCGCGCCCAGGCATGTCAAGATCTCACCCAGGAGGAACGAACTCTCGCCAGGGGTTTGGACGCCCGAAATGGGCACGGAAAGAACGGGTACGATGCCCAACAACATATGTTGTCCCAAGCCAACAGCGGCCGCTGTTGGGCAGGCGGCCTCCTGTCTCGAATGGACACAGGCCGCGGCTGCGCGGACAGCGAGTCCTGCTCAGCATGAGCAGGAACCGCTGTTGGGCATCGTACCCATTTTCGTGCCCCGCGCCCTGCGAGGCGCGACGCGCGCTCGCATCTTCGCGCCCTCCGGAGGAGGAGGAGGAGGAGGAGGAGGAGGAAGAAAGGAGGAGGAGGAGGAGGAGGAGGAGGAGGAGGAGGAGGAGAAGGAGGAGGAGGAGGAGGGAGGAGGAGGGGAAGGGGAGGAGGAGGGGGAGGAGGAGGAGGAGGAGGAAACGGGCAGGGCAGCCGCTCGGCCCCCCACCGCGCTGCGCGAGGCGCGACGCTGTGCACCCCGAGCCCCCCCCCTCCCCCAAGAGCCCCCTCTTCGACGCCCGGGGTGGCCCTCGGGCCCCACTCCCCTCCCGAGAGCCTCCTTCTTCGGCCGCCCCAGGGGGCGGCTCCTCGGGCCCCCCCCCCCCTGCTGCGCCTGTTTTCCACCACCACCACCACCACCAGAAGTTGGAGGGGGGAGGGGGTCCTCCTCCTCCTCCTCCTCCTCCTCTTCCTCCTCCTCATCCTCTTCTTCCTCCTCCTCCGCCTCCTCCTGTTCTTCCTCCTCCTCAGCCTCCACCTCCTTCCCCCCTCCAACTGATGGTGGTGGTGGTGGAAAACAGGCCCATCACCCACCCCCTGGGGGAGAGCTCCCGCGACGAGGCGCAGCGCTGCTGGAGTTAGGTCGGGCATGTCCTCCTACAGGCGGGACTTGAAGAGAAAATGAACAGAAAAATATTAGGCATAGTAAACATGTCGTCCCCAAATGATTGTTCATATATATATATATGTATATATATATGTATATATATATATACACATACATAATTTTGAATGTTCCTCCTTTCGAGGGACATGCCCGACTTAATGCTGAAGCACTCATCCCGAGTCAAGGACAAACCTCAAAAGCCAGTGAGAGCTCCCTCCCCCCCGTTTTCGGCGGCGGGCGAGGGGGGGACGCGAGAATCTTGTCGGGCGAAAGGGGGGATAGCAAAGAGGGGGTTTGAGAATCAGCTCACGTAGCTGATTTTCCAGGCGCCTCCCTGCGACGGAGGCGGCTATGTATCGAGGAATGGGCCCCCCCGGTGAGGCCGAAACCAGCTGCATGCAGCAAATTTCGTAATCCCCCCTTTCCCAATTCCCCCCTTTTTCGTCCGGCCCGAGAGAAGGAGAAGGCCTTCTCAGATGGCGGCGGGACCTCTCGGAAGCCCTCACGCTTCCTGAGGAGTGTCTTCTGTCTTCGCGAAGGCTCAGGAATACGCAGAAAGCATCTATACACCACCACCGTGCCAGGCCAGGGCCATCCTGGGCCCTAGGATGGTGTATACGCCCTCCTGGCCGCGCCAGGAAGGTCTATACACCATCCTACGGCCCAGGATGGCCCTGGCCTGGCACGGTGGTGGTGTATAGATGCCTTCGTCGGAAGGAAACCTCCCAGAAGGCCCGCGTTGGCCCATGGTTTTCCTTTCTCGGGCCATGCTTCGGGCCATCACCCGGCTCTCCGGCGGCCGCTCGGGGCGATCGCGGCCACCCCCAGAACGCCCCCTGCGATGCGCAACCGCCGGAAAGCATGCCGAGGCTGGAAAGCCGCCGAGAACCGGCAGAAACGATTGCGAATCGTCGAACCCTGGGTCGGGCATGACCTCCTACAGGCGGATGTTGGAAGAAAAGCAATCCATACATAGAATCAAGAATAATCAGACGTAGCCACAAGAACACGACAAGTCGTCACCACCCTAAGTTTTGACTATTCTTGGATATTATTCCTGTAGGGGGACGAGCCCGACTTCCACCGAACCTCGAAGCTCCCACTGAGCCTACCTCCACCTGAGCCCGTTCCCCTCTAACGCAACCCCCTTGCCTTTGGATCATCACTTGGCTCTCCAGCGGCCGTTCGAGACGATGCCGACACCAATGAAACGCTCTCGGCGTGGCACCGCTGATGGGAATCCCTTCCAAACAACCTCAGCTCGTCCAACCTCCCCCTCGCCCCTCAGAACCCCTGTGCGGGCTTGGGCCATCCGCTGGGGTGGGCTACCTATCAGCGATGAGTGGGCGACTTGGGGTTGATGGGTCCCTCCCTGAGCCAGTCCCCCCCTGACGATGCCCCCTGGCTTTCGGGCCACAACCCGGCTCTCCGGCGGCCGTTCGGGACGATCTGGGCACCCCCGGAACTTCTTCGACGAGGCGCAGCTGCTGGAACTCACTCCGAGGCAGGTCAAGCCGCCGAGAACCTTCGGCAACGCCCGCCAACCTGGAGCCTCGAACAGGCCGTCGCCCTGAGCCTGTTCCCCCCCCCTGACGTGGCCCCCGACTCGGACGCTCCCCCCCCCGGCCTCGAGGGTCGTGCTCCTCGACACCGGGTACGGCTCCGGCGCCAGGCCGTCGTTGCGGTCGGGGCACCACGCCCATGCGATCGGCCTCTTGAAGTGGATGCGGGTCCGCTCGCCGGGGTCCTGCGGGGGCGCAGGGCGCCACCAGATCTCCACCTGCAGGGGAGGGGCAGCACACACACACACACACACATGCACGGTAGGGGCAGCACACACACACACACAAACGCACGCAAACGCACACACAAACACACACACACACACACACGCACACACGCGCACACGCACCCACACACACACACACTCGAATCATGCAACAAAACTCACGACTCGAGGCGTTCCGCTATTTTCGGCTCCTGGGGGGGTGGCCCTTCCCGGACCTCGGGCCCGTCAAACAACGACTCAGGATGCCCAACACTGGTCCTCGGAAATGGGTCGAGACCTCGGGGGGTCGACGCCAGGAGAAAACGCTCATGACGTCAGGGGTCTGGGTGGACCTCCTCGAGCATCACAGAGTGACAAAGATACCGACGCCTCGGCGTGCTTGGCTAACGGCGTGCTTGGTTAACGGCGCGGTTAGGAATCTGTTCTTTTGTGGCACCGAGCCCACGCAGAACAAAATGTAGGGCATCATGAATCACCGTCTCCTGGATTTCAGTTATGCGAATGCACCGAACGAAGATGACACAGCGAGCTGTATAGGAACAACACGAGCCACGCGTTCCTACGATCGGTTTGGCCACGAGCCACGCTTTCCTGCCATTGGCCTTCCCGCATCGCCGTTGTTAGCTAACATACCGTCAGCGCGCCTACGGCCCACATCTGCGCCCTCGCGCCCTGCACACGGTCCGCGCGGGGCACCCGCTCTGGCCGAGCGCCGATGCATCGCCGACGTCGGCGATGCATCGGCGACGTCGACGCGAAGCAAATCGGGCCCCACATCAAGGCGCACCGGCGATGCATCTCGGCCATGCGGCGCGATCCTCCGGTCCCATCTGCTCTGACACCATCTAGGAGGCCCAGAGTATCCATATTCCCTAATCAGTGCTTGCACTGAAGGGGTCCTCGCAGAAATCGAAAGATTTGGCGAAATCGTCCCCCCGATTTTGGTGGCCAGCTGGGTTCCCCGGTTCCCGTCTCTGGGTCCCCGGGCTCCTGGTTATTGGCTCTGGGCCGATTTCGGTGGGTTCCGGGACCCCGGGTTCCCAATCGACCTCCTGATCGATCAAACCATCCACTGCTTGGGTTTTTTCCTCCGGCGTGATCCATGGCCTCGCGGTGCGGATCCAGCGGAGGCGCGGTCGCACGGGCACGCTCCGCGCGGGGCATCTACGAACAAGATCAGCCCGTATTTTCACAGGGCCGCGCGGGCCGACCTCCTTGTCGATGAAAGTCCACAACTTGGGATCTTTTCTCCGGCGTGATCCAGGGCCTCGCGGTGTGGATCCCGCGGAGGCGCGGTCGCACGGGCACGCTCCGCGCGCGGGGCACCCACGAGCAGAAGAGCGGCCCGCACTTGCACACGGCCGCGCGGCCCAGCGCCGGAGAGGCGCCGGGAGTGCCCCTGGCCCAAGGTTCGGGTAGGGGATCGACGACAGAATTGATTTGCCCCAGAAGTGATTCTTCTTGTCGAATCCACGGGCCCTCAGTCGAACTTCCGCAAATCTGCGAATGGTGGACGTACCTTTGCTGAAGAAGGGACGTGAAGATTAATTTGGGGGTAAATCAAGACTGTGGGTAACGGCGGTTGCCCGGGGGAAGGGGGTTTGGGCCGGCGGGTAACGGTGACGTCGGCCGCGGCGTGCGCCCGCCAGGGTGCGTCCGCGCCATCGGCACATCAATTGCCATACCTGCTGAGAGGAGGGGGTTCCGCCCTCCACCCCCCAAAAACGTACGATCGTTAGCGTTACCCGGGGGGCGGGGGTGGGGGTGGGGGGTTGGGCTCGGGTAACAAGCGTTACCCGCCAGAGGAAAACACACACAAACGCTCTCCAATGATGTAGCCGACCCCCCAGTCGAAAGGTGCCCCTCCAAAGATGTTTCGAAGGCTCGGTGGCAGCTCTCTCGGGAGCCTCCCGTGACAGCTCGGCGGCTTCTGCGACATCGACGGTACAGTCGACGCCGAATCGACGCTACTCGACGCTACAGGCGACGCCACATCGACGCTAATCGACGGCTGATCGACGCTAAATCGACGCTAGATCGGCGCTATCTACGCTAATCGACGCTAGATCGGGACTATCTACGCTAATCGACGCTAAATCGGCGCAATTCCTAGACGCTAATCGATGCTAACGACGGCATTCAGCGGGTATACCACGCTCCCATGATTTGCTGCCGAACCAGGGAGCCCCCCGATGCCTCCAGGCACCCCCTCCCCCGAGGTCCACAGGTTCGGTCCAAGGGACTCCAAAATGGAGCGAAGGGCTAGGGGTCTTTTGGGCCAGGGGCAGCTGGCAATAGGGAAACGAATAATGACAGAAACAGAAAGGAGGTCCGCGCGGGTTTCTCGGATCCGCGCTGGACCCCCCTGGCGACGCCTCCGGCGCCGCCCCTGGCGCGCTCCGCGCGCCAGAGAGGGGGGTCCAGCGCCGATCCGAGAAATCCGCGCGGACCTCCGAGTGCTTATCGTTATGTCATTCTTCGCTCCCCTGTGCAGGCCCCGACACGGGCCCGGCCCGCGAGGTCGTGGGCACGGTCAGGTGTTCCGCCCCGGGGGGTCCCCTCGGAGTCCCTTTGGCGTCCGACCCCCTGTTCGGCTGCCGAGGTGGGGCAGTCGAGCAGGCCGCCGCTCCGGGACGTCGGCGTCGGCAGCCGCGCCCGCTCGGCAGCCGCGCCCGCTCGGCAGCCGCGCCCGCTCGACAACCGAGAAGGCACTTGGCCTCCACGCTGGGACCACACTGTGGATCGGAAACAACCCCTGGGAGGTTCGGGGAGACGTAAGACTCGGGTTAAGGGGACTCGGGTTGGCCCGACGGGGCCATCATAAAAATGACGCGATCCAATCTAAAATTTGACGCGGGCTCTCGCTGCAAAAATTCCACGAAAACTAGACCGTCAACATCCAGGACGCGCTCGTCCAAAAACGTCCGCAAACCCGAGTTCTGGCTTACTCGAGTCGTACGTTTCCCCGAGAGGTCTGCGTAAGAAGGGTGAAGGGCTCCTAAGCTCGATTGGTGGGCCAGCACGTCGGATGGGGCCAGATGAAGACCAAGATTGAGCGGAACTCATTGGGATGCAGGATCAGGCCGGTGTTCAATCAATGATACCAGCACCAATGCTGAATGTAACCTCCCAGGAAATGCAGAGTTGCGTCTTAACAGTGATGCCTATAGATCGACGCTCGGCCCAGCTGGGGGGGGCCCACATCCTTCAAAAGTGGGCCCTGCGACTGCCTAATGGGAGCTCGATCCTTCCCCTCTCCCGGCCACCCGGCCGACGACGCACGGGAGGATCTCCTCCGCGGGCTTCTCGAAGAGCACCTCTGGGTCCGACTGGTTGATCTGCACCACTACGTCTCCTGGCTTCACACCCGCCTGCTCAGCGCGCGTGCCTGGGCGGACCTTGAAGAATGAGACGCCGTCGCCGTCCCCGCCCTCAAGGACGACCTCGGACATTGCCTCGTTACGATCCCCGTACACGAGCAGGTTCAGCTGCTCCTGCTGGGGGCCGAGGCATCGGCAACAGAACCATCATCTTCGCGAGGGGGATTTGGACGTGTGCACCGAAGCGGGGACGTACTATCGAGGACCCCACAGAGTAGTGGATGCGGATATCCCCCGCCGGGAGAACACTCTCTGAAGCGGGACATCCGGGGTTGCCTCCACTCGGAAAAAGTGCATCCTCGGCCTGGGTGCCGGTAATCTGAAGATCGACCACCGTGCCAGATTGGAGCGTCCTGACGTCCCCATTCACCTCGTCTTCGGCCTCGGAGGAAGGAGGCGATGAGGAGGAGAAGGAGAAGGAGTAGGAGGAGGAGGGGGAGGAGGCGGAGGGGGAGGGGGAGGGGGAGGGGGAGGAGGAGGAGGAGGAGGGAGAGGAGGAGGAGGAGGAGGAGGAGGAGGAGAGGGAGGAGGAGGAGGAGGAGGAGGAGGGAGGAGAGGAGGAGGAGGAGGAGGAGGAGGAGGAGGAATGATGAGGAGGAAGGAGGAGGAGGAGGAGGAGGAGGAGGAGGAGGAGGAGGAGGAGGAGGAGGAGGAGTCGCGAGCGGAAAGTGGCGGTTGCCACGAGAGGCCTCCCTGAAGCCCCAAACAGCGCCCAGTAGCCCCGATCTTCGATTCGAGGCGCCAGAAGCAGCATGCACGAGCCGAAACTGTGGGAGGTCCAACTGTTTTCTATTATCACGTGGCCTGTTCCTCAGCAAATTGGCGTGGTTACGGCGACCAAAATCCCCAACGTTGCGGGTTTTTGTTTGACCGGGTGATCCCAGTTCGGGGATACACGATGGGGGGACGCCCATCCTCGATCAAGGGTGCGTCTGAACAGACCCCAGGGGTGCAATTATCTCCGACTTTCCCTTCGCTTCTGAGCGGCAAATGTTTTTGGTGTGAGCCTGGGTGAGCACTCTGGGAGACAGTGGAGAAACACCGCAAGGCCATGACCAAGTCTGGACGCCGAACCATCGGAATCGATCTTGGTCATGTACTCTCTTGGTCACCGTGAACTCGTGAACCATGAACAAGGTTGACGTCGACAAGATTCCGCGACAGGAGCCCGTGTACTATTACTCGCGATAACGCCCGTGGCCGGTCTCCCGCCCGTCCCCCTCTCCCACTGGTTACATCACGATTTGCGCCGACGCCGTCTGGGAACGAGCTATTATTTCAGTAGGGACCGACCGTCCTGGCATGCCTATAGGCCTACCACGAAATCCGCAGAACCCAAAAACGTTCTAAGAACAAAAACAATGTTCTTATAACATTAAAACGACGTGTGAAAACAATGCAGTCCCAGCCAGAATGTTCTAAGAATATCTCGTGTAAACCACAAATGGTTCGAACATTCTTCGGTAGGCCTATACGCGAGCCAGGACGCTTCGCCACTGCTAGAATTCTTGCACATTCCACGACGGCGCCTGCGCAAATCTTGACGTGACTGGCCCCAGTCGTGCCCGGCCATCCTGGTCGTGTTCATCTTGCTTCTCGACGCCCTCCTCCATTCTTACACGCGACTGCCTCCCTCCCCCCCTACGCCCTCCCCCCTACAGTCTGGGCTGATTGGAGAGGACATGCGAGAGGACACAAGATCCTTCCGAGGGACACGTCGGCATAGGAATGTAGAAGGTATGGGTCGCGAGACACAGGACAGAAGGGTACCCATGATTTGGTAGGGTCGACCTACAAATCAGCCTGGACTGTCCCATTCCGCCCCCCCGTAACACAAACAAACGCTCTCTATCTTGATAATGGCTACCGTGCTTCGCCTCTCGAGTCGGGGGCGCGCAAACGTGGATTAGCGATCCATGGATTTGGCGCGCGGTCGCCAAATCAATGGATCGGGGGAGGTGCCCTCCCCAACATGCGGCAGGTGCCGCCTCGTCCGGCGGCGGAAATCCGCGATTTCCAATGGAAACGAGACCCGTCGCTAATCCACGACCCCTTATAATCCATGTTTGCGATCGCCTGCCTCTATCTTGATCATGGCCACCGTGCTTCGCCTCTCGAGATGACTCGCCTACGACGATCGGTCCACTCGATCTACGAATCCCCTAGGGCACCAGAAGTGTGGGGTTCCCTTTGCTCGGGACCTCCCGAACGAAGTGACCCCCACCCTCCCCCTCAGACATCATGGGGGGTAGGGGAAGTTGGGCGCCCGAGTTATCCGGGGTAACTCGGGTCCGGGGCAGCTCGGGTTTGGATTCCCGAGAAAGGAACCCGAGTTAGCCCTGACCCGAGTTACCCCTGATGATTCGGGGCCCTGGACGTCCGAGTTATCCGGGGCAACTCGGGTTTGGATTCCCGAAAAACGAACCCGAGTTATCCCTGACCCGAGGTACCCCTGATGATTCGGGGCTCTGAGGAAGGGTTCGCCTGTGGCTCTCCATCCCCCCCTCGGGGGCGCCTCCTCGTCGGCCTCTGAGTCGCCGTCGCCCTCGGCGCTGGAGCGCGCCGGGCAGGGCAGCGCGGGCAGGAGCAGACGTGCAGCGCCAGACCTGGGAGGGCACCGGTTCGGCGACGAGCTCAGGCGTGTCGTCGTCGTCGTCGTCGTCGTCGTCGCCCGCGCGATCTAATTGAGACAAGCAAGCGGGTCAACCCGCATCGGGCCTCGGAGGGCCATGCCGACGTCTCTCGAGCGAGGTCGGCCGGCGAAGAAGTCGCCGAGGACGGGCCGGAGGGGCAAGGATGCAAGGGCGCCCCAGGTCTCTCCATGAGCGTGGGGGGGTGGATCGCGCGGGGGGGGGTGGGGAAACGCTGCCCTTCGGGGGGCGTGGGGAGGTCGGGGAGCGAGTGGGGGTGGGTTTGGGGCGCGTGGGGGGGCGGGCAAGGGGGCGTCGGATAGGTTGGCACGGGGGTGGGGGCGTATCTCAGGAGGAGAAAAAACACACAGACACAATTAATCCTCGATCCCCCAGAAAATATAGGGAAATATGGGAAGTGGGGGGGAAGACAGAAACCCAGAAAATATGGGAAAATATGGGGAATATTTTTATTTGTGTGTATTTATTTGTGTGTCCTGGGGCCCCTTCAGTATTGAAGGAAGCAGAGTACCCTTGGGGAGGATGCCCCTCCTTGCCGCGCGGGCTGCCTGCAGCGACCTCGCGCGGTGGCCCACGCGGGCCGCCTCGCGCGGCGCACACGGCACCGAGAACGCTGGCGCCTGCGCGCGGCCTCGCGTGGGCAGCTCGCGCGGCGCAGGTTTGGCGCAGTCGGCCCCCTTCGCTGCCGTTCGTCGCTCCGTTGGCGGCGCGCCTGGGGCAGAGTTAGGTCGGGCCTGTCCTCCTACAGGGGGATTTGGGACGAACCATTAAAAATAACCCAACAAAACCCCACAGTGGTCAGAAAAAATACTTTACAAATCGGCCCCATGCTGTGTTTGACTATGTTTGAAGATTCCTGCTGTAGAGGGACAGGCCCGACGGAAGGGTAGAAGGCAGAAAATCCACCCCGAGAATAAACACCCCGACGCGCGAAACGGTTTCGTAAACGCACCCAGAAGAATCCAGCAAGGCAGGGCTGTTTCGGAAACGCCCAGGGCCGCTTAGCAAATGACAGCTGTCCGGTCCGGGTGATTTGTTCCTCACCTGACACGGGGGGAACGCAGAGGGGGCGGGCCGTGATGAAACGTTCTCAGCCTTCTCCAAAGCCCCGCCGCCTTCTGAGAAGCCCGCGCTCCTCTCCACTCCGCCCTCGGCACGCCAACGAACCAGCCGTAATAATAATGCATGCAGGATGACGGTCAAGAAAAATGCGCCGGCACCTTGAATTACATCGGGCATGTCCCCCGACAGGCCTATAGAGGGACAGCCCCGACTGAAACCTAGTAAAACAATGCTTCTCGGCCGCCGGGCAAGATTCTGGAGAGGGGGACCACATAATCCCAACGACGACCACGCCCACGAGCAGGCCTGGAAAACACACTGAGTCACGCATCGCCCGGGACGCTGCTGCGTGACGACGGTCCCTCCTCCAAACCTGTCTGAATTGTGATGCAACGTTTGGAAGAAAGCCTGCGCCCCTCGCTAGGCTCACGCTGGGCCCAGGATCGGTACGTACGCCCTCCACTGGCACGCCCATGACCGGGGGGCGGGCGGCGTTTGTCCCAACGCAACAACGCCCGCGGCGACACCGACGACAATCTCTGCTCAGAGTGGGCGGGAACTGCTGCTGGTCTTCGTCCTCGTCGTCGAGGCGAGCAACTGAGCAGCAGCAGCTGAGGCCAGCAGCAGCAGCGAGGAGAACGGCAGGAGGCAGGCACAGCAGCAGCGAGGACGACCGGTTCGCACAGGCTGTGCACTCGGCCTGCAGGCCTGGCCAAGCGACAGCGTACACTTGCTATGACTGGTACCGTGCAAAACCTGAGCATCCCTATATGCCCACCACGAAATGTTCTTAGAACACAAATGTTCGAAATAACGCAAACAATGTTTTTAGAACATGAACCCGATGTGTCAAAACCAGACAGCCCCAGACAGAAATGTTCTAAGAACCTTCCGTGGAGACCACGAACGGTTCTCATAGCAGTATCTGGCAGGCCTATAGGCACGCCGGGACGCCTCGCCACTGCTGGAAAAAAACACCAGAGCGAGCCAGTGCAGGCCGAGGCCGCAGCAGCAGGTCGGTGTTTTTGTTGTCGTGCAAGGCGGTGCGCTCCACCTGCAGGCCAGTCCAAAGGAGGGCTGGGCGGCGCCCACCCACAAGGTGGCGCGAGGGCGGCGGCCTGCGGCGAGGGCCCCGGGGGGGGGAAAAGGTGACTACCTACCGGACCACCCCAACCCAACCCGCAGACCCGCATTTCGGGTGGGGGGAGATACGGGCTTCACGTGTGTTCTCTCAGTGTTCACCGACCCCCCCAACTGGAAATGGAGGGCAAATCGGGGCCTTCGGTTTGGGCTGGGGTGGTTAGGTGGGCGGTGAGAAGGGGGGCTTCTGAGAGGGGAGGGGCCTTATTAGAATTGGGTTGGGCATGTCACCCTACAGGCGGTTTCTGGACGAAGAATCCTCGTGTGGAGGGACACGCCCGGCTTCACACGTCGCCCTCCTCCCTCCGCTCGAAGGGGGGGCCCTGGCAAGGTACCCACTTCCGCGGGGACCAGCACGCCGCCAGCGCGCCGCCGGCCGGGGACCACATCGCGCGGACCCGGGGGGGGGGGGGTGCGCCGCCGCCTCCGCGAGAGAGAGAGAGATACGAGGCCCAGGGCTCCCCGCCGCCGCGAGGGGCGCCGCAGCGGGCGGCTCGTCGAACCTCCACATCCTGCTCAGCCGTCCGACGTCTTGTGAGCGTTGTTCCTTCTTCGGCGTTTCGGCAGTGGGCGGAAAGGGGGTGGACGGGGGCGGTCTGGCTCAAGGACCTCTGCGCAGTGCGACTGTTTGCAGCACTGGGGCCTATGCGGGGAGACTCCACCTGCTCGAAACAGGCGCCCAAAACAGCCAAGATCTACTCCATGGGGGGGGAGGGGGGGTTGGGTGGCCAACGCCGATAGGCAAAACAATGCATAAAACAACGATCACCTTGTAAAGCATCGGGACGGCGGTGTTTCAAAATGCTCGGCCTCTCGGGGCCCTCTCCAGGGCTCAGGGCCGTCAGAAAGCGACTCGGGACGAGGGACGGGTCCCTGGGAAGTGGTCGAGGGGTCGGGGGCCCGCGCCTGGAAATAAATCGGGACGCTGGCGCAGGTTGTCTGCGCTTCCCCAGCATTTTGAGTCCGAGGTCCTTGTTGTCGGCGTGGCGCATCCCCCTTCTCCTCCTCCTCCTCCTCCTCCTCCTCCTCCACCTCCTCCTCCTCACTTTCCGCCTCGTGGCCTCATACTCGTATTCACGCACACTCAGACCCACCTACACTCGGACTCAGACTCACCCACACTCGGAATTCACCTACACTCAGACAACACTCGTACTCAGACTCACTGAAAACAGACTGTAGTCATACTCAGCCAAGTTGTACTCAACCTTGCACACAGAGCACGCTCGCACCCTGATCAATCGCACTCAGACTCACTCAGCCTTGCCCACGCCTTGCCCCTTGCGCTCCGAGCACGTGCCCGAGGGGCTGGCTCACTCCGCCCCGCGCCCGCCAGGATGCGAGGACGTCTCAAAAGCTGCGCTCGTCTTTCGCCTCGGGCTTATCTCCCTTCAGAGCCCCATGATCACCGCGATGTCGAAGGAGGAGGAGGAGGCGGAGGAGGAAGAGGAGGAGGAGGAGGAAAAGGAGGACCCCCAGTGTGGGCCGCCAAGGAGTGATATGCCCTGGCCCGCTCGCGCCCAGACAATGGGGATGTCTCGCGCGAGGCGCTCGGCTCGCGTCTCCGCCTCATGCCGTTCCAGGGCCCCATGGTCACCGCGACGCAGCAGGCTGACCACTGGAGCACCGCCACGGGGAGCCGCCAGACGGTGGTTCGTATCCCCGTTCCCACGCAGATGATGGGGGGTGTCTCGAGCGAAGCGCCTGCTGCGCATCTCGGACTCCTCTCCCTCCAGGGCCCCAAGATCACCGCTACGTAGCAGGCAGTGCACGTGAGCACCCCCAAGCGGAGCCGCCAAGGGGTGTTGCATGGGCCCGCTTGCGGCCACGTGGAAAGGATGTGTCGAGCAAAACCTTCGCGTTGGCCCCCACGACCCCTCTCCATTCAGAGCCCCATGACCACCGCGATGCAGCTGGTAACCTATTTGAGCTCCCAAGAGGGAGCAGCCAAGGAACGCTTCATATCCCCGCTCGCGCCGAGATATGTGGGGATATCTCAAGCGAGGTGCTCGCTTTGGACCTCGGACTCCTCCCCCTTCAGAGCCCCATGATTACCGCGATGTAGTCGCCATTGTACGTGATCGCCCGATTCGAGAGCTGCAACAATATCTCACGGGCCCTTTCTCGCCCTGATTGTAGGAATGTTCCGAGAGAGGCGCTGGGCTTGCATCCCAAAGCCCTCTCCTTTAAGAACCCCACAATCACCGCGGTGTATCAGGCGCAGCACTCACTCACGAACACAGGAGCGTCATAGGGGAGTCTCGCACGGGCCCGCTCGCGCTTTGCTTGCGGGGATGTCTCCAGCGAGATGCTCGTTTTGTGCCTCGGACTGCCTTCCCTTCAGAGCCCCATGATCACCGCGATGCAGAAGGCATAGCATTTGAGCACCCACGGGTGAGCTGCCAGGGCGTGTTACATGTCCTCGCTCGCGCCCAGAATGTTGAAACCTATATCGAACGAGGTGCTCTTCTTGCGTCCCTGGATCCTCTCCTTTTCATCAGAACACCCTCATCCCCGCTCTGAAGCAGGCATAGCGGATCCACCACTGCGTATTATTGTGGATGCCATGACAATGGGCACCAATCTATGTTTGAAGTGACACTGTCTTCAACATGTCGTCTACGTGTTCTAAACATGGTCGAAACATGCTTAGAACATGTTTAGAACAATGTGTAAAACATGATTTAGACATCTGGGAACTATTTGGCAATATGCCGCCCCTCCATTGATCGTCTTCCATAAGAGAATTCCGTTTACCCGCCTGCGCCCAGATTTGGGGAATGTCTCAAGCGAGGTGCTCGCTTTGCACCCACGACCCCCGTCCTTTCTCAGGGCCGGGGGCCCCCTCGAAGGCATCGACAAAAACAGCTGGCTGAGGGATGGCGAGAGCCGCTCCGCGCAGGAGGGAAGGGGGCCCCGAGGCCTCTGAGGGGTGCCCGTGTCTGTCGAGAATCTCGCAAAACTCCTCCTCCTCCTCCTCCTCCTCCTCCTCCTCCTCCTCCTCCTCCTCCTCCTCCTCCTCCTTCTCTTCTTCCCTCCTCCTCCTCCTCCTCCTCCTCCTCCTCCTCCTCCTCCACCTCCTCCTCCTCCTCCTCCCCTCCTCCTCCTCCTCCTCCTCCTCCCCTCCTCCTCCTCCTCTCCTCCTCCTCCTCTTCTCTTCTTCTTCTTCTTCTTCTCTTCTCCTCTTCTTCTTCTTTCCTCCTCCTCCTCCTCCTCCTCCTCCTCCTCCTGCCTCCTCCTCCTCCTCCTCCTCCTCCTCCTCCTCCTCCTCCTCCTCCTCCTCCTCCTCCTCCTCCTCCTCCTCCTCCTCCTCCTCCTCCTCCTCCTCCTCCTCCTCCTCCTCCTCCTCCTCCTCCTCCTCCTCCTCCGCCTCCTCCTCCTCCTCCTCCTCCTCCTCCTCCTCCTCCTCCTCCTCCTCCTCCTCCTCCTCCTATCCTCCTCCTCCTCCTCCTCCTCCTCCTCCTCCTCCTCCTCCTCTCCTCCCTCCTCCTCCTCCTCCTCCTCCTCCTCCTCCTCCTCCTCCTCCTCCGCCTCCTCCTCCTCCTCCTCCTCCTCCTCCTCCTCCTCCTCCTCCCCTCCTCCTCCCTCCTCCTCCTCCCCCCCCATCCGTCCTCCCTCCTCCTCCTCCTCCTCCTCCTCCTCCTCCTCCCCCTCCTCCCCCTCCTCCTTTCTTCCTCCGTTCTTCCCCTCCCTCCTCCCTCCTCCCCCGCCTCCCCCCTCCTCCGACCGTTGCCCCTCGCATGTGGGCTCTCCAAGAGATGGTCTGTGCCAGGCTCTCCCGTGCCCGAGGGGTCCCCCCAAAACCCGCGCGCTGACGGACCGCGTGCAGCAGCTGAGGGCCCGTCCAGCGACGAAGGCGGGCCAGCCCGGGAACGGGCGGGGCCCCTGTGAGGATGCCTTGCGAGGATGCTGTGGAAGGCACGACGGCGCTGTTACGAACTGACGTGGAGGGCACGACGGCGCTGGCACAAACCGCCCGGGGACCTCGCCTCCCGAAGGACCCTGCCGCACGGCCCCTCGCCGCACGGCTCTGGGAGCACTGAAGGCCCCAGCCGCCCGAGAGGTCCCCGGAGAGCGGCCCGAGTCTCCCAAAACCGTGCGGTGACCCCGCAGTGTCCACCGACTCACCACAGCGGCCCCCTTCGAACGTCTGGGAGAGGGAGGAGGAGGAGGAGGAGGAGGAGGAGGAGGTGGAGGATGAGGAGGAGGAGGAGGAGGAGAGGAGGAGGAGGAAGGAGAAGGGGGAGAAGGGGGAGGGGAGGAGGAGGATGGGGAGGAGGAGGAGGAGGAGGAGGAGGAAGGAGGAGGAGGAGGAGGAGAGGAGGAGGGGGAGGAGAAGGGGGAGGAGGAGGAGGAGGAGGAGGAGGAGGAGGAGGAGGAGGAGAGGAGGAGGGGGAGGAGGAGGATGAGGAGGAGGAGGAAGAGGAGGATCAGGAGGAGGAGGAGGAGGAGGAGGAGGAGGACGGGAGGAGGAGAACGGGAGGAGGAGAAGGAGGAGAATCTGGGCAGCACCGGAACGCTCTCGGTGAGGCGCAGCTGCTGTACCGCACCCCGATGCAGGACAACCCCCCGGAATCCCCGAAAGCGTCTGGAAGCCCAGAATTCCAACCACACGAGATAGGCACCACGCGGCGTGGTCACCACACCATTCGGCCCGAGCGAGAAGACAGGGGTCTCCGAGATGGAGTCCGAGTAGACTGAAGATTGCACCGCATCGCCGACGTATCGGCGATGCATCGGCGAAGTCGGCGTGGAGAAAGTCGGGCTCCACATCGAGCCGCGACGCCGATGCATCGGCGATGCATCGGTGATGCGGCGCGACCATCGGACCCCATCTCTCGCCATCGCTCGGACGTCCCTTCCCCGTGCATGTGTCGGTTTCGTGTTTTTTTTTTGCTCCGCGGGATAATCCAGAATGCTCCTCGATGATCCCCGCCGAGAAAAATGGCACACGTCCGAACGATGCCAAGATCTGTTCCGACCACATCTGAGCGACGATGGACAATGGGTCTTACGCGAGATGGCATTGCGACCTTACGCGGTGGCTTACGCGGGCCGCCCGCGCGGCACGCCGCATTGGAGACGAGGGCGCTTTCGCGCATCCTTACGCGGGCATCTCACGCGCAAATGCTGGCGCAGATGAACCCGCCTTTTGTTTCTCCGTCGCTCATCTGAGAAGCCCCGAGAAAAAGCGGGCCAAACACAGGAAAACAAACGACATAAAACACAGACATAACAAGCATACAAACTACAACATATGAAAGACACGGCGGCAGGGGGTCCTGGCCAGGGAGGCGGGGGCGGCGCGGGCGGGCAGCAGCTCTCGAGGCCGCGGCGGCGGGCGGCGGGCGGAGGAGAGAGGGCACGCGGCGCAGCCTGGGAGGGAGAAGCCGCCGCCGTGGGGGACGAGTGGATTGTACCCGTCGGCCGGAAGCAGTGGGCAGGAGCATGAAGTGGGAAGGCGCTGGAAGTACGTACGCCAGGCTCGTGTCGCGCCACCTTCGGCACTGGTTTCTGACCCGCGGGGATCGTTCAACCTTGAACAATCGGCTGTTTCCAAAACGACCAAATCCCACATCGAACGATCCTGGGTCGCCCGCGGCGTTCAAAATTGAACGCCACTGGCGGGGTCACCGACGGTCGACACAACACGAGCCTACCGTAGAGGCCTCCTAGATGGGGTCCGAGTGGCCGGAGGATCGCGCATCGGCGATGCACCAGCGATGCGATGCACCGGCAATGCACTGGCGATGCATCGTCGACGTCGGCGATGCATCGGCGACGTCGACGTGGAGGAAATCGGGCTCCATATCGAGCCACTTCGCCGATGTATCGGCGATGCGGCGCGATCCTCCGACCCCATCTACTCGGACCCAATCTAGGAGGCCTAGAGTACAGTGGAGGCCAGTGCACAAGAAACCGTCCAGAGGAAGCCCACTTCCGTCGCAACACCATCGAAACCCAAGAAACCCAGGGCACCCTGGAGGCAAGCAGGGTGCTTCTCGGCATGGGTCTCCACTGTGCCCGTCGGCCGGAAGAAGTGGATATACACAAACATGACATGGGAAGGCGCTGGATGCAGTCTGGGCCTCCGCCCGCCCCCTGAAGGCGAGACAACAGGCGACGCCACCGGATCCTTGAAGCAGACGGCGCCTCAAATAGTTTGGGACCCGAAAGCTCGCAAATGCCTACCTTCAACGACCGGCGTGCACAGTCAAAGTCTACGCTCGAAGGACGGGCCCTGGCCGCCGAGGGAGCGACCGCGGTCCCCCGCGGCCGACCCGCAGTCCGAGCACGCAGGGGCAGTCCGAAGCACCCTTGCCTTTGAGAGGTCGACCTGCCAATGTGTGCCAAGTGTACACCAAAGAGATCTCTCAGTCCTCATTCTGGACTTGGACTGCAGGAGGCCAAAAGGACCGACAGAAGACCAGTCGGGTCGGAAGCCAACAAAGGGGGCGGCCCAGGGGCAGCGGCGCTTCGTTGACTGGCCTCATACAAAGAATTGCCCGCTGCTTCGACTCCTACTAGCAGGGCGCGCGCAGCTCATTGTGTAAGACTCCTCAATCCTCCTCCTCCTCCTCCTCCTCCTCCTCCTCGTCCTCCTCCTCCTCCTCCTCTGCCTCCTCCTCAGCCTCCTACTACTACTCGTATTCCTCCTCCTCCTCTTCCGCCTGAACCTCTCCCTTCGTTCGATATCCCTCATCTGGTACCATTGGGGTACCACTTGAGGCATAATGTGTCTGACCCAGAACCCAAGTCCCAAGGATCCACGCCTGATATAATCGGTCTGACACAATAGGAATCATTTGAACAGCACTTAGGCCCTCTGACCCAGAACCAAGGCCACGAAACCCCGAGCACCATCCGAATCATCTGGCCGTGCACCCAGGCACGGTGTCGGGGTGGGCCGCAGGCCATCCTACATATTATATATATTTATATATATACACATAACGTACACGGACACACATCTGTATGTACGTATGAATAAACATACACGTGTGAACACATGCTGCATACATATACGCACACACACATATATATATATATATATATATATATACACGAATATACGCATGCGTCCATACAACCACCCATACATATGTGCATATCTGCGGACACGCATACACCGACAAGCATGAACCCATGCATATGTACTTGCATGTATCTAAGTATGGATGCGTGCATGGCTGCATGCATATAGGTGTGTACGTCATACGTGTGATTGTCTGAATGTGAGCACCATCTACCAACATACGTATTTGAAAATACACAAATGCGTCATACATGCACATCGACAGAGAGGCTAGAGAGAGAGAGAGAGAAGAGAAACAAGGGAGGAATATGTCGAAACCCCCATCCAGGGACCTAGACCACCCACTGATAAAACATATAGAGAACCTGAATGGACAACCAACAAAAACGTGTCCCGCGTCCATCCTGACCCGTTGTTCGTGTGGAGGGCGAACAAAGAGAGACGCGACGACCAAAAACAGGAGGCGAACAAAGAGACGAGAGCCGCCAAGGAGGGCCGCCGTTGTCTCGACTGGCCCTCCTCCGACCCTCGATCCCGGATCATCCCCTCCCCCCCCTTTTGCCCCCCCCACCCACCCACCCACCCAAGCCCCTCCGACCATCGGACCCTCCACAATCCCCCACCTCCCCAAGCCCCACGTCCCCCGACCTCCCGCTCGACCCCTTGGGCGCGAATTCGTGGGGGGCGATAAATGGGGGGGGGGGGGGGGGGCAGCGAAGGCTACCGAAAAGAGGCCTTGGAACAGGCCGTTCAAGGCCCCTCAAAGTAGGGCCCAGAGGGGACCTTGAAGGCCCGAAATAGGCACTCTCTCCCCCCCCCCACTGATCGCCCCCCAAACGATTGACGCCCAAACCCAAACCAACCTGCCCCTTTCCCCCCCCGGCACCCTACGACCTCCGCTCGGCCTTTGATCATGCCCGATCATTCCTATCCGACGATCTTCTCCCCCCTGAAATCCGGCGTTGCGACAACAACGCCGCCATGACCGGAACCCTGCCCTCGTCTTTCTGCTGATCTGTTTTTCTCGAGCCAGATAGATGTGCGATTCCCGAAACCAAGCGGCGAAAACGCCAGGCGCCAACAAACTTACACGCCTGGGTCTCAAAGTTCCCCCCTGGCCGATGCTCGAAGCCACATATGAGATATGGTATCCACAGCTGCGTGCCCGACATTAAGATCCTTCCTCTGCGCGAGCCGGGGGCGGGAACCCGAACAAATTTGCCGACCCAGCCCGGAACCGAACCAATAAGCAATATGGGCCCAACAGGGTTGGGAAGAGCGGAGTAGCAATGCTTGGGAAGAGGAGGACGAGGACGAGGAGAGGAGGACGAGAAGGAGAGGAAGAGGAGGATGAGAAGGAGGAGGAGGACGAGAAGGAGGAGGAGGAAGAGGCGGACGGGGAGGAGGAGGAGGAGGAGGAGGAGGAGGAGGAGAGGAGGAGGAGGAAAGGGGGGAGGAGGGGGAGGAGGAGGAGGAGGAGGCGAGGACGCTTCGTTTCGTAAGCGTATTGCAATGGCGGCTCCTGGCCCCGACGCTGCTGAGCGGATCTGCGTACTAGGCAGCAGCCTAGATTATCTCAAAGTTTGGCGCCATTCAAGCCACGCGCGCTGTCCGTCAACCCACGACTGCTTAGAGTATGGTTTGGCGAGCCAATCGAAACCAAAATACTTATAGAAATCCCTTTCCCGGCGCCATATTCCTACAGTGCGGTGGTGCAGCTGGGAGCCCGAGGTGCGTTGCATGGCAGTCATCCAGGATCTATCCCGATATCAAAGTACACGATACGCTATGCGGTCGGGGTTGGACTGTGCCATCCCCTGGAGGTGGCCCGCCCAAGCATGGGACAGGCGTTTGCAGGTTTGCGTCCACGGCTCGATCTCATATCTAATGCGGGTGGCAGCTACTTGGGACATGGCATTCTTCATATATTCGGCGACAGTGTCGGCTGTAGGTGGGCGAACGATTCGCCTCAGCATAGTACAGTGACATTTGGACAGGCGGCTGAGCCCTGATACCGACAGATGCAGGCCCCAGATGCAATAAGTGAGCGCGGGGCGGACGCATCGGTCTAGGGCTATCAGTCGCTTGCTGAGGCTAATTGTGGGATTAGCAAGCATATTCTTGTGTGCGGCCCAAGCGCGCCACGCACGTTGGATCCTATTGCCTACCTCCACCGTGCAGCTCCTGTCGAAATCCATGTGCGTGCCTAGAACCTTGAGACCGTCCGCTCTTTCGCGGCAGGGGGCCAAGGTGCCTCTGACGCGAAGCGTGCCGATATAAGTGGGATACGTATGGCACCACTCCATGTCGTTGGCAGGAACCTCCAGGCCGCTTTTGTTTAAAATGCGGAGCCAGGCCTCGGCCATTTCAGCGGCCATCGAGGCCGAACGCGCCAAAATCCAGAAATTGTCCGCAAAACTTTAAATCCCCTAGGGTCAGATCCTCCCCCCTTGGCATCGCGAGACAAAGCCCCCAGCCATTCTTTCGGCAGAGGTCTTGGAATTCGCGGAGGTCCGCGTCCAGAGAAACGCTGCTCAACTCGGGCGCCGCGGGGCCCCCCTGGATCAGGCCCCTTCCCCTACGGACGCTCTCGGTGAGGGGGTTGCCGGGCAGAGGGATACGAGCGGCAGAATTGCGGGTCTCCCTAATCCAAAAACTGCTAGCAACACGGGACACCCCGTGCTCATCTAAACGTTTTGCCAGGAGGGGGTGTCGAATATAGTCATAAAGCTTGCGGATGTCTCCCCCGGCGACAACGAGGGGTGGATCGCGGTATTCACAAAACTTCTCATCAAGATGGCGAAGGCTATATATATATATATAATCTCATGCGCTTGGTAACTACGACGGAACGCGAACTGGCACTCAGAACGATCAGCTTCCAAGATAGATGGGACGTCGGACCTCCAGGACCATCGCCGACCGGATTTTCAGCAGCACCGATGCCAGGGCGATGGGTCTGAACTCGGCCACCTTCAGGGCCTCAGGTTTCTTTCGGATCAACTGGACAACGTGCTCCGTCCAGGCCTGGTCGAAGTACTCGCTCACATGGTCGCAGAGTCTCAGGCGAAACGCAGCGAGCATCTGTTCGAGCACATCGTCCTGGAGCCCCTGGGTCATCTCAGCTACAATCATGTCAGACTCGGCGCACGATCTGCTACTCCTTAATTGACCGATGACTGCTTTGAGCAGAGTGAGGGAGAGAGGGGCCTCCGCCTGTTGGTGCTCGGCTGCCCACTGGCAGCGCACCCAGGCGGGCCGGGCCTGGTCGCTGGTCGGATCAGCGAACAGGTCGGCGTAGAAGGC
Organism: Prorocentrum cordatum; assembly: GCA_963575745.1. Lineage (NCBI taxonomy): Eukaryota > Dinophyceae > Prorocentrales > Prorocentraceae > Prorocentrum > Prorocentrum cordatum. The sequence continues at coordinate 431,443 of CAUYUJ010006202.1, read as the reverse complement.
GCGGGTCCGCTCGCAGCGGGCCTGCACGGTGTTGGCGCTCCGCCCCTCTTCCGTCTTCAGCTCGTAGACAGGCTTGCCAGAGCGATATGGTCTGTCGGCCCGTCCCTTCGCGCACAAGCGCTCCAAGTGAGTCGCGTTGCAGCGGCCCCTCAGGGCACGCTTGGCCTTGGCCGCCGTAGGCCCCAGCAGGTGCCGCGCACGCAAGTCCGTCTCCTGCGCGCGCAGCTGCTCCAGGCGCTTCAGGTGGAGGAGCTCAGGGTCTCCCTGTGGGGGGCGCCAACGTCCACGCCGAGGGGCGTGGCCGGCCACGGCTGCACCAGCGGAGACCGCCGACGCCAGCGCGGAGATGGACGGGGCGCCCTGTCTGGAGCACGCGGCCAGACGCGGCTGCGGGTTGAAGAGCTGCGCGAAGGTTTCGCCGCCGTCCTCCCTGGCTATCTCGGAGCAGCGTCGTTTGCGTGCTCTAGCCTCTGCCAGCTTATGTTCCCTGACTCGTCGACGGTACTCTTCGGCTCCCCAATCATGGGCAGGGTAGGGCCGTCTCCAGTGGGCGGTGTCGAAGCGCTTGTCCGCGCCCCGTTTAGCCCAGTAGTCCGCCTTCTCGTTGCCCAGGTTGCCGCGGCGGCCCTTGACCCATCGGATGTACATATCAAAGTGCGAGGCGGCCCGCTTCCACAGGTGCACGGCCAATATCGCCAACGGGGGCGTTCTCCGGTGGCTGAAAAACTTCAGTGAGGAGCCCCTGGACGTACGTCGAGTCGGTGACGATCTGGATGAGCCTGCCGTCCTGGGCCGTCGGCCCCAGGGAGCCGCGCTGACCCAGCAACCACAAGAGCGCCTCCACGATCGCCGAGAGCTCGCCCGCGTTCGCCATGAGGGCACAGGCGCCCAGGAAGCGGGGGTCCAGGTGGTTGGTGACCCCAGGGCCGCACGCCTCGACCATCGGCTCGTCTTGGTCGTGCGGCATGGTGGCGCGGTAGACGGCGAAGCCCCAGCCTGCGCTAGCAGCCTGGCGCTGTCCACGCCGTCGCCCCCGCGCCGAGCCGTCCGTGAAGATGCCCAGCGCGTTCGCGAGGTCGCCCTCGGTGAAGCCATCCATCGCGGTCGGAAAATACGGTATCCGCAGAGTCGAGCATGCCGTCTCATTGAATAAGTGGGCGTCCTCTAATTGCCAAGCAACGGGCTTGCGCGGCGGCCGTTCCATCAAGTCAGCGTCCTCGAGAGCCTTCTCGGGCTCGGTGATCGTCGGGATGGCCTTTGACGCGTGGCAGCGTCGCAGCAAAGGGAGGTGATCGCTCTGCTTGGCATCCATGAAGCGGGCCCGGCACGTCGCTGAGGCGAGCCAGTCGCGGTGGCACAACATGAAGTCTATCTGGCCTGGCTCCTTTCGGTTGTCGTAGTAGCATGTAGCCTGTCCCCACTGTCCTCGAAAGAAGGTGTTGGTAGCAACCAAGTCGGATTCAATCATCAAGTCGAACAGCATTCCGCCCCGCCAGGTCAGCTTGGTAGCCGAGTCTTGGCCGACCGTCTCTCCGTCTCCAATCCCCAGGCCATTCTGGGCGTCAACGCTGACCATGGCGTGGCAATCAATAGGCATTGTAATCAGACGCTCTAAGCTGCGCAATGGTCTCAGCGTATTCACAACGGACGATATGCGAGAATTGATGGCTGGTAATCAGCCGAACACGTCCCCAGATAGGCAGCTGTAAGTCCAGGGACATGGTGCGAGCGTGGAAGCTCGGGGGGGGGGGGGGGCTCACGATGGATGGAACCAAAGACTCGTGGACCGCGACTGCGCATCTCTGCCAGGCCCCCGCTGGAGGCGACACATGAACGACACAGCCATCGAAGAGCTGCTCGGGCCCACCAGCCACGCGCCATTCTTGGGACAGGATAACACGCACATCAAAAGCTGCGCGCAGGCCATCGAGGAGCTGTTGCCGCCTCCTCGCTCCGCGGACGCCTCTTACATTCCACCCCAGAACTGCAAGGTCCCTGGCGTCCCTGGCGAAGCGGCGGCCCCTCGACTTGAATCATTGTGGCCTGGGAGGGTCCTTGATTTCTCCGGGCCGCTCTGGGAGTTTGAACTCTGCCAGCTCCTGGCCCAGCAGAGCCTTGGCCAGCGGCTCGGCGCAGATCTCCATCAAGCCCGTGGTGCGAGATCGCTGCAGGATCCTGATCGGTCCCTCACTCCCGTTGCGGCGGGAGACCACTTGGCCACGGTCCCAGTCGCCATCGAAAGTCTTCATATTGGAGTCCGCGTTGCAGAAGTTCTTGGCCTCCCCGTACTCTCTGAGCAGCCTCACCGCGTCGGAGACTCGCCGCGAGAGCTCGACCTCGTGGGGCTCCTGGTCCACCTTGTGCCACAGCTGGTCGTTCTTGGCTCCTTGGCACGGTATCTTCCTGCCCTTCCATGCCTTCATAAAATTCCACATTTGCCGATTGCAGCTAAAGGCCACCTTCGCCTGATCACAGAAACGTCCTACTCCGTAGATCTCCGTGGTGCCTTGTGACTCGAGCGTCGCCCTCTCGCTCAACTTCGATCTCAGGTGGGCCTCGACCTCGTCCTTGTCCCAAGTGCCTGGGAAGCCAGCCACGAAAACCACATGCTTCGCATTCTTCCCGCCGCGAGGAGTCCGGGGAGCCCCGAACTGATTCTGGTCACCAGGGGCCCTGCGCAGGTAGTCGCTCCACGGGTCGGCCTCGCACGCGTGTCCCGCTCCCAGACCAGGTCGCAAAGGAGCACCGAGACCCGCGGCTGTGCTGGCGTTTGACGACGGAGCCCTCGAAGCAGCCTCCAGCGCGTCGAGCCGCGCGCGCTGGGCCCGCTGCCCTGACTGGATAGAAGAGATGGAGGCCGAGCTAGCGTTCACCGTGGTCCTCAGCGACGATACCTGGGCCTCAACTGCGTCCACCTTCACGCTCATGCTGGTGGTCACTGAACTGATGATATACTGGGCAAGCGCCATCTGCGAGGGATCCTGCGGGGGCGGCGGCAGCTGGGCGCGAGCGTCTCCTCCCGCAGGGGCCTCCAGGCCGCCGCCGCCGCCTGGAACAGCGGGACCCGTCTCGGCGTCCGTCAACTCGTCGTCCAGCTCCACGGCGGGGGGCTCGCCAGTCCTCTGGCGGATCCGTCGGCCCTCAGCGTCCACCCCCACAGGGGGCGGCGGCGCAGGCGCGAGCATGGCTGCAGCAAAATGCGCGCTCCAAACTCAGGCGGTGCGATGAGAGTGCGAGAGTTCAGGCCAGGCCGAACGGGCAGCTCGACCAGGACTCGGAGGAAGCCCGTCCTGCCAGGGTGCCGTCTTGAGCCAAAATGGAGGCGAGGACGACGACGACGACGACGACGACGACGACGAGGAGGAGGAGGAGGAGGAGGAGGAGGAGGAGGAAGAGGAGGAGGAGGAGGAGGAGGAGGAGGAGGAGGAGGAGGAGGAGGAGGAGGAGGAGGAGGAGCGCGCTGCGAGGCGGCGGCCGCGCGGGGCGGGGACATTCTCGCCTGACTCGGGCATGGGGACGCTCGCCCGGGCCTGCCCGAGCCCGCAGCAACTGCGGGTTTCGAGCTCGGTCCAGCGGGCCACCCCCGCCGAGCCTCCCTGGCGCACCGCGGACGAACGGCGCCGAGCGGCACCCCCCCCGGGCAGGCCGCCCGGCGCCGGACGGAGACGGGCAGGCCCGCATGGGGCCAGCTCCTTCGAGCCAAGGACACCGCCAGCCCCCAGCAACGCGGTCATTACAGAGGGCAGAACTCCACCCCCACAGTTAAGAACCACCCCGCCAAACGAGGCCGCTTAGTAAACGCACCCATAGAAGGAATCGAACAGGGCAGGGCTGTTAAGTGAACGCCCAGGACCTTTGAGCAAACGCAAATTGTCGGGTCTGCGTGGTTCTTCTCCCATTGACATCAGCCCTCGGCTGCTGCTGCGCATGACAGTCGAAGGCGATCCTGTGGCCATGCAAACCTGTCCTGCCACCTTCCCGCGGCTAAGCCCTGCGGGGAGAGAAACGGTGAGAAGCGAGATGTATGAGACGAGGTAACCGAATGACCTAATTAGCCAGGAGTGGAGAAATGAGGCGCCTGAACAGAAGATGCAGGGTGGTAAGGGCCTCGCCTGTAACTCCAGAAGGCGAACACTCAGAGGCAAGGCGGAGGAGAGAGGGCGAAGCCAAGAAAGGGGGAGGGAAATCAACCATCGGCACACTCCCTCCTCCCACCCGGCCCCTCCGCGAGGCTGTGGGCGCCCATCATGTCCCCGCCGACGGCGACCTGCGGCGGGGAGCGCCCCCGTCTAAGGGCCTGTGCCCATCCTCCCCAAGATCCCCTCACTCCGTGCTCCTGCTGCACCTCCTGCTCCGCCTCCTCCTCCTCCTCCTCCTCCTCCGCCTCCTCCTCCTGCTCCTCTTCCTCCTCCTCCTCATCCTGCTACTCTTCTTCTGTTTCGTGGTCTCCGTCTTCTGTTGCGTCTTGATTCTTCGAAGTAGCAGAAGTATTATTATGACTCATCTGATGCTTCTGACTTGCCTTAAGATTAGTATTCCTCTTCGTCCTGTTCATCCTCCTCCTTCTCCTCCTGATCCTCTTCCTCCTCCTCCTACTCCTCCGCCTCCTCCTCCTCCTCCTCCTCCTCCTCCTCCTCCCCCTCCTCACCCCCTCATCCTGATCCTCCTCATCCTGCTCCTGCCCTCCTCCTCCTCCTCGTCCTCCTCCTCACGTTATTGTCGCTATGTTCAGCCTCCTTCGTTAGTTTCGCTCTTCCCCATCCCACCCTCGAGTGCCCAGAGCATGGGGGCGCCTGGCTTTCCCCCTCCCGCCTCCCTTCTCCTCGCTCCAGGGTGGATGCTTGGGGCCGCGGTGGTGTTTGGCCGTCGGGCAGAGTGGGATACAGAGCAGAGGGCCTTGGAATGCCATGTCTACATTTTGCGAGGGGGGCGCCGCCCGCGCAAACGGCCACGGAGGGGCCGAAGGGGAAGGATGCAGGAGTACCCTTGGAGAGTCGACCCCCCTTGCTCTGCGGGTTGACTCCTCCTCCTCCTCCTCCTCCTCCTCCTCCTTCTCGTCCTCTTCTACCTGCTCCTCCTCCTCCTCCTCACCCTTCATAACCAGGGGTGAAGAGGAGAGGAGGGAGCTGGTGGTGGTGGAGGAGGGGGACTTTTCACAGGACATGTTTTCATCCCGACCATATGTTGACGGTCTCTGGAGGCCAAGCGCATACATAGAGGCCGACAATGACCATGAAAAAAATCAGGTGCGTCTATATTTGTTCGGGGCGCCGGAGGTGGTTCGTTGACGGTCCAGAGGGCCCGTAAGAGCCCCAAAGGTTGAAAAGGGTGAAAGACATCTGGCGTATCGCTTTTGTCCGAAACATGGGCCTTCGACTTCTCGACCGCTTCCCCTGGACCGGTTCTACACCCCAGGGCATTTCTCGATCGTCCCGAGGCCTCGCGCCCGCAGAGGCCGAGAAGCCGATGAAGAATCCGTGCCTCGGTTTTTGCTCGAGGCGCCGGATGTCTGCTGGCGGCGAGCGGAGGGGGGGGAAGCGAGAAGGCAAAAGCATCCTCAGAGGGCGGCAGGGCTCCTCAGAAGCCCTCCGGCCTTCTGGGAAGTTGTCTGCGCCGTCGGGGGGAGGCTTCTGCGTCTCCTTGGGGTGCTTCTCTCCACCCCCCCCTCTCTCCCCCGGCCTCCGTTCACGCTTCCGCCTGTCGCTCCCTCTGTCCCTGGCCTCCTCTGCGCCGGCAGCTCTGGGCGCTCCAGGGCGCCTGCCAGCTCCCCCGAGCCACTGCCGAGCGCACCCCGACTGCCGAAGCGCCGACCCGACCCGAAAAAGCGAGGCTCAGGAGCAGGTCGGGCGTGTGCCCCTGCAGGCGGATCTTCGACGAACAATGAAACATTATTGTTTTTTTTTTTTTTTTTCTCTCTCTCTCTCTCTCTGTCTAAAAAGAAGAAGAACAATCAAACATTGTGGAACAAATAATCGGGAACTCGTCCCCAGACTATGTTTGACTGTTTCTGAACAATCCTCCTGCACGAGGCACGGGCCCGACTTCAGCTTATACGCTCAGGAATCTCCGACTCTGGCCCCCCCCCCCGCGCAGCAGCGATGATGGGCGCGTTTTCCATCACCACCACCATAAGCTGGAGGGGGAGGGGGTCCTCCTCTCTTCCTCCTCCTCCTCCTCCTCCTCCTCCTCCTCCACCTCCCTCCCCCCTCCGACTTATGGTGGCGGTGGTGGAAAACAGGCCCATCGAGCGAGCGGCCAGCCCGCGGCCTGCACCACGACCACGCGCGACGGGAAGGAGCGCAGCACGCTGGGCATGAAGTCCTGCGCGCAGGGGCGGCGAGCCGCAGGGGCCCGGCGGCCGCCCACGGAGCGGCGGCGAAGGGCCCCAGATCTCCCAGACCTCCTCCTCCTTGGCTCCTCCTTCCTCCTTGGCGCCCCCTTCCTCCTTGGCTCCTCCGTCCTCCTTCCTCCTCCTCCCTGCTGCTGCTGCCTCCTCCTCCTCCTCCTCCTTCCCCTTTCCTCATCCTCCTCCTTTTCCTCCTCCTCCTCCTTGGCTCTCCTCCTCCTCCTCTCCCTCCTCCTCCTCCTCCCTCCTCCTCCTCCTCCTCCTCCTCCTCCTCCTCTTCCTCTTGTTCTGTTATTTCTGATTAGTATTCTCCTTCCTCCTCCTACTTTTGACGCCGACCAGACATGAAGAACGGAGCTTGTTGTCCTTCTCCTCCTCCTCCTCCCTCTCCTCCTCCTCCTCCTCCTCCTCCGTCTCGATAACCTCCCTCTCCTCGTCCTCCCTCTCCTCCATATCCTCTGCCTCCTCCTGCACCATTCCCTCTCCGCCCTCTGCGCCTGTGGCGCCCTCGTCGCCGTCCCCCTCCCCGTGACACCCCAGAAGGGGCAGCCATCGGGCCGCGGGCTCTCGCCGCGGCTTCCCGCCTCACGGCCCGCAGTTCCAGTTCCTCTCTGCAGAACATAAACATAAACATCAGAAAGAAGTTCCTGCAGTTTCTGCAGTGTCCTTATTTCTTCCTTCCTTTCTGCTGTTTCTTCGTGAAGCAGCACAAGAACTCTATAAACATAAACGTTTGGCGCTCCGTGCGCACTTCTTGGCTTCGCGCTGGGCCCCCCTCCCTGGCGCGCGGCGCGCGCCAGTGGCGGCGCCGGAGGCGCCGCCCAAGGGGCCCAGCGCGGATCCAAGAAACCCATGCGAAGCACCAACAAGTTTATGTTTATGGCGTTTTTCTTCTTCGAAGCACAAGCCATTAACTTCCGGGTACACATTCAAATCCTCGAGCAATCGAGCAGCCGGCGGAGGCGAATGCATTTGAACAGCGTTGTTTTCCTCAAGACGGACCAGTTTTGGAACGCAGTTCCGTTTTCTGCCCATTCCGATCCTTCTGTCAAGAACGCGTGCGCGGGGGTGGGGGGGAACCGGGTCACGGGACCGCGTAAAAACGGCCCGGGACGAAAAGCTGGCCAGTGGGGAGTGGCCCAAAGCCCCATAGACACCGCATCGAAAAACTTTCTGCCGAAGGACACAACGATATGCGGTTGTGAACACCGCAATTTTGAGTACCGTCTGCGATGGAACTCCCTATCGGGCAACGGCTGTGTGAAGAGTGTGTCGGAATTGGTGCGGAGGACGCATGCAGGCGGTGCCACTGGGGCCTTCGGTGGAGTTCCCTACGGTGCCACGAAAAGTCTGAGGAGTGCGACGCGTGTGGTAATTGGTGCAGGGGACGCATGCCAGACATGCCAGGGCCTTGTGTGGAGCTCCCTATGGGGCCACAAAGCGTGTGAAAGGGTGTGCCGAAATGGGTGGCGGGGACGCGTGTAAACGGTGCCACTGGGACCTTCGGTGGAGCTCCCCATGGAGCCACGAAACGCGTGAAGGGTGTGCCGCAATGGGTGGCGGGGGCGCATACTAACGATGCCACTGGGACCTTCGGTTGAGCTCCCTTTGGGGCCGCGAAGCGTGTGAGGGGTGTGCCGAAATGGGAAGCAGGGGCGCATACAAACGGTGCCACTGGGACCTTCGGTGGAGCTTCATATGAGGCCACGAAAGGTGTGAGGGGTGTGCCGACATGGGCGGGGGGACGCGTGCGAACGGTGCCACTGAGACCCTTGGTAGAGCTCCTTATGGGGCCACGAATCGCGCGAGGGTTGTGCCGAGATGGGTGGCGGGGACGCGCGCCAACTTTGCCACTGGGACCGTCGGTGAAGCTCCTTATGGGGCCACAAAGCGTGGCACGGGTGTGCCGAAATGAAAAGCAGAGACGCATACGAACGTTGCCACTGGGACCGTCGGTGAAGCTCCCTATTGGGCCGCGAAGCGTGGGACTGGTGCGCCGAAATGGGTGGCAAGGACGCATACGAACGGTGCCTATGGGACATTCGGTGGAGCTCCGTATGGGGAAACAAAACGCGTTATGCGTGAGGGGTGTGCCGACACGGGTGGCGGGGACGTGGTATGCGAACGGTGCCACTGGGACCCTCGGTGGAGCTCCCTATGGGGCCGCGAAGCGCGTGAGGGGTGTGCCGAAATGGGTGGCGGGGACGCGTGCGAACGGTGCCACTGGGACCTTCGGTGGAGCTCCCTATGGGGCCACGAAGCGTGGGACGGGTGCGCCGAAATGGGTGGCAAGGCCGCATACGAACGGTGCCTCTGGGACATTCGGTGGAGCTCCATATGGGGAAACAAAACGCGTAATGCGTGAGGGGAGTGCCGACACGGGTGGCGGGGACGTAGTATGCGAACGGTGCCACTAGGACCTTCGGTGGAGCTCCCTATGGGTCCACGAAGCGTGTGACGGGTGTGCACACACAGAGATGCGGAGGGGAGAGGCAGGGATGGGATGAGGGAGAGGAGCACGAGGCGCGACGCAAGGCGCTGCCTCTTCAAAGCCAGGGCCCAACACCACAGGATGGTCGGGAAATCAAGAAATCGGAGGTCTGGGTCGTGTTCGACCATGCACCCCTTGTTACCTTGGTCACCTGACCTCGCGAATCGCGGGGGTGGGGCGCAGTGCGCGCGACGCGAGACTATCTTCGCGCCATTACGCACTCGCGCCGCTTGGAGAAACGCAGCAGTCCCGGCCCAGACCGCGACGTGCGACTGCCTTCGCGCCCCAATCCGTCGTCCTTCTCGTGCTCCTCCTGCTCCTGCTCCTGCTCCTGTTCCTGCTACTGCTCCTGCTCCTGCTGTTGCTCCGGCTCCGGCTCCGGCTCCGGCTCATGCTCCTGCTCCTGCTCCTGCTCCTCCTCCTCCTCCTCCTCCTCCTCCTCCTCCTCCTCCTCCTCTCGTATGCGTATGATCCGTCGCCCTCCTCCTCCATCCTATATCCTCCTCATCCTCACGCTCCTCTCAACTATCCCTTCGTCATGTTAGACACTCCTACTCCTAATCCTAATCCTAATTCTCCTCCTCCTCCTCCTCCTCCTCCTCCTCCTCCTCCTCCCCTCCTCCTCCCCCTCGCCAAACCACTAGAATGTCGGTAGAGCGGGCAGGGCGTTTCGACTCAGACTTCCTCCCAATGTATGACCGCGGGACCTGAGGCAAATTCTCAGAGTTACACGGATGAGAAGGGGGCTCAACCAACGGCTCTCGCCTTAACGCCCCTCACTTTTGGCTGAACCCCTTCCAACCGTTACACGGATGGGGAAAAGGCAATTTCACAATATGGCTCGCCGTAAAGCTGTGTACATTCGCACCACACGTTTCCACACGTCACACGGGTGAAGAGGTGGGCTAATTTTCAGAGTGGTTCTCGCCTGAGCGCCGTGCACATCAGTTGCAAGCACGTCGGCCAGGGATACGGTTCGAAGAGAATTCATGTTCTTGATGCTGTGATCGTCGTCGCGCCGCGTACATTCGTCTTGTATCCTGACAGCCAATACTCTGATGCAACGGGGTCGCTTTCAAAATCACGCCGAGCACATGCGTCGTCAACACTTGAAACGATCAAACACACAGTGATGACGGCTCCTTTCCGAACTCGGATTTCTCCTGAGACGCTCCAATTTTTAGATCGGGCATGTCCCCCTCAGGGGGACGTGGAAGAAAAATCAAGCACAAACAAAAAATATTCAAACATAGCCGAAAATAGTAAAAACAAAAAAGAATGGTCCCCAGACTATTTCGTTGACTACTTCTTCTGAATCTCCCCCCTGTAGAGGGACAGGCCCGACTTAACCCTCTTTCCCGTGCCCGAGCGATCAAGACTGCAGCTGCTGCACGGATGGAGGGCAGCTCTTGTTCCAAACATCGGGACTCTCTCTCGACTCCCCGCAGGGGTTGTGAGCCGGCTTGCCACGGGCACGGGTTCAGGGGGCGGCTTCTTTGCAGAGCGGGGCCCTTCCTGGGCTTTACATTTGTGGAACTTGACGATGCTATAACAGAGAAATGAACACCATGAACGTAAACGTTGTTGCGCTCACTTTCTGAAGCTACTAACACAACCATACACCATACAAAACCATAACGTACAACTGAAAGCCATACACATAAAACACAAACATGGGCTTGACATGTCTTGAACCTGATGACTCGATAGTAGAAACATGATGACCATAAACAGAAACTTGTTGCGCTCCGCGCGGATCTCTTGGATCAGCACCGGACCCCATTCCCTGGCGCGCGGAGCGGGCCAGGGGCGGCGCCGAAGGCGCCGCCATGGGGGCCCAGCGCGGATCCGAGAAATCCGCGCGGAGAGCCACAAGTTTATGTTGATGTTATGTTTTCTTCTTCGATTGACTACGAGAACCTCAAGCCAGATGCATGGCTGGCCGCTCCTTGTCAGCCAGATGCATGGTTGGCCGCGTCTCGTCAGAACGGGGCTCTCGCCCCAATCGCAGGACCATGGGGCACTCGTCGGTCAGGGAGGCGCTTCCCGCAGTGACGCGGCATCGCTGCAGGGGCTGATGACCAGGCGACTTGGAAGGACAGGCGTACTGCAGTATCGTTGATTCATCTTGGGCGTACCTGTTTTGCATGTTTACCCGGAAACCTACCAATCTCTGATACCCCGCTGCTTTGACGGGAAATGAGCTACGCAGATGCCAAAGCTGAACATGAGCTACGCAGATAACGGGAAATACATTACGTCACGCTCCGACTCCATCCTGTCACACACTGCGCTCAAGGGAACATCGTTGGCGATCCAACGACCAAGAAAACGCATTAGGTGAACCGCGGCCACCCCCTCACACGCAAGGGAACTCGGAGCGCCATGTATCGGAAACCTCCCCCGTACCATTTTCACCCATCTTGGGCTTACTCTGGTTTTGCTCCCTCTAGTCCTCACTAGCCCCCTCCCCCCCAGGCCACGACAAACAGCAGGGAAGCACACGGCGCGGCCGGGGCACGCGGATCGCCCCGGCACCGGCGCGCCCCGCAGGCGCCACCGCTGCCGAAGCCGCCGCCGTCAACCGCCGTCCGTCGACGCCGCCGCCGCCGCCAGCTGCCGCCCCCGCCGCCAGCCGCCCGCCCGACGCTGCACTCGTCAACCGTCGACGTCGTCGACGTCGACTCCGTCGCCAGCCGTCGCCGTCGACGTCGTCCGGGCGCGCGGCGCGCGCGCGCGGGCCCCGCGCGAGGGCCGGCGGTTCGAAGGTGGGTTCCTGAAAGATGGGGCCACAAGGATACGGTCGGGGCGCATGCGAGAGGACACGCGACAGGACCCGAGGCTCTTCCGACGGTAGCGTGGCCTCCATCCAGGGTGCCCTTCGTCCGAGCACGCAGAGGACATGACAAGGGATGGCCTAGACACACGAGCACCTCTGTTTCTGCAGGGTGGACCTGCCAATGTGCCCCGACGATTTGGCGGTGATGATACATCGCCTATGATTTGGCGGTGTGCCCCGATGGCGAAACCCTGTTCTTCGAGCCATATTTCGGGCCTCTGGCGGCCATTCGGGACGACTCTGGCGGCCCCCAGGACGCTCTCGACGAGTCGCATTTGATGGAAGCCACCCCAGGCCTCGAAATCCTCAGAGATGTTACGGACATGACTGCAGCAGAGCGCACTAAAGGCAGCAAGCGTGGAGAGGCCTGTCGAGGAGGAGGTCGGCCAATGACAGGGGTGAGGGCACGACCACGTGCTCCGTAGTCCTTTTTCACAAAGGGGGCGTGGTCGTCGGGCCAAAGTTATACCGTCAAGACGCTGAAGCAAGGAACCGTTTGGGTTCGGATCGGAAGGGGCTCGATGCTGCCCAGGCTCCTCCATTGCTGTCCCTCTCGCCCTCCTCGGGCACGGAGGCGCCTTGAGGGCCAGAAAGGGGCGTCGGTCCTTCTTTGGCGCTCCTTCTTTCAGGGGGCCCGACCGTGGCCGCATCCTGGCGAGCACGTCCTGGAAAAGTCCGAGGCGAAACGGCTGCCAGACTGGGCGACCTCGGGCTCCCCGTGACCCCTGCGCAGCTCGCCGGGGGTCTCTCGTTCGCCACTCGCGGAGACGGGGTGCGAGCTAAGCAGTGCTTCCCATCTTCGTTTCGTTTTCGGTGTCCTTCGATCTGTCTTCGGTGTCCTTCGATCTGTCTTCGCTCCGCCGGTGCTGCAACACGAATTCAAAACGAAAACGCTCCACGGAATCGCCCGACACCGTTCACCTCGAGCCCAGATTAGAAACCTTTAGCGAAACTCATGTTCTTGTTCGTGTGGCACTTTGGTACTGTGCCCCCGCACAGATGGCTCATGTAGAAATATGAACTTCGCTGGCGGGAAAATATACAGCAACTCCCGCGCCAAATGTCGATGGTGCATTTAAGTCACGATGTGGCTTGGCAATGGCGCCGTAGCCAACTTTCAGATGGCCTATTTTTTGAGATGTTGCAACCAGGGCATCTAGCTTGCGAATAAAGTACTTGACAGCATGAAGGGAACACTTCCCACCCTGAGCCTGTGCCCCCCCGCCAACCTTGCCCCTGGAGGAGAGTCGAGCAGGGACCGACCGTCCCGGCAATCCTACAGGCCAACCACGACTTGCTCTCAGAACCCCCAGAAACTTTCTGAGAACGAAAACAATGCTCTTAGAACAGCAATCCAACGTGACAACAAGCCAGATCGTAAGCCGGAAAGGTTCTCAGAACATCTCGTGCAGACCACCGCAGGCTCTCAGAGCACCCCTCGGTGGGCCTGGGAGGCAGGCCAGGACGCTTCGCCACTGCTTGGTGGGGGGGGGCGTTCCTGGGCGCACCGGCGCTCGCCTCGGGGGGGCCGGCGCAGGAGGGGAGGAGGCCGCGCGCGGGGGGGGCCGCCGCGCGGGTAGGCCGCCGTCCGTCCTCCTCCATCCGCGCTTCGTCTCCGCCCTCCTTCCTGCAGCACCCTCCTCCTCCTCTCCTCCTGCTGCTCCCAGCTCCTCTCACCTCCTCCTGCTCCTGCTCCTCCTCCTCTTCCCCCCTCCACCTGCTCTCCCATCCTCTCCTGCCCCCTGCCGAGGACACGGGGGGGAGGAGCCCCTCCTCCACCCCCCCCCGTGTCCTCCTGCTTTCGCCTCCTTTCCTTCCATCTCGCCTCCTTCTCGCCCTCCTCCCTCTCCCACCACCCTCTGCTATCCTTCTTCCTCCATCCCCGTGCCTCCTCCCTCCATTCCTTCTCCTTGTGGGGGGCTCCTCTCTGTCGCACCCCCAGGGGCCGGTCAGAAGGCCGGGCCGGGCGTTCCGCTGGAGGCTCTGCTGCCACTTTTGCTCCAGGAGCTTGCCGTGCCAAAGCGCGTCACGGATGGAGGGCGGCCCGTTCTCAAGGCGTGGCTGTCGCCTGAGCGCCCCGAGCGGTCGCCATATAACAGTCTACGATAATCTTACGGATGGATGCTGGGCCTTTCTCAGCACGTGTCTCTCGCCTGAGCACCGCACACGCTCGTCTCACACATTTGCCGAGTTTCACGGATGGGGGGCGGCACGTCTTCAACATGTGGCTCTCGCCTCAGCGCCGAGCGCATATGCCTTGAACCAGTTTGCAAGACATTAACGGATGGAGGGCGGTTCCTTTTGAAAACGTTGCTCCCGCATGAAGAGTTTGCAGCAATTTCTGATATTCACATGGTTAGCGTCAGAGAAACGGTGTTTTGGCACAATGTCGGAATGTCGGGGCGCAACAATCACGTTGATCCGCGGCGTTGAAGTTCCAGGAATGGTTGCGGGCACGATCCAGTGACTTCAAGACGCAACGGTAATGGAGACTCGCGGCGCTGATGTTCCAAAAATGGCGTTCTGGAGTAATCTCAAACTGTCAAACGATTGTTTTCCAATGGGGCACTTCCCCCAGTGAAAATAATGACTCCGAGTAGGTACCTATGAAGAGGGGACTGGGAGGGAAGTCGTGATGAGTCTTGGGCTTGCACTGGTCCCTCCTCCTCCTCCTCCTCCCCGTCCTCCATACTCTTCTCTCCTTCTCCCTCGTCCTCCTCCTCCTTTCCAACTCATCCTCCCTCGTCCCTCCTCGTCTTATGGAGAACAAACATGGGGATGAGAAATGAGCAAGGGCAACGAGATGGAGGCGCGATGGGTATGGCTGCGGGCTGTCAAACCCCGCATTGGGCTCCTGTTTGAGTGGGGAACCCCATCCGACAACGCACGCACATAGCCTCCACAGAATTCCAACTCGAGACATCTAGGGGTCGCACAAGTATGGGCTCCACCCCTCCTCCAGAGGGGGGGAATGCGGGGGGAGGGGAGGAGAGGACCCGCGACCCGTCGGTCGCAATCTTTCAGCCTTCTTGCGGAACTCTGGGGCCCTTCCGGATCGATCCGGCTGGCGATATGCCACAGAAGGATGGGGTCTCGGGTCTCGGGTCCGTGCATTGTCTTCGCGACGCCGGATCCCAGGGAGGATGTGGTGGGGAAGCCAGGGGAGGACGCTGGGAGGGGGGATGAGGGGGAAAGGACTGGAGGGTGGACCTCGGCAAGGAGCAGGGGAGAAGAATGTGGAGGAGGACGGACGGAGGGAGGAACGGAGCAGAGGGGAGGAGGAGGGAGCGGGCAAGAAAGAGATACATGAGGATGGAGGAGGGTGGTAAAAGGGTAGTGTCAGGTCGAGCGTGTCCCCCTACAGGCGGACTTGGGACGCAAAATAAAACATACCCCAAACATATGCAAAAATAGTGAAACAAAAAACGTCCCCAGATTATTTTTTAAGTATTCTTGGGTATTCCTCCTGTAGAGGGACAGGTCCGACGTAAGGGTAGTGAAATCATGAAAAAGGAACGATGGAAGAAAGGCCCCGGGACCATCAGGCAGCGTCTTGGGCTGGATCCCAGGAGAAATATCCAGGGGGGCGATCTTGAACGGAAACAGGTCTTCCCCCCGACTCCCCAGACCCCGCTGCGCAGTGTTAAGCAGCGGGGCCCCGAGGCGCGTGTGAGGGGCGCTTCTAACTAGACGGGGGGGGCGCCACGAGGTCGCGCTCGCTGATGCCGCAGGTGGCGCGGGGAGGGGCGCTGCGCACAGACGACACCGCCCAGACAGGCCCAGATGACGGTCGGCGACGAGGTGGAGACAGGGCGGCGACAGCGGCGACATAGCTGGCGCGCAGCCAGACAGACATAGTTCCTCAGACCAGAAGTGAGAACCCCTGAGTGCAGACACTGTCTGGGAAATTAGTCTAGAGCGGCATGTCGCCATTCAACCGCTAATACTGTGGACTCCCTCTGTGGAACAGCTACCTCGTGTCGTCGATTTTCCCGTCACGTCGTGCCCGGATGAGGCGCAGGGGATGGCATAATGGAAAACGGATGCGGTAAAACTGGCCCTCATCGCCACTGGCCTCCTCCCCACCCATCCCGCGACCAGCTTGCGGGAGAAGCGATGAGGACGTTGAGCAATGGGGAGGGGGGCAGGCTCGAAATGATGAAACTGCCCTTTGCGCGAGCCAGAGACACAAAGACAAGCGCCGCCCACCACGCCCCCCAAAAGACAAATAACTGAACATACAACACACACGCACACACACACACACACACACACACACACTTTTTTTTACGGCGAAACCTGCTGTGAAAGCCCCAACGGCGGCGGTTGCGACACTTCGGCCGCATTTCGGCCGACGGCGTGCGTTACGACAGAATCCGCCTATTACGCCAGATGGGCGGAAGATAGCTAAGCGAATCGGTGGTGTACAACTGAAGCCTAAGATCCCCAGGCCGACAGCCCTTTAGCAGCCATTTAGGGCGTGAGGGGTTCAGGGGGGTGTCCTCTTCCAACCCCCTTCTCCCCTTCGGAGAAGGGCTTGCCCCATCCACCTCCCACCTCTCGCTGAACCTAGAAACGGAGTGCCCGCGAGGGGTTAGAGCGTCCAAGATGGCGTCGGCGAGAAGGCAAAAGTCATTGACTTGACCAGGGTTTGGTGCCCATTTTGGCCTCCTGGGAGGGCGACGGCCATGTACTACCCCCCTTCTCTGATCGAGCTCCTCCAAGATGGCCCCCAAGGCTCCCAAGAAGGCCCAAAAGAGGGCCTAAAGACCAAGAGGCACCAGGAGGCCCTCAAGAGGTCCGCAAGAGGCTCCCAAGAGGCACCCAAGAGGGCCGAAGAGGCTCCTCCGAGGCACCCAAGACGCTTCAAGAGGCCCCCGGAGACCGCCACGAGGCCCCCAAGACGCACTCAAGAGGACTCATAGAAGCTCTTGAGAGAAATCCGAAGGGACTCCGATGGACATCCAAGAAGCCTCTGGCCTTTCTGCTTGCCCTCCTCCTCTTTCTCCTCATCCTCCTCTTCCTCATCTACCCATTCCTTCTCCTTTCTTCTCCCTCCTCCCCATCTGGCCCATCTCACTCTCCCTACTCCTCCTCCTCATCCTGACTTTCCAATCCCAGACATCTGGCCGCTCCAATTTTTCTGATGCGTGGGCCCTGGAGGTCTGAACGGCTTCCCCGGGGCCGGTTTTTCGTCCCGAATGGTTTTTGACGGCCCCGAGGCCCAGCGATAGCTCCTGCAGTCCGAAAACGGCCAACGACCAGCTGCTTCAATTTTGGTTCGACGGTCGGATCTCTGGGATCGATATTGTCGGGAGATTGAAGGACTGGGTTTGGTGGGGCGTGGTTTGGTGATGTGTACCTGGGGACGCCCCCCCGCCCCTTTCCACTAACCCGAACTGCCGTCACAAGGAAAAAAGACTGCTGCAGACCTGGCTCAGCGATGGTACGTTTTGGGATCGGGACACTATCAATAACTGGCTCCCCTCATCTCGGCGGCGAGCGAGGGGGGCAAATGCAAGGAGAAGGCCTTCTCAAAGGCGGCGGGACTTCTCAGAAGCCCTCGCGCCTTCTGAGAGTGAAGGGGCCCTGGGACACACAAATAAATAGACACAAATAACATGATTCACTACATTTTCCCATATTTTCTGGGTTTTTGTCTTCCCCCCACTTCCCATATTTCCCCATATTGTCTGGGGAATCGACGATGGATTGTGTCTGTGTGTTTTTTTCCCTTCGGGTCGTGCGAAAGGGGTGGATAGCAAAGGAGGGGGTTGAGAATCAGCTCGCGTAGCTGATTTTCCCGGCGCCTCCCGGCGCCGGGAGGCGCCCATGTATCGAGGAATGGGCCTGGCGGCGGGGTCGAAACCAGCTTCATGCAGCAGATTTCGTAGACCCCCCTTTCCCTATCCCCCCCTTTCGTTCGGCCCGATCCCTCCTGAGAGAGAAGTGCTCTACGTCTTCGGGGAAGGCCTCGGAAACTTGTATCAAGAGACCGGGAGCCCCGCCCCTCTTCACTTCCGCCTGGGCTGGCCGCCGAGTCTCCACGGCCGTGGTCGACTGAGACGAGGCTGGGGAGGGGGAGGAGGAGGATGAGGAGGAGGAGCAGGAGGAGGAGGAGGAGAAGGAGGAGGAGGAGGAGAAGGAAGAAGAGGAGGAGGAGGAGGAGGAAGAGGGGGGAAAGGGGAGGAGGACGGGAACGAGGAGGAGTATGAGCAGGAGGAGGAGGAGGAGGAGGACCAGGATGAGGAGCAGGATGATGATGAGGAGGAGGAGGAGGAGCAGGATGAGGAGGAGGAGCAGGACGAGGAGGTGGAGGAGGAGGAGGAGGAGGAGGGGAGGAGGGGGAGGAGGAGGAGGAGGAGGAGGAAGAGGAGGAGGAGGAGGAGGAGGAGGAGGAGGAGGAGGAGGAGGAAGAGGAGGAGAAGGAGGAGGAGGAGGAGGAGGAGGAGGGGAGGAGGAGGAGGAGGAGCAGGAGGAGCGGCGCGATGCCTACCGATCGACCGAGACGAGGCCGGCGACGGGGCGGCGCTTGGGGGGGGGGGGCCGCAGTGCGGCGGGGGCCCGCGCCTGCGGCGGCCGCGGTCGCCGCCTGCTTCCTCCGCGCGCGGGGGAGCAGCCAACGCGTGAAGAACAGACTCCGGGTTTCTCAAGAAGCGTGGGGGGGTACCCCTCCGACGAGGGTCCACCTCGCCTCGTCGTCGCGCCGCGACGGGGGTCGGAGCGCCTTCGGCGCGCGGTGGCTGCCCGCGACAGGGGTCGATGCGGGGCTGTCGGCGTAGCAGGGGTCGACAGGGGGCGCCGCGACAGGGGTCGACAGGGGTCGATCTGGGGTGACGCCCCCCCCCGACCCTTATTAAGAAACTCGGAGTAGCAAGCAAGGGTTGATCTTGATCCACGAGCCAACTGAGCGACGATCAGAAACGGGTCTTACGCGAGATGGCATAGCGACCTTGCGCGGCGGCTTACGCGGCCGCCAGCGCGGCACGCTGCATTGGAGACGAGGGCGCTCACGCGCGACCTCAAGCACGCGAGCAGCGTACGCGCCAATGTCGGTGAAGACGAACCCCTTTTTGTTTGCGTCGCTCAGATGTGAAGCAAGGGAGGGGTGGACGATCGAGCCTCCAGCAGGGCGAGGGCGAGGGCGAGGGCGAAAGAGTCGGGCACACAGGTGTGCCCGTGCCCCTTTTGGGCAGGGCGCAAGAGGCCGTGGCCAGTGTGAGAGGGAGGGAGGTGGACAATGTGAGAGGGCAGGGGGCGGGGGGCGGATGCGCGCTGCTGGCCCCTCGTCTCGTCAGGACCAGAAAGCCCAGGGTTCCCACACCCCCTATAGTCTAAGGTCGGGCCTGTCCTCCTACAGGGGGGCTCTGGACAAAAACACAATCATCAGAAAATGCCCAAACATACGCAACAAATGATCAAAGCACTCGTCACCTGACTAGTTTTCGCTATTCCTGAAAGTTCCTCCTGTAGAGGGACGTGCCCAACTTAACTTCAGTCATGGTGAACGTTTTCTTATATGGCGTTTCGACATTGAGCGGAAGGGGGGGGAGGAGGGGGGGGGTCTGGCTCCAGACCTCTGCTCAATGCGACTGTTTGGAACAATGCACCCACGGGCAATCCTGTGGGGAGCCGTCCACCTGCTTGAAACATGCGCCGAAAACAGCCAAGATCTGCTCCATCGGGGTCGAAGGGGGGGGGTGCGAGGGCCCGCGCCGATCAGTACAATGCATACGAAAACGCTCACACGATAAAATCACGGTGGGAAAGGCTCCAAAAATCAGCCGCTACAGGGGCCATCACCGGGCCGTTGGCCCGTCAGAGCACGACTCGGGGGGCGACGAGGAGGAGGAGGACGAGGAGGAGGAGGAGGTCGAGGAGGAGGAGGACGCGGAAGAAGAGGACGAGGAGGAGGAGGGGGAGGATCTCTGGGTCTGGCGACACTGGTCCCGGGAAAGGGTCGACACCTCTGGGGGCCGACGTCACGAACAAAAACACGACGCCGGGGGTCTGGGCCCTCGTCTCGACAAAAAAAATGAAGCCCACGTTTCGCTGGGGACTGGCTCCCCCCAAAACGACCAAAACCCTCTTGGGACCCTTCCCTCCGCTAAGCCTCCCGGAACCCTTCGGGGAGGGCTTTCGGAGGGTTTCGTGATGGGCGTGCTTTCCACCACCACCACCACCATAAGTTGGAGGGGGGGTCCTCCTCCTCCTTCTCCTCCTCCTCCTCCTCCTCTCCTCCTCTTCGTACTCGTCCTCCTCGCCCTCCTCCTCCTTCCCCCCTCCAACTTATGTTGGTGGTGGTGGTGGAAAACAGGCTCATCATTTCGGGAAGGCTTCGGTTGGTTAGGGGGGAAAAGCAGTCCCAAACCTGGACTTTCTGACGCTCAGGGCTCCAGGACTTCTGCTCTCCCACGATGGAGCACTGGAGCTTCTGCGATGTGCTCCAGACTCTCATTCATTCCGTTGCCAAGGCTACCATTACATGCCTTGGAAATTTGAAGGTTTCCCTCGAATAGTCTTCGAATGTATCCGGATTCCCTGGATGCGCATCGATTTGTGCATGGATGTACCTCGATTCTTCGGTCTTGGTCGCCGCAGGTCGATCGGAGAAAAAGTCGTGAAGCCCCAAGCCATAATCCCGCGCGCTCCTCCCTTCTCTTCGACCTCTGCTGAAAAAGGAAGCGACGAGCCAAGGACCCAAGGAGGGGAGGGAAGCATCGAGCTCGGTGGAGAAAACATCGAGCCCGAATCGGGGTTCCATCGCCCGCAGATCGGCGAGGGGCCCTCGATGGCAAAGCCGCATGCTCGTGGGCGGCATGGGCTAGTGGGCCCGTGCGGGCGAGGAGTGGGCGATGGAGAGTCGATGCGTCCTCACAGAGCCGATCCTCCCCCCACGAGCTTTGCCCCCGACTCCCGACTCACCCGTTGCGCCGTCTCTCTCTCTCTCTCTCCCCCTATCTCTCATATTATCTCGCTCTTTCTGTCTCCCTATCTCTCCCTCTCTCTCTTTCCCTCTCTCTGTCCCTTCATCTCTCTGTATGTATCTTCATGTAAAACCCTTTATCTCTCGTATGAGTCGCAGGTGGTTATTATTCTCTCTCCGTTTCTCGCACAATGCGTTACCATCTCTATCCCTCGCTCTGCCTCTCATCTCTCCCTCACTCTCTCTCTCTCTGTCTCTGTCTCTCATGTCTCTATCTCTCTCTCTCTCTATATATATATATCTGTCTCTCTCGCTCTCTTTCTCTCTCTCTCTCTCTTTCTCTCTCCATCTCTCTCATTATTCACGCCCTCTCTTGGAATAATGGTTCAAGGGCACACCAGCGGGCTGGCCATCGCCGTCTGCCCCGATATGCGCAAATGAAGCTGCCACCAACGGCCGCGGGCCATACGTAAACTTCCAGCCGCCTAAAACTTCGCCTCGCATCCTCCACCTCCCTCATATCTCCGCCTCCTCTCCTCTCCTGAGCGACCGTCCGACGCTTCCGCCCTCTCATCCACTTCATTATTCCTCCTTCCCCTTCCCCCTTCCCCCATGGGAGGACGGAAACGAGACCAGCACCAACGACACAGTCTTCCAACTGCCTTTGAAGTTGTGTGTGTGTGTCTGAGCCAGATCGAGCCCGCCCTCGTTCACCAGGACAGGAGAGCCCAGAATCGAACCGATAAGTCGGGTCGGCGATCGGAATGAATCGGATCGGCGGAAATCGGCAGCCGAGTCAGGAAAAGTCGAATCGGGGGAAATCGACAGGCTAGTATGCGTCCAATAAGACATCGGGCCCCAGATCGGAATCCGAAATCGATCGGATCGGAATCGGAATCCATCGAAGTCGAACCGAATCGAATCGGAAGAATCGAAACGCGCCCTGCCAGGACGAATGGCCCGGAAGCCCGCCAACGAGGCCCACTCGTAAGAGCCCAGCAGCCAGCGACGAGTGCCAGAGCCTGGAGCCTGCCCTTCCTCCTCCTCCTCCTCCTCCTCCCTCCTCCTCTCCTTCCTCCTTTCCTCCTCCTCCTCCTCCTCCTCCTCCTCCTCCTCCTCCTCACACTCCTCCTCCTCCTCCTCCTCCTCCCCCTCTCCTCCTCCCGTCCTCCTCCTCCTCCTCCTCCTCCTCCTCCTCCTCCTCTTCCTATTCCTCCTCTCCTCCTCCTCTTCCTCCTCCTCCTCCTCCTCCTCCTCCTCCTCCTCCTCACCTACACAGCTCCTCCTCCCTCCTCCTCTTCCTCCTCCTCCTCAATTCCCAACTCTCAGACTTCAAGCCAGGGCCACACCTGCAAAAATCCTGCAGGATCATGCACGCTCAATGGCTCCGTTATACTGGGGATCTTGGTGCTGGTGTCCTCTGTCCGTCAATGCCGATGTCCAAAAGCGGGTAAGGGCACGCACTGAGACGCCACTCGAAAAGTTGAAAGCTGGCGAGGTGAGGGCACGCCAGGGCCGCTGATCATCGCAGGCCGAACGGAGCCCGAGGGCCGAATCTCAAGACTCCTGCAGCCCCGAGGCCTCATATTGCTAAAGTGCCCCATGGGGCTCGCTGGAAGGAAAGAGGAGGAGGAGGAGGAGGAGGAGGAGGAGGAGGAGGAGGACGACGAGGGGGAGGGGGAGGCGGAGGCGGAGGAGGAGGAGGACGTGGAGGAGGACGAGGAAGAGGAGGAGGAGGAGGAAAGGGAGCGGAGGAGGAGGAGGAGGAGGAGGAGGAAGGGGAGGAGGAGGAGGAGGGAGAGGAGGACGAGGAGGAGGAGGAGGAGGAGGAGGAGGAGGAGGAGGAGGAGGAGGAGGAGTAGGAAACGGAGGACGAGGACGAGGGGGAGGAGGAGGATGAGGAGGAGGAGGAGAAGGAACAGGAGGACGAGGACGAGGAGGAGGAGGAGGAGGAGGAGGGCCTGCGGCGTCCTGCCTCTCTCTTGAACATGTTCGTTGACAGCGAGCAAGAAGCGAGAGCAGGGACACACACACACACACACAGGCGGCGGTATGCCACCGAGGCTCGGCATTCTCCTTCCCTGGGGGCGCGCAGACATGGATTAGCGATCCATGGATTTCGCGCGCGGTCGCCAAATCCATGGATCGGGGGAGGTGCCCCCTCCAAAATGCGGCTGGTGCCGCCTCGCTCGGCGGCGGAAATCCGCGATGGCCCATGAGAACGGGACCCGTCGCTAATAATCCACGCCCCCTTGATCCATGTTTGCGATCGCCTGAATTCCAACAGGGATCTTGGTGCTGGTGTCGGGTCCACGGTGCGCCGACCCCCTCTCCACACCCGCCCTGGTTTTTCGAAGGGGGACGGTGGGGGGTGAGAGGAAGGAGGATCCGATGGACACCCACATCCTCCGTTGGTCATTCCTCCCGCCCCTCCTCCTGCTCCCCCCACAACTCCGAAGACCTCCGATCACCTCCGAACACCTCCCCCACCTCCCGATCGTTCTCGAAGGCCCACTTCAATCCTTGCTCCTCGTGGGTCCCTGTCCAAAGCCCTGGGTCCCCGATTCCCATCGATCTTCCTAGATTCTGATCAATTATCCTCAACCCCCCCGCCGATCCCAATTCTGCTTCCCGCTGCCCTGCGCGGAGGGAGGGCGAGAAGGGCAAGGAGCGCGACGACGACGACGATGACGACGGGAAGGGGGGAAAGGAGGACCAATGCGTAAAAGGAGGAGAAGAGGATAATGAAAAGGAGGACCAAGGAGAAAAAGGAAGGAGGACCAATGAGGACGGAGGACCAAGAAGGAAAATGCAAAGGAACACTCAACTCAACTCGACAGCCCTAGCAGCGCCGTCATGACCGTTCGTCGATAACTCGCTGCCTCTGCGAGCGTGGCGGACGCTTGCTGCGCTCGCATGCAGAGCAGCAACAATGTGACAGGCATGCTCTGAGTGCCCGCGCAGGGAAGTTCTGGCAACGACGACGACGACGCCGACGAGCACCCCCCGCCCAGGGGAGGGGGGAGGTCAGCTGGGACAGAACAGGGAGGGGAAACATCGAGCTTGACTCGGCGAAAAGTCGCCGATAGATCGGCGAGGGGCCTCCGACGGATAACGAAACTGAAACCTCCTTGGCGGGATGGGATATCAGGACCCTATCGCCTATGAGTGGGCGCTTTCAGATGAAGAAACCGCCACCTTGCCTCTGGTACGAAGTGGAGTGCCCCAGCGGTCATGCAACAGGGAGAGGGGTGTGCTGCTGCTGCATCAGGAATTGTAACTCTGAAGGGCCCAGGCCGATCATTTCCCTGGCATTTCCGGGGTCCGCCAGAATCGCTCGCGTCGGCCTACCCCGCTCAGGGGGGCTCCAAGACGAGACCAGATGGCTGAAAGAGGCCCCCCAAATGGTCAAACAGGGCCCCGAGTCGCACCAAGATCGCAACAAGACGCCCCAGATGGCCGCGAGATGCCAAAGAGGCCTCCAAGACGCCTCCAGAGGCCCGCAAGGGGCCTCCCAAAAGAGCCCCAAGAGGCACAAATCATCTATTTTTCGCAATGATGTTATTGAAGGATGTTGGCGTTCTTGTCTGTTCGAATTTCCGACGCTCCAAGATGGCCCAAGAGACCCCCCAAGACCACCCCAAGACGGCCTCAGAAGGCCCAAGAGGGCCCCAAGACATCCCAAAACGGAGCCAAAGAGAGGGAACGCGAACACCAAATCCAAACCTTCTGCCCCGAGAGGCCCCCCAGGAGGCCCACAGAGGCGCCCAGGAGGCGACCAGAGGCCCCCAAGACGCACCAAGAGGCCCCGAGGCCCCACTGCGCCTGGAAACTGCCTCCAAGAGGCCCCCGAGAGGCCTCCCACGCGATCCCAACGAGCATCCATCAGGCTCCATACCCACAGCCCAGGCACGGCGGCGGCGGGATAGGCCGAAGGCCATTGCATGACAAGGGCAAATGTCCGCTCCGTGAGGCTGACAGATAGACCCTTCCCTGGCGCGCGGAGCGCGCCAGGCGCGGCCCCAGGGCGCCCAGCTTCGACAAAAGACATCCGCGCGGACCTCCGGGAGTTCATGTCCACGCTGCTCTTGTTTCCGCGATGGCAGACACGGAGCAGCGACAGCAGGAGGCGAACTCGACGCCCATGACCAGCACCGAACGCGGAAACGCCGGTGCCGACCCTGGCCCTCACCCATCCGTGGATCGGCGACAGCCCGCATGGAACATGGCCAGCACTGAAGGGGCCCCAGGACACACAAATAAATACACACAAATAAAATAATTCCCCATATTTTTCCATATTTTCTGGGTTTCTGTCTTCCCCCCCACTTCCCATATTTTCCCATATATTCTTGGGAATCGAGGACTAATTGTGTCTGTGTGTTTCTTTTCCTCCTGAAACACCGGGGTCGATAAGACGCCCTGATCGCCATTCGGCGGCGAGCCCAGGAGGGATGTCAGGGGGCGGGGCCCCCTCAGCAGGCCCGCAGGGCCTCGGGCCTCCCGGCGTGCTTCTCTAAGCCTCCCCCGAGGACACCGAAGACTCCCCACAGGGCGCGAGGGCCTCTGAGAAGCCCCGCTGCCTCCTCTTCGTCCTCCTCCTCTTCCTCCTCCTCCTCCTCGTCCTTGTCCTCGTCCTCCTCCTCCTCCTCCTCATCCTCCTCCTCCTCCTCCTCCTCCCTCCTCGTTCTCCTGCTCGTCCTCCTCATCCTCCTTGTCCTCGTCCTCATCCTCGTCCTCGTCCTCCTCCTCCTCCTCCTCCTCCTCCTCCTCCTCCTCCTCCTCCTTCTCATCCTCCTCCCTCCTCCTCTTCCTCACTTCCCCCCTCGGGTGCGCCGCCGAGTCTCGGCCGTCAAATCCTTCGTGTTCCCCTCGCGGCGGCGCCGGCAACGAGCACACGCCCCCGCCACAGGGGGGCCCCCCCGCGGCTCCTCCGCTGCCCGGCGCCCCGCCGCCTCTCCGCGTCGGCCTGCTCCTCGGCCCCGTCGCTGGCGCTCCGCGAGCCTGGCCGCGGCGGGCTCGCGCCGCGCCGACTGCGGCGCGGGTTTCTCGCGAGATGGGCAGGTTTTTCGCCACCGCTGCCAGGTGCAGGACGGGGGAAGAGGGGAGGATGCGGAGGTCTTCCTCCTCCTCCCTCTCCACCCTCTTCTCCTCCTCCTCCTCCTCCTCCTCCTCCTCCTCTTCCTCCTCCTCCCGCTCCTACATATGGTAGTGGTGGTGGAAAATGGGCCCGTCATTTTCGACACCGCGGGGATCTTTCAGCCTTGAACGATCGGCCGTCTCCGAAACGTCAGATCGTCTCACATCGACCGAATCTGGGCCGCTGGCAGCGTTCAACGTGGCACGCCAGCGGCGGGGTCGCCGCCCGTCGGACACGACGCGAACCTGCCGTATCCGTAGTAAGATTGGAGGCCTGCACATTGGCACTAACACCAACACAGGGAGGGGTTTCCACTGGGGGGAATATGACCTTCAATTTTGGTGTGCTGTTGGTCATCTTCTGGCCACTTATGAAGCCCGGGCATCACAACCCAACACCGAGACCGGGATTATCTCCCGCAAGAATCATCGGTGAGTGACCCATCGCACAAGTGACCTTCAGTGCGCGGCATCATCAGGCCGTGGGGGTCAACCGCGACCGCGCGGGCCTACGGTCGGTGGGGTGCGCTCCGAGAGATCCCGAGCGCCAGCGGGCAACTGCGGAGTCCTACCAGCTCGAGCTCCCTCGGTCCCTCGACGTCGCCCACCGCGCCCGCAGTGCGCGATGACCGTCGCGCCCTCGCGCCGCCCCCCTTGGAGAGAAGGGCAGCCGCCCTGGCCACGACCGGCACGCGCGAAGCGCGAGCACCAGCGGGCGCCCACGGGTTACGCAAGAGGTCCCCCGAGGAGCCAAGCGTGCTGGCGTGGAGCAAGTGGGTCCTGCTCGGAGGCAGCCCTGCGAGGCGACGCTGACCGACGCGAATCGACGCCAATCTGCGACGGCACGAATCGACGCTGAGTCGACGTCATATCGTCGATGACCTGACGCCAATCGACGCTAGCGCACTCTAGAGACAGAGCTGCGAAGGTACACAACGCTCCCATGATCTGCTTCCCAACTCTGGGACTTTCCCCAGGACCAGCTCTTCATCCTAGGCCAAGGTCGGGCATGTCCCCCTACAAGCAGATTTTGGACGACAAATTGAAAATAATGCAAAAATCCTCCCAAATAGTCAAAAATACTAAAAGATATCGCCCCCCCACCATTGTTTTGCCACTATGTTTCAATATTCCTCCTGTAGAGGGACAGGCCCGACATAATCCTAGGCCGTTTCTACAGCCCCGGGGCCCTGGGAGGGCCCCGAGAGCCCAGAAAACGGCGGAACACCTCCAGAGTCACCTCCCTCGGCTACACGCAAGGAGTTGCCATAGGCAAGAGTGCCCGATTGAGGCCAAATCCAAGCGAGCAAGCAGCGACCATCGCATCGCGCTCAGCGAACGGGGGGCCCTGGTGAGCCCGCACCGACGGTCCCTCTGGCGAAGGCTTACTTTTACGTGTAGTCGACTCCGTCAGGCCCCCATTGGCTTCATGGCGACCCACCTCGACCCTCAAGCCTTGCCGTGGCACGCCCAGAGCAGGGGCCCAGAGAGTCACAGAAGCGAACCCCTTGGAGACGCGACGATAGATCGGCCACGGCACTGGCCACGAAATGCTCTGGGCGCGGCCCTGGGAATTTCGTGTGCAGTGGAGGCCAGTCTACGAGAAACCTTCCACGAGAAACACATCCCTGAGGTACCGAGACGTCCATGGATTTTCGGTGTGGGAACGCCACGCGCCCCATGGCGAAAACATCGAACACCAAGAAACCCGGGGCACCTTGGAGGCAAGCAGGGCGTCTCTTGGCATGGGTCGCCACTGTGATTTGTCATCTGCGGCACGGCGGGACGGACGCCCCCGGCACGCCCCATGCAGGGGCACAGAGAGTCGGGGGGGACCACGCCCGACAGCGAGTGCGGTCCCGAACTGGCAGTGGCCGCTGCTGGGCAGGCGGCTCCCGCTCCACGTGGACAGCGTCTGCGGCGACGCCGACAACGACTCCAGTGCAAAAAAAGGCTGGAACTGCTGCCGTACCTTTCCGTCCTCATTTCGGTCCCCGATCCTCCTCACGATGAACTGGGCCTCCCTTCGCCCCGGCCATCACCTGCTCAGAACTGGTCCCTGGACCCATACTGGGGTCCACCCTGGCAGATTTGTCGAGTTGAGTTCAGCCGCGACCCTCCGGCAACGCCCCAAACAATCACCGCAACGACCACGACGACAGCCAGGACGACGACGACGACGTCGTCGTTCTCGCCGTCCTGACAGGCCCCCCATGGTGGCCGGAGGCGGCCCTGACCTGGAAAGGCCCCAACCTATGCAGGCAATCGGCGGCGAGCCCGGGGGGAAGTGACAAAGGGCGGGCCTTCTCAGATGGATCGAAAGTCCCCCGGCCTTCTGAGAAGTTCGAGGCCTTCCCTGAAGACGCAGAAGAGACTTCTCGGAAGGCGCTAGGGTCCTCCTCCTCCTCCTCCTGAGCAAAGGCCGACCGTCCCGGCAGTCGTGAAAAGGCCTACCACGCCGACCGTCCCGGCAGTCGTAAAGGCCTACCACGACATGTTCTCAGAACCCACACATGCGCTGAGAACAAAAATCACGCCGACCGTAGGACCCCACTTAATCTTCGTCCTTTTCCCCCTCCTCCACCTCCCCCTCCTCCACCGACTGTTTGGCGTGACCCCGCGTGAGACGTCCCCGCGTGAGGACCCCAAATGATAATCATTTCAGATTGCGTTTCGCTCTTTCCTCTTCGCCCTGTTCGAACCCCCCGTCTCGCCCTCTGTTGCGATTCCTTGTCCTCGTCCTCCGTCTCCTCCTTCTCCTGCTCGCCCTCCTTGTTCAATTTCTCCTCTTGATCTTCGTCCTTTTTTCCCTCCTCCTCCTCCTCCTCCACCTCCACCTCCACCTCCTCCTCCTTCTCCCCCCCCACTCATCTCCATCCCGCCTGTTCACCTCATGCACGGCCTCAGCTGGTCTCTGCTCCTCTCTCCAGGTCTCTGCTGGCCTCTTCTGCCCTTCTGGTCTCTTCTGCTCTCAGACGCATCTACTGACAATATATGTTCTACTAGAACCACGCGCGCGCTTCGCGCGCGCTTAGGTTCTAGTCGACTCCGAAGACGGTGTCAATTTCCACGGGACCTTTTCCGTGTGGTCTTCCGGGTTCCTCCCTTTCACCCATGCGTGATTTTCGTGCGAAGACTGCGAAGTTCAAGGAAGGATTTGGCCTGTAGCGTACCAGCGACGACCGACGACGACGACGACGACGACGACGACGGACCACCGATGATCAACATCATTGTCACGGATCCACATGCGGGAGAGGCGTTTCAGGAGCGTCTTGCGGGCGTCATGGGGGCGTCCTCGGGCCTGGGTGGGCGGGTCGGGGGGGCTCAGCCAGGGCCACGTATTCCGAAGGGCTGTTCCGGAGCATGGAGGACGAAGGGCTTCTGGCGGGCTTCTGAGGGTCTGTGTAGAGGCCTCCTGCGAGCTCGGAGGGGGGTTCTCGGGAGTTTCTCGGGTCTTCCTGGAGCCTTTTTGGTTGCTTTTCGGGGCGTCGTGGAGGCCTCGAGTCTCTTGGGGCCTCCTGGGGGCCTCTTGGGGCAGAGGGCGCCTCTGTTCGGGCATTTCTGGAGCTCTTTGGAGCCTCCTGGGAACATCTTGGGACAGCTTGGGAGCCTCTGGAGAGGTCTGGGGCCCCTTCTGAACCCTCTTGGAGCCCTCAAGGCCCCCCCAGCCCCCCATGCAAACCAAAGGTCGCAGTTCTGGGCCCATCCCGCAACCGTGTCTGGGTTGTGGCTTAGAGACTTCTCGGATGTTCGCTGCGATGATATCGTGGGATGCCTCTCGGGGGGCCTTTTGGAAGCAGGTTTGAAGCCTCCACGGGGGCGTTGTGGAGATTGTCGGACCTCTCTAAAGCATCTTTGGAGCCTCTTTGGAGCCTGTTGGAGCCACTTGGGGGCCTCTTGGGGCCTCCTGGGGATCTCTGGGGGCGGGAAACTCGAAAGGTCGGTTCGCGTTCACTCTCTTGGGCCCATCTTGGAGCCGTCTTCTGGCCCTCTTCAGGCCCTCTTGGGCCTGGAGGCTTCTTGGGCAGTCTTGGAGTGTCGGCCGCTCGAAAACGTGAGAAGCAACAAATATTGGAAGCACAATGAAAATCAATGATTTTGGCGTCTTGGGGCTCTCTTGGAAATCCTCGCAGAGCGACCTTGGGGCATCTTAGGGGTCTCTTGGGCCGATCATGGGGCCATCTTGGGCGGCTTGGAGCGCTCTTGGGCCGTCTTGGACGCCTCGGGGAAGCGGAAAAAGTTCGGGGACTCCGAAAACGGGCCCCTGGATGCCAAAAAAGGCCCCCGCAGCCCAGGGGGGAAATTCGGTTACGGGGGGGGGGGGGAAATGTGCGACCCTGGGCCGCGAAGCCCCGGACGCCGCTTATATTATATATTATGCCGTGGATTGAAGTGCGGGCCCCATTGCGAGGGGATACCGCCTGAGACGTCCTTGCAACTCACAGACGCGTGCGGATCGTCTCGTCATGCGCCCCTCTGGAATGCTCAATTGCTAGGCCTGGTAGAGTTTGTCGATGACCCGCTCGGATCACCAAGATTAAGTCCGCCTGCGACATCCTCGCGATCCACTCACAGACGAATACCCCGCGTGAGACGTCCCCTATATTTAATCCAGAGGGGCCGGAACGTGGCGACAGATACAGGTTTCCGATGACCCGTTCGGATTACCAACATGAAGTGCGGACCCCATAGGGAGAGGCTCTCGCCTGAGAATTCCTAGCGATTCACTGACACACGAAGTTCCCGCTGGAGACTTCCTCAAGATTCAATCCAACGGAGCCGAAAAATGACTACACTTACACGTTTCCGATGACCCACTCGGACTACCAACGTGAAGTGCGGATCCCATATGGAGGGGGCTCCCGCCCGAGACTTCCTTGCAACTCACTCACAGACAAAACTCCCGCCAGACACTTCCTCAATTCAATCCAGAGGAGAAGAAAATTGACTACACTTACGCGTTTCCGAGGACCCGTTCGGATTACCAACATGAATTGCGGATCCATAGGGAGGGGGCTCTCGCATGAGACGTCCTCGCAATTCAAGCACAGACGACGCTCCCTCCTGAGACTTCCTGCAGATTGATTCCAGAGGAGCCGAAAAAAAACTACACTGACAAGTTTCCGATGACCCGCTCGGATTACGAACATGAGCTGCGGAACCCATAGGGAGCGGGCTTCCGCGTGAGACTTCCTCGCGACCCACCAACCGACGAAGCTCCCGCCGGAGACTTTCTCCATACTCAATCAAAACAACAAATTACAATAACCCGCTCGGATCACCGACATGATATACTCCAAAGAGAGGAGGCTTCCGCCTGAGACTGCCTCGCAATTCACTCACAGACGAAGCTCCCGCCAGAGACTTCCTCAGTCTAGCGGAGCCGAAAAAAGACTACCCTTACAGGTTTCCAGTGCCCCGTTCGGATTACCAACATGAGGTGCGGACCCCATGGGGAGGGGGCTCCAGCCTGAGCGTTCCTTGCAACTCGCGCAAAGACGAAACTCCCTCCTGAGACTTCCTGCGCATCCAGTCCAGAGGAGCCGAAAAATGCCTACACTTACAAATTCCCGATGACCCGCTCGGATTACCAACATGAGCTGCGGAATCCACTGGGCGGGGGTTCCCGCCTGAGACTTCCTCGCAATTTACTCACAGACGAAGCTTCCGCCTGACCTGAGATTCCTCCCGTAGCCAGTCCAGAAGAGGCGAAACATGGTACAATTTCAAAGTTCCGATGACCCGCCCAGATTTCCAACATGAGCTGCGGACCCCATAGGGAGGGGGAGGGGGCTCTCGCTTGAGACTTCCTCGCAGTGCACTTACAGACGAAGTTCCCGCCCGAGACTTCCTCCATCCTCAATCGAAAAGGCGCCGAAAAGTTACAGGTTCCTGATGACCCATTCAATCTACCAACGTGATATGTGGACCCCATGGAAAAGAGGCTCCCGCTTGAGACATCCTCAAACGCAGCTTACAAGCGAAACCCCCTCTTGGTCGATGAGCACGATGGGATGGCGATACTGTTGAATGTGTGATGATAGTGATATGGATGGTGAATGACGGCGAATGGTGATTGATTGGTAATAGTGAATCGTGATGATGATGACGACCATGATGCTGATGATGCTGTTGGTGATGTGCATATGATGATGGTGATAGTGTTTGGTGGTCCCGCGATGCGTGTGCCAGCGAATGTGGCTAATTATGGCGATGGTGACGGTGACGCTGGTGAAATGGAAATGAAGGGGGGGAGGTGGGACGACGTCCTGCGGGGAGGGGGGCGGATAAAACAACAACAGCCCCGCTTGGGATGTGGGGAACCATGCTCGTAGAACGCAGAACCGACTTGTTCAAACAAAACAACCCCAACCAACGAGGATCGAATATTTTTCGCGCACGCCGCAAAAGGTTATTAGAACTTTCTTGGTGGGCCCATACGCAAGCCCAGACGACGCGCCACTGTTTGATTCTCATTGCCCCCCTCGCTCGCCGCCGAGGGAAGCCCGGCCCCGGCGGCAAACTTCACGTGACCCGAAGGACCGCGGGTGTTCCAAACGGTCCAGGATAAAACCATCGCGCCCCCAAAACAGACCA
Source organism: Prorocentrum cordatum (assembly GCA_963575745.1). NCBI lineage: Eukaryota > Dinophyceae > Prorocentrales > Prorocentraceae > Prorocentrum > Prorocentrum cordatum. The sequence goes on along the minus strand of CAUYUJ010006202.1, from coordinate 399,102 downwards.
GCCAGGGCGAAGGCAGCGGTTCCAGGCAGCATGCTACACAGACGCGCCCGTGTGAACCACACGCGCGTTTTCTTCACAGACCTGCTGCGATTATGGCACTTGGACCAGAAAACAAGCGACGCCACCACAATTACGGCACCCGGAGACTAAGCGTATCCAGGACATCAGGCGTGGGTTTTTGTATGGTCTGCGCTGCGGCCCCCGACGCGCCGTAGTGCAACATAGTCGAGCACTACGCGTCAAGACGCCAAACTGGCGACATGCTCGCCTGCTCCAGCGTCGGCATTAAAAAGCTGGGGGGCACCTCGGGCCAAGGCCGCGTGGGCCCCCAGAAGGTCTAGGCCCCTCCCTCGGGACCGGCGTTGCATCCCGAGTTTTTTTGTCGACGGCACGGGACCTGGTGGGACCCGCGGAGGGCGAAAACGGCCAAAAACGAAGCTAGAATTAGTCCGAAGGCAAGACCCCGCACGATAATCTATTTAGGTTGCCCCTCGCTCTTTCCTCTTCACCCGAACCGAAATTCCCTGCATCGGCCTGTCTTGCGCCCCCTCGTCATCCGCCTTGTTTTCCTCGTCCTCCGTCTCCTCCTCCTGCTCGCCCCCCTTGTTCACTTTCTCCTCTTCCTCCTCGTCCATTTCCTCCTCCTCCTCCTCCTCTTTGTTTTCCTCCTCTTCCTCCTCCTCCTCCTCCCCCGCCCCCCCATATCCATCCCGCCCGTTCTCATCATGCACCTCTCCTTCCTCCTGGCAAAAGGGGGCGCATGCCGATTTTCCTCGGCGCGCTCGCCGCCGCTCCCGGCAGGGGAGCGCTCTCCGATGGCAAAACCGCGAAACCGTCGGGGCAATGGCCGTTGGGACTACACCGCGAACCGCTGGGTCGCGGGAGCAAGCCCTTGGGACAACCCCGCAGGTACCGAACTAGTCGCGGCCGTGCTCAGGCGGGAGGTGGCACGAAGTTCAGCTCTGCCACGAGCTGGTCCTTTCCAGCCTTGGAATCCACCGTTCTCTTGTCGAACTCCTTGAGCAGGGCATTCCCGCCTGAGACTTCCTTGCAACTCACTCACGGCCGCGTGACGAACGCCTCGTGCAATGTCCTTCGGGTGCTCAAATGCCATGCCTGGCAAAGTTTGCCGATGACCCGCTCGGATTACAAACGTGAAATGCGGGCCCCATTGGGGGGTGGGCTCCCGCATGAGACTTCCTCGATATCCACTCACACACGGAGCCCCCGAGTGAGACTTCCACCACATCCAATCCAATGGAGCCGAAAAAGGACGCTCGGAATACAGGCAGGAAATTCGGATCCCATAGGGAGGGGGCTCTGGACTGAGACCTCCTCGCAACTTCCTAACCGACGAAGTTTCCGCCTAAGGCGTCCTTCAAATTAAACCCATAGGAGCAGACACATTACAACTGTTTTAAGTTTCCGATGATCCGTTCGGATTACCAACATGAAATGCAGACCCCATAGGTACGGGGCTCCCGCCAGAGACTTCCTCCGCATCCAATCCAGAGGAGCCGGAAAACGACGACCTTTCTTGGTTGCCGATGATCCGCTCGGATTACGAATGCGAAATGCGGGCCCCATTGTGGGGGGGTCCCGCCTGAGACTTCCTCACAATCCCTGCACAGACGACGCCTGAGATTTCCTCCATATTCAATCCAAAGGAACCGACTATAAACGATAGCTGCAAGCTTTGGATGGCCAGCTCGGGTTGCAAATGCGAACCCCATAGGGAGGGGGTTCGCGCTTGAGCCGCTCTTGCCATACACCCACAGACAAAGCTCCCGCCTGAGGCTTCCTCCATGTTCAGGTCTCAGGCGCCCCAAAATCCAGACAACAACAGGTCTCCGATGACCCGCTCGGAATGATAAGATGAAATGCGGACCCCATATGGATGGGCGTCCCGCCTGAGACTTCCTCGGTATTCCCTCACAAGCGAAACTCCAATCCGATGGACCAGCTCGGATTGACAAGATGACATGCGGATCCCATAGGGAGGGGGCTCCCGCCTGAGACTTCCTCGCTATTCCCTCACAAGCGAAACTCAAATCTGATACTTCCTCCATATTCAGGCCCGCGGAACCGAAAAGTAAAGACACATCAAATGTATCCGATGACCCGCTCGGGCTACCAACATGAAGCGCGGACCCCATAAAGAATGGTTCACGCCTGAGACGTCCTCACAATTCACTCATCGACGAGACTCCCGCTTGGTACGTCGTCCGTATTCAAGACTGAGGCGCCCAACAGTGACGACAATTACGGATTTCTGATGACACACTCGAATTACGAACACGAAATGCGGACCTCATACGGGAGGGGCTCCCGCCTGAGACTTCCTCACAATTCACTCATAGAGTCTATGAGTGAATTGTCTATGACATAGACGAGGCTCCGGCTTGATACTTCCTCCATGTTCAAGATTGAGGAGCCCAACAGTGACGACAATTACGGGTTTCCATTGACCCGCGCGGATGACTAATATGGAATGCTGCGGGACTCATAAGGAGGGGTCTCACGCTCGAAACGTCCCTCAAAGTGAATACGTAAGCATGTGAGTGCGAGAGAGAATGTAGCTGCGTGCATGGTTGCCCGATTGTGGGGGTGAGGATGATGGTGGTGATGGGAATGGTGATGATCAGCAAAGTGAAGGAGTGAGTGAGTGAGTGGCAAGCGAAAGGGTGACTGAGTGAGGGAGAAATTCTGATGATTGTGTGGTGATGATGGCTACGATGATGGTATCGCGGTGTTGATGCTCATGAAGGCAATGGTGAGGAAGAGAGGGAGAGAGAGGAGGAGAGATCCTGCGTGATTGGTGTTAGGATGTGGGGAATAAAGGTTCACTGCGTCAACACATACTTTTGAAGCTCGGCGCCGATTTCTTGGATCGGCGCCGTCCCCCAACCATGGCGCGCGGAACGCGCCAGGGGCGGCGCCAGGGGCGGCGCCAAGGGCGCCCAACACAAATCCAAAAATCAGCGCGGACCCCCGCAAGTTTCTGTTTATGCCGTTTCTCGTTTTCCAGGACAACGAAAGCAAAACTCGCGTCGTGACTTAAGAGGGCCAGGGTCACCTCCTGTCGGGAAGACGTACGACTCGGGTTGGCCCGAGTTCCCCGTGCCCGAGTTCAGGCTTATTCGGGTTTTGGTTCCCCCGATCCTGGCAACCTGCCTGCGACCGATCGCGCTGGGCGCAACAGGGGTCGGCCTTCCAGCCCCACGCCGCGGACGCGGCCGTCGCCGCCGCTGCCGCCGTCGCCGTGGTCGTCGCCGCAGCCGTCGAGGTCATCGCCGCCGCCGTCGTCGTCGTCGTCGCCGCTGGCACCGTCGTCGCCGTCGTCGCCGTCGTCGCCGTCGTCGTCGTCGTCGTCGTGATTGTCGTCGTCGACGTCCGAGGTGCGGGGTGACGCTCCCCCGGCGACGGCGGAGAGCCCCGGCGGGCCTTCGGACCCCGAGCCGCGGCCGCTGCCCTCGCTGTCGCTGCCCGCGGTGCCGAGGCACCGCGTGACCCGGGAGCCGAAGAGCGCCACGTCGCCTCCGGTGGGGCGGGCAGGGGCGGGGGCCGTCTCGCGGGGGGCTGGGCGGCCAGGGGAAGCGAACAGGACGCACGCTGCGGAGGCAAGCCTTGGGTCGGGCCCCTACAGGCGGATTTTGGAGGGACAAATGAAAAAACCCACAACAGCCCACACATTGTTAACACACACGCACACATAATATATATATATATATATATATATATATGTATATATACATATAAAAACAATAGTTCCCAGACTTTTTAAATGTATGTTTGAAGATTCCCCCTGTTGAGGGACAGGCCCGATTGAATGCAAGCCCCCAAGAGGCTCCCAAGAGGCCCCCAAGAGGCTCCCAGGAGGCCCCTAAAACTGTTCCCGAGAGGCCCCCGAGAGCGCTTCGAAGAGACCCCAAGAGGCATCCAGGAGGACTCTGACCCACGTCACTGTCGTCGTCGTCGCCGTCGCCACCGACATCGTTGTTCCCCTTCAGGGACGGCGGCACCGGCTGTGAGGCCTTCGCAATAGAGGCCTCCCCAATGGGTTCCGCGTCCAGTCAAGAATGATAAGGACGCACGATGAGGATGCAAGCCCCTTGGACGCCCATGTCGAAGCTTCTCGGACAGGGCTGGCCATTGAACGTGGTTCAGGGTGGCCTGGAGAGGCAAGGACGCAAGGGTACCCTTGGGAAGGTTACCCATCCACACTATGGGAAGATCGCGTCGCATCGCCGATGCATCGCCAATGACCCGGTGATGCATTGGCGACGTCGGCGGTGCAAGTCAGCGGCGAGCCCAGGGGGTAAGAGGGAAGGGGCAGGCCTTCTCAACGGTGGTGGGGCTTCTGAGAGGCCCTCGCGCCTTCTGAGAGGCTGCCCCTGTCTTCGGAGAAGGCTCAGGAGACTTCTCGAAAAGCCCGAGGCCCTGCCGAGCCTTCTGAGAAGGCCTGCTCCCTCTCACTTCCCCCCCGGGCTCGCCGCCGCGAATGGGGTCCCAGCATATGGATTCGGAGGATCGCGCCGCATCGCCGATGCGTCGCCAATGCATCGGTGATGCATTGGCGACGTCGGCGATGCATCGGCGCCATCGGAGTGGAGAACACGGGGCTCTTCCTCGAACCGTATCGCCGATGAACCGGCGATGCGGCGCGATCCACCCCCTCCATCGAGCATCGTTTGACTGATCCCTATCCCCACTGGCGTGGCCTGGGCCCACTGGCCGATTTCACCCCCCTAGATGGGTATTGAGGCTGTTCCCCTTGGGTTTTGAGGGGTAGATCCCCAACTGGGGTCGTGGGATGATGGGGTCGAGGTGGGGATGGGCATGGGGACAGGGAGCGGTGAAAGGATACTGATCCAGTTCTCCGACCCCATCTGGGGGGCCTAGAGGTAGGTCGGGCGTGCCCCCTGCAGGCGGATTTTGGGCGAAAAATTGCAAATACCCCAACAACACTCCAAACGTATCCAAACATAGTAAAACTAATCGCCCCCTGAATATTTTGGTTGCCCATGTTTGAATATTCCTCCTGTAGAGGGACAGGCCCGGCTTAGGCCTGGAGCGCAGAGGAGCGGTTCACGAGGGGGGCGTCGCAGAGGAGGCTCGTCGCAACGCGTGGCCCAAAGGGGCGCGCACAGCCCCACCCGGGGGGGGGGCGCGCGGAAAGAAGCAGAGGGTGTCATGAGAACTCCGGGAGAGGTCACGGCCCCGCCACTCCTCCTCCTCCTCCTCCTCCTCCTCCTCCTCCTCCTCCTCCTCCTCCTCCTCCTCCTCCTTTCTTGCGCAGGCTGCCGAGCGCACACGCTCGTAGCGTCAGTCGCGCGTCGGCGGGCCGACGCGTAAACGCTCGCACTGCTGGAGCTCCAGCAACGGCAAGCGCACAATGCTGCAAGAGAACAAGCGGAGCGCGAGAAACCTCCTCCACCACCTCCACGTAACCGCCTGACCTCACCGCCTCCAATGGCAGGACGGGAGCGAAAAGGCAAGACTGAGATCGCGCCGAGCTTGGCGCCCTTGCACCATCAGGCAGGCGCTGCAGATCATAGTCACAAAGTCTGAGAAATGACAGACATGCATGACCAACAGCGAGAAACAGACAGGCGGGCAAGGTGCTGCATGATGGCGCAAGACAGCAAGCATGCAAACAAGTGAGGACAGGCAGAAGAGGCAGTACAAAGGATGGTGATGAAACGAGGAGAGAAAGATAGGATGAGACCAGCACAACAGAAGAGAGCATGTACAAGCGCCTCAACGCAGGACATCGGCCTCGGGACCAGGGGCCAAGAGATGCTCAAGAACCGAACAAGAAGCAATGGGTATCAAAACAGCTTGCAGCCCATCAACTTGGTCCCTGGCCGAACCTCTGTGCGCTAGTACAGCTCCTGAGACTCCTCCTCGAATCAGAGGTGCGGCTATAGGCGCCGCCTCCCAAGTGCCATGGATGTGGCCATCGCGGCCTCGGCCAAGGCGACGACCCTTGGGGCCTGGAGGGGTTCACTGGGGCCCCAGACAGATCCCTTTCGAAATTGAAAACGCAGTGCGCGCTCAAGATTGACATGCCCTCAGACGTGCCTACTGCCGGCTGTGGAACCCGCCGAAGAAGTACCCGTCGCTGTTGGACTGCAGCTCGAAGTACTGGCACCACTGCAAGAGCCGCAGCCAGACGAGCCGTCGGCGCAACAACTGCCATAGGAACTCCCGTAGCGTGAGCTCCAAAAAGAAGGTGCAGCAAGCAGCGTAGCTCAGAGCTGCCAGAAATCACTTGGTCACGTAGTCGTGGGGGTAGTCGCGGTTCACCCCGCGGTGCCGTCAATGATCTCAACACTGCTCTATCCCCAGCTCGACTCAGGTTGGCCCCCAACAACTGTGGCCTGTCTCGTAGAACAGTCCGTTCAACTTCAGTGAGACTGGAGGGTATTACTGTACGCCTCCACGTAGGTAGCTTCGGTGACGCGATTATACCTGCAACTTTGCCTTCAGACATGCTCTTCATCAGCTTGTCGACCTCCGCCGCTCCAATCAACCATCGAACACACTCACCATCATCGTTTACTGCAGACTCATGCTGGACATGGACCGCTGCCTGGTGGCTGGAGAGAAGGCGCACCCAGTTGCAGCACTCGCTCATATCATCGTTGTAGTACAGCATATGAACTTCATCAACTGCCCCTAGCGATGTTCTTGTCAAGCGTATAGGAGCGTCGCCCATGGCCACGTGGATCGTTGGCGGTGGTATTGGGTCGTATGGATCCCCTCGCCCTCCCCAATGTTGCACGTCAACTCCATCAATGGATTCAAATCTCACCTTCTGAAATACCTTGAGCCTATGATATCCTCTGTGTGCCTGATCTCGTTCAATAAGTAGATCTTCCTGCCTTCGAAGGTGCGCCTCTGCCTCGTCAAGTAGAGGTGCATGTTGTTCGAGCCATAGCAGACATCGGTTCCCAACTTTACGCAAATGTTTAAACACCAATGACCGATTGCCAAATATCTTGCCGCATGCTCCGCATTGGTTGCCCCATGCCGCTTTCTGTGCCAGGTCGATGGGGTTGTGTTCAAGTTGATGTCGGCGCCATGCTGCAACAGTCATCACCGTCTCGCCACATGTGTAACAAACATACTTCAGCTGAGGGGCTTCAAGAGGATGCTCAGGCTGAGCTTGCCCAATTCGACGTAGCCATCCCTGATGTGACAATCGGTCGAACTCGAGTGGCAGCCAATGTTCCCATACACGGTTGACAAGTAGCTTGAACACGTGGGGGGCATCGGACGCGAACTCGAACCACTGCCGTAGAGTCCAGTCTTCAGTTCCACCTTTGATGTTGAAATTGCCCAGCCAACGAAAATCCTCAAGTAGTAAGGATGTCCAAGAATCATGTTGCAATGCAATCATATCGACCAAAAAGAACAGCGCTGGCGGTGCCGTAGTGAATGATGTTCCAAAGTATATGAGCCACCTCCTTCCGATGACGTGCTCAATTCCGACGCGCTTTACCATCCACAGTATCTCGGCGTCCAGTGTGTAGTCACTCGTCTCGATGTGGCGTTGCTTCCCAATCGCCGTACGGTACGAACGAAGCCTAGGAGCCTCTCGGGCCTTCCTCTGTGCTTGCCGCATGCCGTGCCAAACTTCAGTTAGATATAGAAGATGAACGTTAGCAAGGACATCGCATAGATTTACTTTGGCCGCTGGAAACAACCGATGCAGGCGTGCCGTCATCCTTCGAATCGGGTCCAAGGCTGTCTTCTGTTTGCTGGTAGCCAGCGCTATCCGTGGCCCGAGCGACGCCTCCTCGTCCACCATGGTCCCAAGGTACTTGTAGTCCCTCACAAGATGAGCTTCAACCTGCCATTCTGGCGTCACGATCTCGGCATGAGGAAAGCTTTGCAAGCGAAGGGTAAGATCTCGAGCACCAGAACCAGCCGGAATGATCATAACACTGCTCTTGTGTCGCTGGTAATTCACAGTGAAGCCGTGGGTGACCATGTGCTTGTGGACGCAGTCGACCGCTATGCCCGCTGTGTTGACAGCCTCACCCGTAGAACGTGGCGCGAGTAGATATAGTCCGTCGTCAACAAAGGAAACGCCCAGACGCGTAGGTACTACTAATCCAGATGAGAATGTCTCACTGCCAGCAGGGACGTGGAAATCGAGAGATAGACCATGCTGACGCAGTTCCATTTCGATGGCCTTCAGTGGTTTGACAAAAGAGATATTGAAAATCGCATCGACCAACGAACTGCCTGGTCTCGATCCCCGGCGGGACCTTGCCACATCTTGATATTCCTGCCTCGCCGTGCCGAAATGAGTGTCTCGATGACCTTCAATCAGGAGTGCTAGAAGATGTGGCTGGTCCTCCAGCTCTGCTAATGCCCCTGGCTGTGAGAGGATGAACTCGAAGATCGGAAGCAAGACGATTGGGATGTCGTGGTTGTGTTGAAAATATTATCTGTCATCCTCGTCGTTGCACGTTGGTAGCACCAAAGATCGAATGGTAGAGTAAAATGCCGCCTTCAGGTCAATGAAATACAAGAAAGCCGTCTTCCCAACTGTCTTGCAAGCTTGGATGAAAGTAGTCATCAAGTGAAGCAACTGCGCTGGCCCCCTCTGTGATCTGCCACCGCACTGTGCGTCCTTTAACATGAGGTGCAGGTAGTGAGCCAGCTGATACCGAAGTGAGCGGTGCCAACACTTGCTGATGATCCCATTGAGGAGGATTGATCGGTAGTTGCCCAGGCAAGTTGGTGTACCTTTCCCTTTGAAGAGTGGGAAAACGATGCCATGCTTCCAAGCCAATGCCTCCTGTTGGCGTATACTCGTCTTGACGAAGTTTGGGGCATAGTGCCGAGCCATAGCCACAGGGTGCGCTGTCAACAAGTCGCCCGATATCTGATCCTGGCCTGGGGCCTTTCGACGCTTTACCCCTCGAAAGAGCCTGCCGACTCTGAAGGGGCCAGGAACGAGGTCAACTTGGAAGTTGCCGAACAGCAAGTTATGATGAAGCCTCTTGTTGTGCATCTTTGCTAGGTGGGTCGTTTGCATCACCTCCGCGTCCCCAGTCAGAGCGAAGTGTTGAATGATCGCAGCCGCTTCTTGCTTATCATTCTCGAGTATCTGGCCTTTGCTGTCCGTCAGTTGAACGCTTCTGCTGGTCCTCCCTGGTCGGCCACCGTAACGAAGTAGTACCTTCAAAAGACGCCATTCATGGTGAGAGTCCCCGCGCTTGGCGCACTCCTCCATCTCTGCACCGATACGCTGAAGATGTTGCACTCGGTCCTGGCGAATAGCAGCCTTCACAAGCTTGCCCGTTTTGTACGAAAAATATCACATGGAGCCAGCGAGCTCTGCATCCGTCAACCTTGGGTCATGCTTCTTGGTGCAGCAGAGCAAGCGCAGACAGCGAACCTCCAGTGCCCATGGCTTGTCCTCAGCTGGATGAAATATTGTCAAGATGAGTAAGTAGTAATGCCCATGGTGCTATAGTAGTGCTGTTACTTGGTGTTCTTGTGGCCTTAGCCACACAGCGACGTAGTCGTATCAATTCCATCGTCGATGTCGTAATATGGCTGGATCGGCGCAAGCCGTCCCGCTCCATAGCAAGTAGTAGCCACCTCGCGTACCATTGTATCCGTCAGCTGCTGGTGGTCGTTAACGTCCATCTCCCATGGCGGTAACGATCGTGATGATAATTCCGCTTCAAATCTGCTTCTACATTCGTCGTCCTGGAGCTTGGCTTGGACTAATCGAAGTCGTGCTTGCCCCTTCTCAGTCTTGCGGATGATCACGTGCTTGAACGTCGCCATCACAAGTATATGGTCGATGGTTCCCATCTAAGTGTCTATGGAGTAGTCGACCTGGCATGATGTACAGTGCCCATGGAAAACATCGTTGGAAATCACATGGTCATTTTTTATGCAGTGTGCCAACGCTGCTTACATACGTATGTCCTGGAGCTTCTTCGTAGAAAGTCGATTCCACATACAACTTGTGGTCCAGTATAGCCTGTCTCATTAGATGCCTTGGAAGATCGTCCTCATCTGGCGCACAATCTTCTTTGAGGAAATCACCAATGCCTTCGTGGCTGCCCTGTCGTAGTGTAGCACGAGGTCGCTGGCCTAGGTGTGCATTGAGGTCGCCCAGAATCATGGTGGGAGGCCATTTCATCAGAAACTCGTCAAACTGGCTCCACCATTTCTTGTAGTCCAATGTAGGGTGCCCCAGGTTGACTGCGTGGGCAATGTGCACAATCTCATGCCCGCCAGAGACTCGTATCTTGCAAATAAGGAGGCGCTCGCTAGAATGTGATACTCGGACGCCAGACTTCTTGAAACATCTTGGCCCAGCAGGTCCCGACCCATAGGGCTTCACCGTGTCAAGTAGCAGCGCACATCCAAGCTTCCGCTTCCCGCCTGTCCCGATGATCAGGTATCCGTCAAGTATCGCAGCATCTGCTGGTACAGGTGCTTCTTGGCAACCTACGATATGTAACCCTTGCCCCCGAAACTGGCACCGAAGAAGTTGGGCCCGCATCGGTTGTACTGGGTCTCCTGTGTCGCCCATTGCCGCTCGTTGGCAATTGAACGTGGCTACCTTGATGTCGAGATGGTACTTGCGAGTCACTATAGTCTGCGCGGGTCTGTCGTGGAAAGCAACCTTCTGCACCTTCGGGTCTGCGTGGAGACCGCTGCTGCTGGCAGGAGGGCATGCATGTCGGTCAGAGTGGTGCGGGTCACGTAAGAAAGCCTGTTGCGCGCCAATCTCGTGCTGCATGTTCTGCACAATCAACTGTGGTAGTGGTGGCGGCGGTCTCGTCTTCGCACTCTTAGCCAGTACATCACATAGCTCATTCCATGGGCTGCCTTCATGGCCTCCCGTGTGAGTAAGCCTTAATGGTCGCACGCGAGACACGTCTGCGTACACCAGCGCAGTGAGCTCAGTCAAGCTGTCCCTCTGCGAAAGCCCTGAGGCCGTAGTCGTCAGGGCGGGGAGGCAGTCGCAGATAATTTCCACGGGGGTCTGCCACGAGACCTGCAGGGAGTGGAGGATCGCCCACAACAAGCCTGCCGTCTCAACTGCGACGCTGAATATGCCCTTCAGTCAGGAATGTCGAAATTCACTTGATTCACGCAGCCTTTTTTTTTACAAAAAAAAACCTTCGAATCACTCCGACTCGGCACTGCCCGATATGACTGCACAAGCCCACGCGCTTTGGCCACGGTCGTCGTCCCGATACGAGCCGTCGCAAAATATGGCGTAGTGCTCCACTGGCGACACGTGAGGCATCGCGTAGCGGAGGGCTAGAGAGGCATGCTGATGCAATACCAAACCAGCAAGATCACGCCGTAGCCTGATGTGCCAGCCCTGTTGAGCATGAAGAACAGAGACTGGCAGAGGTATATTGCACCGTACCGCAGGTAGGCGGGGTCCACTTTAGCTCATCCTCCTGACCGTGTCGTTCGACAGCTGGTTCAGAGGAGAGAAGGTCAATGGTGCCGGAGTCCGTGCTGACCGAGACCACTGATGGTGAAATGCGCGCCGTTGCGCGTTGAGCAGCATGTGCTAGTGTCGGTAAGGTGCTAGGACTGTGTGAAAGAAGATGCCGCCTGGCCCCAGTCGCTCTAGACGTAGGCGGTGTAAGAGCTCTTATGAATGCTGATTGGCTGTCAGGTGCTTTGCCCCCCTGCGCTCCAGCCGTGCAAGGCGCAGCGGGGCTGAGCTCCCCTAGGGGAGCTGCTGCAACTGATCCTCACCAGGTAAAGCTCCATCATCTCCATCGTTACGTAGGCCGTCTTCTACAGAAACCCCGCCTGGCTGACTGTCCGACGACGATCTGCCCTGGCGTGCATTTGGCGTGGATCCATCGCCCAGAAGAGTCGCTACTTCACCCCGTGAGCCATGACGCCTGGTGAGACTCGAGCTGGTGTGGCCAGGTCGCAAAGGGCTCTTACTTGCACGCGTAGTCTTCCTCGGTGGGGTCTTGTGTATAGTGCTTCTGTCCGTGGCCTCCGCTGCCGAAGAGTCCCCAAGTCCCTCAACGTCTGCTTCTTCCCCCGCGAGACATTCATGTCTTGCAGCATGTTCGCGTTGAACCGCGAGAGCCTGGTCTCGCTGCCATTCTTCATAATGTTCCAGATCGCGGAGTCCATCTTCTTCACGTATAGCTCTAAGCTCTGCCTCCGCTTCTTCTCGCAACAGGGCTTGATATCCTTCAGCGTCGCCAAGGTGCATGTCGAACTCTGCCTGTGCCTCGCCTGGTGGGAGAATTTGCCTGTCCAGCGCGGAGCGCATCACCACTGGGCTTTCAGCAACCTCGATAACTGCTGGAGAATCAATTGCCGTAACCTGATCAGCCCCTCCAAGATGGGGGGGTGTCGCCGATGGCTTGGGTGATCCGCATATCACACAATGTCGCTCTCCATGTGCATCCAATTGTCCACAAACTTTGCAAGCGAAAGGAGGAGTATCGCACTGTCCGCTCTCGTCTCCATCAGAAATACCAGACATGCCTAGGCCCTCTGCATCGCGTTGGCCTGGCTTCCTCGGCGTAGAGATCATATGGGATGCCGTTGAGGGCTGCGCATTAACCTGGGCCATGGACTGTCCCAGAGCAGATCGAAGCTGATCATCTTGAAGCATTTGCAACTCTTCACTATCACGTCTCGCTGCGTCGTCTTCATCAATCATCCAAAGATCAACGCGTTCTTCTTCCTCCTCCTCGTTCTGGGTCCTCGTCAGCTCATCGTCCAAGTATGCTGGCCGCTCTTTGAGATATTCACTGTAGGCAATTTCGTCTTCTTCTTGCTGCCGCAATTGTCGTTCTTCCTCAGCTGCCAGTTCAGCGTCGTGCCGCTTTCGAGTCACCGGTGATGCTGGCTCAATCGTTGCCGGTGACGGTTCAGGGTATGGGTATCCATGCGATTGCCTTTGTGTCTGTCGCGAAGGTGTAGCCTGCGGCAAAATCCTCACATCTTTCCATTGAACCATTGGCACTCGTGAAACTGAGCGGGCACGTTGCGGACCGTAGCCAACTGCTGGTGGAACATCTGCCGTTGCGCCATGTAGCTTCGTTGCTGCTGCTGCTGTCGGCGCCACTGCTCCCAATATTCCAGATACAGTAGCTGGCATACTGGCAGCTTTGCTCGCCTGTTGTGCTGCATACAACTCGGTCGTCCATATCTGATACTTGTTCTCCGCCTCGCGCACCGCTGCTACTGCTTGCACGCTGGCTGCTTGCTGCTCGCTAGCAAGAAGGCCCCACTTTTGCTTGTAGTATGTGTCCATTTCATTTCGCCTGCTTTATAATTCGCGAACAGCTTCTTCCTGAAATACCTGCATGCGAGCGACAATCATCGCATCACTCCGAGCCTGTTGTTCCTGACGAAGATGTCCAGCCTGTATTCTTTGAGCTTCCATCGCTTGCTGGTGCTGTTCTAATTCGCATTTGTACTTGGCTTCTCTTTCAGCTTGGTCTTGAACTGCTTGCTGCCGATATGCTGCAAATCGTCTTTGTTGCTCTCGAATCTCCAAACCATGATGATGCGCTGCCGTCGCTCTCGCCTGTCTCTCTTTGAATTCAACCTGCGACTCACGCTGTTGGGCCTGCAGACGATGTTGGTCTTGAGCTTCTTCGCGTCGCCTGCCTTCTGTCAGCTGATGCTTGGCTTCTTCCTGTAGTTCACGTCTCTCATTCATTCCACGACGTACTTCCTCAACCTCCTCCGTGAGTGCTGGCGGAGTAGACCCTGGAGTGGGCGATTGGATCGAGGTCGCCTCTCTGCACGCGATTCTGGCCGTATGCTGACTTGGGTTCTGTACGCCGATCTGTGTCGCCGATCCTGCACTTGGAATATAGCTGTGCAGCGATGTGGGTGAATGGCCTCTTATGTATTTTCCATCAACTACCCCCGTCGCTTGAAGCCCAACTGTTGGAAATGATGACGGAGGTCTCGAAGAAGTCGCTGGAGCCAACTGCGGTGCCTTCGTGCTTGGCGGGGGTGGCGGAGGAGGCGGTGGAGGCGGCACCTCTTCTTTGGCATTGATGAGGTCCCTGGGTACTGACACCGCGAGTGCTCTTCTACGATCATGACCAATGTCGTCGGCTCCTGGGGGTGAACGATCTCCTCCCTCTTTGGCTTCGCGCTCAAGGTCTTTCCAATGCAAAATTGTGTCCTGTTCCAGCAAAATGTCCGTCTCGATCGATGCCTGCTGCTTCTTGAGAGCCTCCAGTTTGTTGGACGATCTTTGTAGACCATCCCGAGCTTCTTTTTCTTTAGCTGATTGTGCCTTCATCTCCCACAACATATACTTCAAAATTGCCATTTCTTTCTGATGTGCCTGTGTGCTCGTCATCGCCCCCTTTCCTTTCAACGCAATCTCGGCCAGAGTCGTTTACCTGGATTGCAACTCTTCACGATGGCGCGTCAATGCACTCTGGCCTGTTGGAGGAGTACGATATAGCTGGCTGTTCTTAGCATAATCCGTGGTGCACATCATCATCTCCTGAATACATTGTTTGCAATCCTCCTTCAACTTGGCCGCATCTTTCGACCTCAAATTGTCATCGTGGACTCTTTGACAATGTTGTCGATATGAAATTCCACACTTTCGATTTCGACACCGATCATCACCATGATTTATAATTCAACACGATATACATTTCCAGTTTGGAGTACCTCCTGCTCGATCTGCTGCAGCTCCTCGTCCTCCGCCTTTGGTCGTCATGCCGAAAGATGGACGCTGCGCCGAGTGATGAGCGCTCAGCAACTTCTTGGCCTTCGCGACTCTCAGCAGGATCCTGGCCTGGGCACGCTGTCGCCTGCGGCGACGGTGCGCAGCGCCCTCAGGACGTTTGGCCGTCTGGCCTGCCTGTGCCTGGTGGGCGGTCTGCCACGGGAGCGCCTCCGCGCACAGCCTGGCCCGCCGCGAACTGCCGCCAGGGGCCGCCGCCGCTGCAAGGGGTGTGCGGGGTCCTCCCCCTTGCTGCAGCCCCTATCGCGGCCACCGCGCTGCCGCCCGCCCGCGCGTGGGGCGTCGTCCGCCCCACCCCGAGTGGGCAAACGGCTCTCCTCCTCCTCCGCCTCCTCCTCCTCCCTCCTCTCCCTCCTCCTCCTCATCCTCCTCCTCCTCCTCCTCCTCTCCTCCTCCTCCCCTCCTCCTCTCCTCCTCCTCCCTCCTCCTCCTCCTCCTCCCTCCTCCTCCTCCTCCTCCTCCTCCTCCTCCTCTCCCTCTCCTCCTCCTCCTCCTCCTCCTCCCTCCTCCTCCTCCTCCTCCTCCTCCCTCCTCCTCCTCCTCCTCCTCCTCCTCCTCCTCCTCCTCCTCCTCCTCCTCTCTCCTCCTCCTCCTCCTCTCCTCCTCCTCCTCCTCCTCCTCCTCTCCTCCTCCCTCCCTCCTCCTCCTCCTCCTCCTCCTCCTCCTCTCTCCTCCTCCTCCTCCTCCTCCTCCTCCTCCTCCTCCTCCTCCTCCTCCTCTCTCCTCCTCCTCCTCCTCCTCCTCCTCCTCCTCCTCCCTCCTCCTCCTCCTCCCTCCTCCTCCTCCTCCTCCTCCTCCTCCTCCTCCTCCTCCTCCTCCTCCTCCTCCTCCTCCTCCTCCTCCTCCTCCTCCTCCTCCTCCTCCTCCTCCCTCCTCCCTCCTCCCTCCTCCCTCCTCCCTCCTCCCTCCTCCCTCCTCCTCCCTCCCCTCCTCCCTCCTCCCTCCTCCCTCCTCCCTCCTCCTCCTCCCTCCTCCCTCCTCCCTCCTCCCTCCCTCCTCCCTCCTCCCTCCTCCTCCTCCTCCCTCCTCCCTCCTCCCCTCCTCCTCCTCCCTCCTCCTCCTCCTCCTCCTCCTCCTCCTCCTCCTCCTCCTCCTCCCTCCTCCTCCTCCTCCTCCTCCTCCCGGCCACGGCCGCGACGTGAGGCGGTCGGGGCTCTCAGAAGGCAGAGGGGCCTTCTCCGAGGGGCCCCCGGGGGCTTCTGAGGAGGCTTCTGGAGAGCCGTGCGGGCGTTGCAGAAGAAGCCCCCCCTGCCTCCGTCTCAGCTGCCCCTTCGGACGCCCACTGCCTCGCGCCACCCCCCCCTCGTCGGCGCCCCCGGCTCGAAAGGCGCGCGGACGCGCGCCGAAGGCGGGCCGAGCGAGACGGGCAGCGTGGAAGCAGCATCGGCCTACGGTTAGGTCGGGCCTGTCCCCTACAGGCCATTGTCCGAGGAATATTCAACAATAGTCAAAAACAAAATCCATACTGGTGTTAATAAAAAACATACCCCAAAAAAGTCCCCAGACTATTGTTTACCATGTTTGAATATTCCTCCTGTAGAGGGACAGGCCCGACTCAAACCAACGGAGCTAATGTTGTACAGTCGGATCTAAGACAGAAGAACACCCTTCAAGAACATGAGACCCGCCGCCGACCAACTTGAAGAACGCTCGAGGGTGCCCTCCCCCAGGATGCACAAGACGTCCAACAAGCACCAAGAACATTAAGGTACCCTCACCGAAGCAACCTCGATCTTATACCTCGGTGCGACCGTACGTCAGAGCAGCTGCACGCCGCATCCGAGGCGGCGGGCGTGGGTCGGATCGATCCTCCTACCTGTCTCGACCAGGCGGCGGGCGGGGGCCGCATCGATCCTCCTCCCGGGGGGGGGAGGAGGGCGCGCACTCGGCCATGGACCCCCCTGGTTACTGCAGGTCTGTGTCGGGGCGACCCCGGCGATGGTCTCCTTCAACCTTGACCGATTGGCCGTTTTTGAAACTCACCATCGCTCGGACGCCCATTCCACGTGCATTGCTCGGTTTCGCGCGTATGTTTCGCACGATGATCCAGAATGCTCCTCGCTGATCATCGCCGAGAAAACATGCCCACGTCCGTGCGAAGCCGAGGGAACGTCAGATTGTTCAACATCGACCGATTCTGGGCCCCCAGCGGCGTTCAACCATGAACGCTGGCGACAAAGTCGCCGCTGGTCGACACGACACGAACCTACCGTTCCCGTCGTCCATGGGCGGCCTTAAGACGGTCCTCTGACGAGCTTCGGCAAGCTATGGCGGTCTTGACCGGTTTCCGGCGGCCTTAGGCGCATTGCGGCGCGGGAGCTGTGGATTCTAGGGGTTCAGCCGTGATGTCTCGGGGCATTGAATGTGTCTTGTCTGGCGATGTCAGATCTCAGAGGGTGGCAAACGAGGGCGTAACGAATGATCAGCTACATTTCTGTTTGTTCCCCTAGCGCCATCCGTCACTAGAGGCGGCCATGCGTAAGGAACGTGCCCGGCAGCAGATGACGTTTTCCCCTCTTACGCCCGGCCCGATCCTCTGCATGGCCACTGGGGAATACTGGAGCGACAACGTCAAAACAAAACAATTCACTTCAGGTCCACGCGAACGCCTTGCGTCGGCATGGCAGGCGGCAACATTTGAAACCCTTTGGCCCTTCTGGAACTGCGGAAGGCCCAGAAACGCTCAAAGACGCCCACAAAAATACTGACCATCGATGCCCGAACCTCGAACATCGACGACGACGGCGACGTCGGCAGCGACGTCGGGGACGACGGCAGTGAAGGAGACTTGTCTCATTTAGATTCTGGAGGATCCTGACAAGTGTACTCGGATGGCTTGTTGCCTGCCTCCTCGCCACCTTTTGATTCAGTGCTGGGCCGAAGGAACGCGCGAGCACGTTTCGGCTTGCAAGATCTTCAACTTTCGCTCGGGGTCCCGCTGGTGAGTGCCCCCTCCGTGCAAGCAAACTTGCCAGAGTCTCCTCAAAAATAAGCTCTAGCGGCCATGGCTGCGGCGGCGACGGCGTACGTAGGTGGCGACATCCAAACCCTATCCCCACCAACGATCGATTCTCCTGACTCGATGGGAGCCAGGGGTAGCGTTAGTATGTCGCAACGTGTTCAACAACTTCCGAACCCTACCCAGGACGCCCATCGAATTGCCTGAATTATCGTTGATCGGCGAGTGTAGGTTTCGAGGTGTTGCCGCCGAGACAGGACGACAGCAGCGACGACGACGACGACGACGACAACGGCGGCGGCGGCGGTGGCGGCGGCGGCGACTGCAACGACGGCAGCGGCGAAGAGCCCCACGCCTTGGGCGCCGCTCAATGGGGGGCACCAAACGGGGGCGCAGATACGTGCACCTTTCGCGCACGTTTGGGCCCCAGAGTGTAGGGTTCCTCTCTTATTTTTGCGAATGAGCAACACACCTGAATCCGTAGGGGGGAATAGGGGGCTGTGGGTGCGCGTTGTGGGATGGGGGTCCCCGCTCAAATGGCAGCCTCGCCCGGGTCCAACAACCCGCATTCATAACCATAGTCAGTCCTCCTCCCTCGCCCGTCCTTTACAGAAGAGGGCAGAGGGAAAGGCGCTCGACCCTGGCGGGAAAGGAGGGAAGAGGCAGGTCCCTGAAGCAGATTTGAAGGGGCCAGGGACACACAAATAAATGCGCACAAAATCCAAGGATTCCCAATCTTTTCCCGTATTTTCTGGGTTTTCGTCTTCCTCCCCACTTCCCATATATTCTGGGAATCGACCATTCATTGTGTCTGTAATTGATTTTTCCCTCCTTAAGACTGAACTTGGGCATCCGGAACGCACTACTTTCAACGACCGGCGTGTACGCGACGCCCGAGGGCGATGCGTGCGCGAGCGCGCCGAAGAGGGACGGGGCCGGCCCTGCCTGTGGAGGTGACCACGGCCGAGTGGTACCTGGCGCGGGCGCGGGCTGCACGGCGCCGACTCCAGACCTCCCACTGCTCGGCGGCGAGCCCGGTGAACGCTGCGACGGAGAACTGGGCGTTCAGAGACGCCGGCTGTCCCCCGCAGGTGGCCAATCACGGCAGGATGCTCGAGCTGCGTCCCGCCGTGGCGGTGAGAACCTCCACTGGCGAATCGTCATCGGCTGTCGCCACCGCCCCGATCCGCATCTGACTGACTACCAGACCACCCCAACCCAACCCGAAGACCCGAACTTCGGGTTGGGGGGGGTACGGGTTCCATCTGTGTTTTCTCGATGTTCCCCGACCCCCCCCCCCCCACTGGAACTGGAGGTCAATTTGAGGCCTTCGGGTTGGGTTGGGGTGGTTTGGTGGGTGGTGAGCACCCCCAGAGAGGCGGGCACCAGCAGCCGTCGCCCCGCTCCTCTCCCTCGCCGCCACGTGCCGCGTCGCCGCCGTCCCGAATTCCCACCCGCGGAGAAGTCGGGGATGGACAGACCCCCCTTTAGTAAAACGTGGTTTAGTGAAAACGACCTGAGGCCCAAACCTTGCGGGCGCAAGCCTGGAAAATAACGGCCACGGCGCCATCTCGAGAACCGAAAAACGGACAATTCACTAATCGACGTGTCACTGTTGGGGGTTCTGTCCACCTCCGAATAGGGAGCAGAAGCACGGCCAGGTCGGCGCTGGGCTCCGGGTGAACGGTCTGAGCCGAGGGGAAGCCGCCGGGACTGAGCAAGTCATGCAGCGGAGGCCAGTCCAAAAACCTTCCAATCAGAAACCCAACCCTGAGACACCAGGACGTCCATGGATTTTTGGTGCGGGAACGTCACGCTCTCCACGGAGAAAAAACGTCGGAACCCAAGAGACCCAGGGTACCCTGGAGGCAAGCGGAGCGTTTCTTGGCATGGGTCTCCACTGTATCGTCGGAGATCTGGGCAAGCACCTAGGCCACCCTCCGATGGGCGAAAGCGGGGCACCAGCCGCAGGAGGTGCTCGTGACCTCGCAGCCGTTCAGCACGCCGCCCACCCGCCGCGGCACTGGCGCGTCTGCCCCGTGGCCGAGCCCGAGTCGGCCGTAGTTGCCGCTGCCCCAGGCATACACCTGGCGCGCTCGTCGACGTCGTCGTCGTCGTCGTCGTCGATGTCGCCGTCGAATTCGGAGGCAACTCCCGAGAGGTCTTCGTGAGTCACGAGCCGCGGATCTCTGTATCCGCACCCTCGCAAACTGGATCATGGGGGGAGATCCCACGGGTACGCGGTCGCACGGATACGTTCTGAGCGGGACTGGGGCATCTGCGAAAAAAACGGCCCGTACCCGCGGGGTCGCGGCCTTTGGGCCCGGCCTGCGAGGCCGCGGATATGGATGTGTGTTGCCTCCTCGCGAAATGGAGGCTGCGAGTGCCGAGGACAGAGCCCTGCGAGGCGCCGCCCAGAAGCGGGGGCCGACACAGCCTCCAGCCAGCCAGCCAGCAGAGAAGCGAGCGCTCCCCTCAACGGTGCCTCCCCACCGATTTCCACTTCGGAGGGGTTTTGAGTACCTTGAGGGCGGTCTGCCTCCTCCCCCAAATGCCATAAAGTTGGAGGAGGTGGGACCGCGAAAGCGTCTGCGAGTGAAGGTTAGCCTCGCCACAGTTGCCCTCAGCCAAGCCCAGGCTTGCTGAGGCGACCTTGCATGCTCTGAATTCTATTTCGTCTACACAAATTGGTTCCCGTCTAGCCATGCCTCCAAAAAATGTGTACGCCCACGCCTACGATTACGGTATGAAACGGGATTTAACCAAATCGAGCCAGCCTGTGCAAGATTGAGCGGGATCGAACGGAATCGCATGGACACATGCTGCATTAGGCATGTGCTCGACCACGGATAGGTCAAGGCCGCTGCTGCATCTGACATTCGGGGAATTACATCCTCAGTCGAGTTCAAAGAGTTGGAGATCGCGGTCGTCGCAGGTCGGTCAGCGTCGTCGTCGTCGTCGTCGTCGTCGAGGCCGTCGTGGTTGCCGCTGCCGCAGTCGTACCCCTGGCAGGAGGACGAAAAGCCCGACCACGCGGCGGCCCGGACAACAACAAATAGGGCTGACCGCTTTTGTCGCAGCCTGGGGCATCTAGGAGAAATCTTCGGGGCCCCCGGGCCATCAGAACACAGCTCAGCATTGAAAGACGCCACCCCGGCAAAGTGTCGGGGCTTTTGGAGAACTCGTACTGATAGCGCTGCGGCAGCCTCGCATCGTACCGACTTCGGCGTTGGTTCCTGACACCTCGGGGATCGTTCAACCATGGTGATCGTTCTCTTATTCGGCGATTCGACTTTGGGCGGAAGGGGAAGTGGGAGGAGGGTTTCTA
Organism: Prorocentrum cordatum; assembly: GCA_963575745.1. Classification (NCBI taxonomy): domain Eukaryota; class Dinophyceae; order Prorocentrales; family Prorocentraceae; genus Prorocentrum; species Prorocentrum cordatum. The sequence goes on along the minus strand of CAUYUJ010006202.1, from coordinate 378,054 downwards.
GCTCCCGACCTCTGCTTAATGCGACTGTTTGCAGCGCGTCCTATGGGGGAGACTCCACCTGCCCGAACCAGGCGCCCAAAACAAGCAATATCTACCCCACAGGCGGGGGGGGGAGGGGGCGGTGCGAGGGCCCGCGCCGATCGGCAAAACAGTGAATCAGAAAACGATCGAATGAACGATTGGCCGTGTCCGAAACGTCAGATCGTTCAACACATCGACCAGTCTGGGTCGCCGCCGGCTTTCCACGGCGGGCACCACATGAGGGCGGACCTGCAGGCGGTCCTCGTCGCGGCCTGGCGAGCGAAGCGAAGAAACCCGAGGCCGCGTGGCGAAAAGCGTTCGATTTCTTGACGCGCGGCCCCGCTGTGCTGCAGCACCGGCTCGCTTTTTGGGGGAAGTGCCGTTCCCCTGGCGGTTAAAAAGTCCTCTGCAGGGCTTTCATCTTCAGCAGGCCCGCGCAAACTGCAAAGGCGTACCCTACGAGCGCCTGCGTCGAGCTGCTGGTATCTCGCGTCTTCGCACGACACAGGCTCACAACATCCTGCTATTCGCCGGCCCAACGGGCCAGAGGCGTGCTAAGATCTCCGGTAACTTGTTAACAATATTTCTAGTTCGCGCGCGCGCGGAGCGGCCCCTGGGGGCCCCCGGACGAAAAGTACCCCAGCAAGGTCCCGAGAGAAGCCCGGGAGAAGCCACCAGACCACTCCAGGGGAGGGTATTTTTCGACACCCCTCACGAGGATCGTGGCCTCCGAGGGGGGAGCCGCAATCGACTACCCCCAAGAGCCCCCCAAGAGGCCCTGGGGGCCTCCAAAACGCCGCCAAGGAGCCCCAAGAGACTCCCAAGAGGTCCCCAAGAGGCCCCCAAGAGGCCCTAAAGAGGGCTCCAGGGCCGGCGGCATGAGCGAAGCGATTAAATGTAATATGATGAATTCGGGCCGCGCCTTCAAACGGAGCTGCACGTGTTGCGCGAGCGCCCAACACAGGCACTCGCACACATCAAGCCGCTAGGGTCGGCTACCTTTAGGTCGGGCATGTCCCCGTGCAGGGGGATGTCGAACGAAAAAGAAAACAGACTCCAAAGATGCTCAAACATTATCAAACATGTCTTTATTGAATATTCCTCCTGCGGAGGGACAGGCCCGACGTAAGGCTACCTTTCATAAGTGTTTGAAACAGCAGGCAGAGGCGCAGGCACTGCTGCATGCGGAACGTACTAAAATTAGGCCGCGCACGCGGACTATACTGCACTACGGTCGGGGCGTTGACCCAAGGAACCCTGACTGAGGATCATGTTGCTCCCATCGTACGCAAGGACCACATCCCAGAAATAATTTCGAGTTCCAAGAGAAAAGTGTCGAGAGAGTGTCGAAAGAGTGTCGAAACAGCGTCTCCCAGGGCCCGACGCGTGAAAACCCTCGACTTTCAAGGTGCGCTCGAAATTCTTTCTGGTGGTCAAGGCTGAAGTAGGTTGGAACATCCTAAACTGAGGAACGAGGCCCATTTTTCCCATAAGTTAAGCTTCGATGTCACCTGGACAACCTCCCGAGAACCGAAGGGCAAACTGTGAAACGAGCAAGGAGCACCGAGCCCCTCCCCAGCGAACAGGGCTCCCTCTTCGGCGCCCCCACGGTACGACGCAAGCGCCCGGCTGAGGCGCTCACGCTCGAGCACACGCCGCGACGAGGGCGCCCTCGGCAGACGAACTCCCCGCTTCGCCATGAGCTCGACTCGGCGACGACGAAGTGCTCGACGTGAGCATCTGGGAGGGCGAGCCCCGTCGGACCCTCGCTGGGCGAGCAGCTGGCCTCGAGCATCAAGGCCTGCGCGCTCTGCTCTGCTGCTCTCTCGAGGGGGGACGCGTCTCGCGGGGGCGACCAGCTCACCGGGGGAGAGCTCGACCTGGCGTCGGCGATGCGCCGCCGAGCGATCGGCGACAGGGCCCCCCGTAGCCAAGCAGCGGCACGGTCCTGAGCGGGGTGACCCTCGGGCCCGTCTCGGCGACGACTGTTGGCGGCGAGCGAGGGGGGAGGTGAGAAGGAGACGGCCTTCTCAGAAGGCGGCGGGACTTCGCAGAAGCCCTCGCGCGCCTTCTCAGAAGTCTCTGTTTCTGTTTTCGGGGAGAAGGCTCAGAAAGCTTCTCGGAAGGCCAGGGGACATCCGAATCTTCTGCGAAGGCCTCCTCCTTCTCACTGTCCCCCCCCCCTCGCTCGCCGCCGACCGCTAGCCAAACGGTACGGTCCTGAGCGGGGGGGGGGACCCTCGGGCCCGTCTCGGCGACGAAAATGGGCGCCTTGGGGTCGGTGCATCCCCCCCGAGCCGATCACCCCCCAGTTGATGTTGCCCCTGGTCACTGGCTGGAAGAGACCAGCTGGCAGAGCGGGGAGCTGTTCGGGAGCCAGTGGCCAGAGAGGCCAAGGACCATGCTCCCGTTGCAGTGCGCGCTGATCTTTGTCGCGTAGTGCTCCCAGGCCAGGAACGCCGCCGTCATCCAGAACACGAACGACAAGACGTCCAGCGCCGTTCCATGCTGCTCCTGGGAGGCACAAAGATACTCGAAACCTCTGCTCCCCGGACCTCTCCCGGGGTACGTTCTGACCAGCCGTGGCCACGAGAGCTTCCCGGCAGGCCCAAACAGGCGAAAACTAGGCTAGGGCAGCGGCATCCGTACTTTTCCCTCCTCTGAGCTCCGTCCACCACTCGGGCACTGCATCGTCGAGAGCTGAGCCCGTCGACGCAGAGCGTGACCGCAGCGTGCCCTCCGAGCCCTTGGCCTCCCCGCGCCCAGGCGGGCGCTGCTTGCCTTTGGGCGCCAAGACTGGATACGGCGAACATGGGCACGATGCCCAAGAACAAATGGCGTCCAAAACCGACAGCGGCCGCTGATTGACAGGCGAGTCCCTCTCTCAAATGGGAAGTGTTCGCGGGAACGCCGACAGCGGGTCCTGCTCAAAGAACAAAGAATGATGTTTTGTCTTCGTTACCAGGTCTTCCATACCTGGCCCCGTCCTTGCATTATTCGCGACAACGCCCGTGACCGGTCGCGCCCCCCCCGTCCCCCGACCCCCCCCCGGACGATTCGCGCCAGCGTTGCCTGGGAATGAGCGATTCTGAGCCATTCCCATGACAGCACCGACGCGAAGGGCACCGTGACCGGCCACCTCCCCTCCTTCCCTCCCCTCGCGGCAGCGCCATGGACAAAGTTCGCGGAGACGCCGACAGCGAGGCCTGATCAAAATGGGAACGAACTGCTGCCGGCACTGGTCACCACTTCTGCGGTCCGGCGGGTCTGTGTCGCGACGACCCCAGCGTTGGTTTCTGACACCGCATGGATCGCTCAGCCTTGAACGATCAGAGGCTTTTCGCTCGCCAGGGCCTTCCACATTTGAAGGGGAACTGGAACACACAAATAAATACACACAAATAAAAATATCCCCCATATTTTCCCATAATTTCTGGGTTTTTGTCTTCCCCACCACTTCCCATATTTTTGCATATTTTCCTGGGAGTCGACGATGAATTGTGTCTGTGTGTTTCTTTCCCCTCCTGAACATTGGCCGACTCTGGACCACTCGCGGCAGTCAATCTCGAACGCCCACGCTGGCGTCGCCGCCGCGTCGACACGGCACGAACCTGCCGGACAGCCGGGCTGCTGAGATAAAGAAAGATGAATGAGGAGCGAGGCGAGAGGTCTACCACGAGATCCCAACCAACATCCATAAGGCCTCCTCCTCCTCCCCCTTCACCCTTCCTCCTCCTACTCCCTTCCGCCTCCTCCTCCTCCTCCTCCTCCTCCTCCTGCCCCCCCCTCGTGTTGTCTTTCGTCATCTTCAGGGTCGGCGGCAACGGCCGTAAGGCCTTCGCAATAAAGAAAGATGAATAAGGAGCGAGGCCCCGTTTTGGCCCCAAGAGCGCCTGGGTGCACGAGGAGGGCTATGATGGGTAAATTTTCCGCCGCCACTACTACGTGCAGGACGGGGGAGAAGGGGGGATGAGGAGGTCCTCCTCCTCCTCCTTCTCCTCCTTCCTCTCCTACCTGTGGTAGTGGTGGTGGAAAATGGGCACATCAGGCTAGAGAGGAACGACCGCGTAAGGATTTCAGGATCAGCGAGCCCCTTCCGAACCCAGAGCGGTCCTCATGTCCGCGTCTCAGCTGCACAGTGCGGGCGCGGCAGCCAAAGATCCTCGCACGGAGCCCAGCCATGAAAATCCGTGTGCGAGGTGCGACCTCCGGGCGTGACCCGTCCCCCTGAGCTGCCTCGCTCCTCTCCTCCCCTCCCTCCGCCGTTGCTTCTGTCCTGTCCACTTCTCCTAGCATCGTGGCACAATTCGCTGCAACGGTGCCCCTGTTCGGTTGGCTCTCCGCCAGCGCAGCTGCCCATGCCGAGCCCCCGACGCAAAACGTGCGAGGTGCGGCAGGCGGGAACCCAGAGAGCCCCGAGCGCAGCAGCTTCTCCACGGCCGCGGGGAGAGGTCACGGGGCAGCGCGTGCCGCGAAGGAGCCCGATGCCCCGTGACGAGAGCCCTCCGATATCTCAGCGTGACTACTGCGAGTACGGGATCGACTGCAGGATTATCTACCCCGAAATTGAACTGGTCGTCGAATCGGGGACAAATGCTCTTCGTCCTCGCAGATCTACGGGGATCCTACGTACCTACGTACTTGTTTGCAGATTCGACGAGCGGATCAATTTCGGGGCAAATCAATCATGTAGTCGACCCCCTACTCGACTATTGATTGTACCGCACCCATTTCTTTGGACTCCCGAAATGGGTACGGAAAGAATGGGTACAATGCCCAACAACAAGTGTTGTCCCAAACCAACAGCGGCCGCTGTTGGACAGGCGGCCTTCTGGCTCGAATGGACACAGGCCGCGGTGGCGCGGACAGCGAGTCCTGTTCAAAATGAACCAGAAATGCTGTTGGGCATTGCACCCGTTCTTTCCGTAATTACCCATCTCGTTCGTGCAGAACCCATTTCGATCGCCCCCACTGCCGCTCTGCCCCGGCACGAAGGCCGCCGCGCCCGCTGCGCGACCCCTGGGCACCGCGGCGCAGGCCGCGGCGGCGAGCAGGGCGCACAGGCCCACCTGGGAGCCGAGGCACAAGCAGCCGCAGCCTTCCGGAGCTCCGCGCGGATCTCTCCCGGGGATGGACAGAACTCCCTTACAGTCAACCCGCAGAGTAAGGATGCGAGATAAGGATGCAGGGCCCTCGGACGCCCATTTCGAAGCGTTTCGAGCGGGGCGCGGCCAACGAAAGTGTCCAAGGATGGACCCAGGAAGCAAGGATGCAAGGGTACCCTTGGGAGGGATGCCTATCCTTACGCTGCGGGTCGACTGTCAGCAAAACGTGGTTTCCTGAACACGACCTCGGGCCCAAATTTGGCGGGCGCAAACATGGAAGATGACGGCCGCGGCGCCGTCTCGAGCACCGAGACGGGACAGTTCACTGATCGACGTGTCAGGGTGGGGGTTCTGTCCACCCACGATTCTTCGGCTCCATTTGGTTATCACCGACGCAATGGATGTGAAGGGAGGCCCGTTCGGATGTCTTGGATCGGCGCTGGGCCTCCCTGGCGCGCGGAGCGCGCCAGGGCAGGGGGCCTGACTCGCATGGTGCACACTCCACAGACACGGCGCCGACCTCGAAACCCGCATTGAGCTCAGGAAATTCATGCTCGTGCAACTTTTCTTGCTCGACCACCGCGGCCCTGCGGGATGACGCCAGGCGAGTCCGCCGGCACGCCATGGCTGTCGGCACGGAGAGCGCGACTCGGGCCAGCAGAGCAGCCTGGTGGGGCAAAACAGCCTGAGCCAAAATGGCTATGATGCCACTGCATTGACTTGGACTCTGAGATGCGATGCTACTGTAGTGGCTTTGAGTCTGAGATGGGGGACGGAAGATGAACGTATGATAGACCCGATATTCCAGCGACCAGCGTGCGCTTCCATGCATGGGCTCTCGGCTTGAATGCTCGTGTGGGACTCGCTGCACGCATGGTGGTCAGTGGACCCCCTCTGCCCGAATCAGACCCTCAAAGAGGCCCGAACGCACTGCAGCATATGATGGCGCCATCGGCCGCACAGCCGGCGGACGAGCACACAACAGCCTGCCATGGCATGCGCACTCGGCGGGCGAGAAGACAGAGGCCTGCCATTGGCTGCGGCACAGGTTGCGCACTCGGCGGGCGAGGACGAGGCACGGCCTGCTGTTGGTGGCGCCGTCGGCTGCACACGCTGCGGCCGAACCTGAAACAGCCTGCCACTGGTGCGCCACGACCTGTGGGCCTGTGCGGTACACTCTGGTGGGGCGTGGCGCTGGTCGTGCCATCTGCTGCGCAATCGGCGGCCGAAGCTCAACCTGCCGACGAATGGGCGCGACCAGTCCAATTCAATGCACCTCGCGAAAACCAGATGCGGGCTGCGCTTGGAATAGCTATTCCATAATGACATCAGACGTGAGCGGAGTATTCACAAGCCTGTGACAGAAGGCTCTCCTGGCACGGAACACGGAAGGGAGGACGACGATCGACCTCCTCCCGTGCAGCATCGCACTGCAATGCCGAGATTCTGTGGAAGTTACCCCAAACGGGGGGCACCTGCTGCTGACGCGTGGTGCGGTGGTGCTGCTGCCGAAGCCACCTGACCCTCGAGGGGCGCCCCCCCCGCGGGAGCGGCGAGCCGCGCGCCTCCATCCCCGGAGCCGGGCCATGGGCGGGAGGGCGCGCGCCGCTCTTGCTGCAGCCGCGGGCTCGGGGCAGCGCGCGCGGAGGGAGGGCGACGGGGCAACGATGGGGCCGTCGTGCGACCACGAGGAACGAAGGCGCCTTCCTGGCTGCGGCGGGCCTAGGCCACAGACATTCGAGGGCGGCCACGGGGGGGCGTCCAAAGGGGGGGGGGCGCAAATCATGGCCGGCGGCATGTGCGCGGCCCAGGGGGAGGGGGAGCGGCCAGGGACGTACCGAAATCCGCCGATCTGGCGTGTGAGTTTCAGAGACCCTCAGATGTAGCCTGAGCCTCAGTTCTTGAGCTTCAGCTCTGCTGAGGGGGGTGGGTGCCGGGGTGGCTCTGCCAAGGTTCGGGGGGGGGGGGGGGTTCTGACTCAATTTCGGTGGCACAATCGGAACTCCAGCTCACTCCGGGTCGGCCCCTCGCCCCGGAGAGCTCGAACGCGGGCACATAAAGAACCCATCGGCCGCCCAGACGGCCCCCGAGGACCCTGAGTGGCCGAAACATCGTTCCAAGACGCGCAATATGTTTCTCAGACGGCTCCAAAGAGCCTCCAACGTACCCTCCCAACACCTCCTAAGAGTGCCCAAACATGGAACATCTGTCCCATTCCCTTCGGAAAACGTGCATGTTTTGCATTGTCGCTTTTTCGGCCTTCGCAGTGTCCAACACGGCCCAAGAGACCTTCAAAACAGGCACAGAGATTTTCAAGAGGGCCTCAGGTCGGCCCAAGAAGGGCCTAAGACGGCCCGGGAGGCCCCAAAGACAGCCCAAGCGGGCCCCAGGACGGGCCCAAGAAGCGCCCAAGAGGGCTCCATGACGGCTCCAGAAGGCCCCAACACGGCCCAAGAGGCGCCCAGGAGGCACCAAAATGGCCCTAGGAGTCCCAAGAGACCCCGAGAGGCTCCAAGTGGCCTGCAAGAGGCCCCCAAAAGGCACCCAAACGCGCTCCCAAGGCTTAAAAATTAGCTCCTACACACCCCCAGGGGGCCTCCAGGATGCCTCCTGCCTGCTCACCAAGAAGCCCAAAAGGCCCCCAAGATGCTCAACAATCACCTCCAAGACGCCCCCCCAGGAGGCCTCGAAGATGCGTCGTAGAGGCCAGTCAAGAAGCCCACGCAATGCCTCAAAGCTGTTTCCAAATCACTTACGTTTGAACAAGCGGGCTGGGGCGAAAAAGTCCTTCTGACAGCGGGATCGTCCCGGATTGGCGGTACCGGCCGGAGGCCTCTACAAGAAGAAGAGGCGCCATGAAATCTGAGGAAGCATCATGGCCCACGCCATGATCTCCCCCCCCTAGTCATCACCCCCCTCTTTGCCGCCCCTGAAACACGCTGCACTACGTACATGCCAGGACCGCCCCAGGAACCCGAGCCCCTGCCGAGCCCAGAGCTGAGGAGCTGTCCGAACGCCCGAGCCCCTCCTGAGCTCAAAGCGACCCTCCTTGCAGCCTCTTGACAGTAGGAGGAGGAGGAGGAGCAGGAGGAGGGGGAGGAGGAGGAGGAGGAGGAGGAGGAGGAGGAGGAGGAGGAGGAGGAGGGAGGGGGATGGGGAGGAGTAGGAGGAGCAGGAGGAGGAGGAGGAGGAGGAGGAGGAGGAGGAGGAGGAAGAGGCGGAGGAGGAGTAGGGGGGGGACCGCCTCAAGGGGTGGACGCATCGACCAGCTCGAGGCTCCAGCTCGAGGTTCGAGGGCTCGATGCCGTGTCCGCCAGCGCTCGGCGGTCCTCCAGCCTTGGGGTGCTCTCCGGCAGCTGCGCCTCGCAGAGAGCGTGCCAGAGGTGCCCGCATCACCCCGAACGGCCGCCCGAGAGCCGAGCTAAGACCCGAGAGCCACGGAGCCGGAATCGGCGAAGCCGCGCCGAGAAGCTCTCGACGGGGAGTCCGCATGTTCCTCGGCGCAGTGGGCCATCGGGCCACTGTCAGCGATGGATGGGCGATTGGGGGTCGATGCGCCCCCACCCTGAGCCTCTCCCCCCAGTCGTTGCCCCTGAGGGGGGGAGGGGTCCCGAAGCCCCCCCCGCTGTTTTTTTTGCACGGCAGCGACAACGGCAGTGATAGCCACGTCCTCGAGTAGCGCTCCTTCCCACGGCAGAAGAGGTCCCGACCTGAGCATTGGTTTGATTTGATGTTTTCCCCTGGATTCATTTTGATGGCCCCGGGGCCCGAAAACGCGTACCAGAGGCCGACATTTAAGAAAAACTGCCGCATTGCAACAATTCGGATGATCAGAGATCTGGGATTGTTGACGGGCTTGCTCCGTGGGAGCTCTATGCCTGCCTAGTTCTTGGACGGTCCTGGGGCTCGGTAAGGGCCCCTCGAGTACGAAAACAATCAAATGCCGTCCGTCGTGATTTTGCCACCACGAGGCGGAAATCAGGGATACAGTAGAAAGTCGACCACAAGATGCTTCCCACAAGAAACCCAACCCCGAGACCCCAGGACGTGTCCATTGACTCTTGGGGTGTGGGGACGCCGCGCTCTCTATAGCAGAACCCTCGAAACCCAAGAAAACTCAGGGCACACTGGATGCATGCAGGGGTGTTTCTTGGCATGTGTCTTCACTGTGAGCCTTCGGATGGGACGGAACGTAATTTGGGTGACCCAAAAGGAGGGGTCCAGCTGACAGGGAGTGGTGCAACAGATTTGAGGCAATTGCATTGCAAACGTATCGCGCCGGATAGCATTGTATTGCAAGTAATGTGTTGCACGCGAAAATCCAGCAATACATCTGCGCCCCAGACTGTACTGCACGCCCCAGATCTAGTGCAACCCCACAAAACCTATCGCTGGAGCCCCATTTGGATCACTCGAGGTCTCCACGGTCTCCACTGTGAGCCTTCGGATGGAAATCGGGGGCGGCCATCAGGGGGGCGTCCAAGAGGAGGGGGTGGAATTCATGGCCGGCGGCATGTGCGCGGCCCGAGGGGGGGCCAGGAACGCAATGCCATAGGAAAAGGCGCCATGAAATCTGGGGAGATGTCGTGGCCCACGCCATGATATCCACCCCTCCCCAGTCCTCACCCCCCTCCCTGCCGCCCCCGATACCAAAGGGAGGCAAGCCAAGGATGCCGCAAGGTCTCCTCTGGCCACGGCGAGCCTCGGCCACCGCCCACAGAGCCCCGACGAGAGGATCGCTGCAGTCTCCGTGTGGCTCTCCTCCTCCTCCTCCTCCTCCTCCTCCTCCTCCTCCTCCTCCTCCTCCTCCTCCTCCTCCTCCCCCGTGCCCGGGCCGCGCAGGGCCATCGGGCAGGGCCTCGGGGCGCAAGCGAAGACACCCCCGCGGCAGGGGTGGGGACCTCGGGGGCCGCGGAGCTGAGAACATCAAATCCGAGGGCGCCTGGGAATCATGCCAGATGACGATCCATAAGATCTGGATGGGGGGGGCGATCCTTGAAACATCAAATCCGAGGGCGTCTGGGAACCATGCCAGATGACGATCCATAAGATCTGGATGGGGGGGGCGATCCTTGAGACATCAAATCCGAGGGCGTCTGGGAACCATGTCAGATGACGATCCATAAGAAATGGAGGGGGGAACGATTCTTGAAGCATCAGGTCTGAGGGCGTCTGATAACCATGTAAGATGACGATCAATAAGAAATGGAGGGGGGAACGATTCTTGAAACATCAAGTCTGAGGGCGTCTGGGAATCATCATGTGAGATGACGAGCAAGAAGAAACTGGAGGGCTCCTCCCTCTCCCTTCTCCCTCTTGCGGTCGCGCCATCTTTGAGGGGCAACGCTGGGGTGGGGACGGGCTCAAGGAGGGAATGGTCGACCTGGTGGGATCTTCTGACCTGGGTCAATCCAGACCCGGGTCAGTCAGGCCTTGCAGAATCCTCCAGATCCTGCAAGAGTCTGCACCCAAACCCGGGTCATTGCGAAGGATCCTGCAAGATCCTGCAGGATCCTGCACCCAAACCCAGGTCAATCCGACCCTGTCCCTGCAGGATCCTGCAAGATCCGGCGCTCTGGCTGACCCCTGTTTGAACTGACCCCCGTCTCAAGGCTCCCGACCTGGAATCGGCGACGCATCGCTGGTGCACCGGCGACAGGCCCCCGACCGCGACACTGCACGCTCCTGGGCGGGGTGGCTTCTCGGGCTCGGCGAGCACCGGGCGACTGGGGCCCGATGCGTCCTCCCGGGAGCCTGTCCCCCCTAAAGTTGTCCCTGATAGGTGATCCTCAGAAAGGGTGTTCGCGAAAACGTGTGCTTTAGCATGAAGTGCGGCGACACCAGTGATGGGCACTCACAGCGGCATATGGTTGGGTCCTTCGCCTTGATAATTTTGCCAATCTTTTTTCCCCTCCTGATCAACATCGGTCCCCGGACCCATCCTGGGCTCGGAACTGACCAGTCGTTCGAGCCGCGTCCAGCCGTGGCGACGAGGGGGGGAGCTGCCCCCCCCCCTCTTCTCAGCCCCCCCAGCCGGCTCCAAGGCTGGGCCATGGGACAACACCACGGGGGCGCACGCCCTCGGAAGGAATGCCTCCGACTGGCTCCCTGGAGGTGTACCCAAACATCCGCGTGCTCCAAATCTTCGACCCGTGGTCACAGGGGGTCCCTGGTTGAGCAGGGACCGACCGTCCTGGCATTCCTATAGGCCCACTACGACATGCTCTCAGAGAGCCAATTTTTTCTCATAACGCAAACCGTGTTCTTAGAACATAAGACGGTCGTGTTAAAACACGCCAGTCCCCACCATCAACTCTTCCAAGAACATCCCGCGCAAGCTCTCAGAGCATCCTCTGGTGGGCCTGTAGGCAAACGGGGACGCTTCGCCGCTGCTTGGCCCGGAGGTCTGCACCACTCCTCTCGGGCCTGCGAGGGCCCGTTTACCCGGAAACCTAATGACGGGCATGTTTGCCACCACCACCACCACCATCAAAAAGTTGGAGGGGGGGGGAAGGAGGTGGAGGACGAGGAGGACGAAGAGGATGAGGAGGCGGAGGAGAAGGAGGGGGAGGAGGAGGGGGAGGAGGAGGGGGAGGAGGATGAGGAGGAGGAGGAAGAGGAGGAGGGGGAGGGGGTGGAGGAGGAGGAGGAGGAGGACCCCCTCCCCTCCTACTTTCGGTGGTGGTGGTGCAAAACAAGCCCATCACCCAACACGGCCGAAAACCCGCCGCGCGTTTCTCGCTCAATCTCGCTCAATCAGCCAAGCGGGGGTTTTCTTCGCTCAATCTCGGGCCCCAGGACCCTCACATATCGATCCGGCTCGAAAAATGACGCAGCAAGATACGGTTTGGGGCTCCGGGCGTGATTTTTTGCGATGTTGCAATTTTTGTTGCAACGTCGGATTTCAGGGTATTGGGGTGCATCAACCTGGAATCGGCATCGGCGATACGTCGCCGATAGATCGGCGATATGCCCCCGATGACGAATCCGCACCTTCCTGGGCCGGTCGGGGCTATCGGGCCCCTGTCGGCGATCAATGGGCGATTGGGGGTCGATGCATCCCTCCATATGCATATCCCCGCATGGTTTTCGGGCCATAACTCAAGCCTCCGGCGGCCGCTTGTAACGATTCCAGCACCCCCAGAACCCCTCGACGAGGCGCAGCTGCTGGAAAGCATCACGAGGCTGGAAAGCCGCCGCGAACCAACGAGAACGACCGAAAACCTAGAACCTCGAATCGAAAACGACCGAGAACCTATGCCTACTCTCCAGCCCTATCCCCTATCGTTGGGGTCGATGCGTCCCCCCCTGTGCGCATCCCCCCCCGTCGTTGCCCCCGACTGGGGCGCGCTGCTCGAGGGCCCCGGAGCCCGGGGCTAGTACTACTACGACTACTTCACCTACTACTGCTACTACTACTCCTGCTATTACTACTACCGCTACCACTACCACTACCACTACTACTACTACTACTACTACTACTACTACTACTACGACTACGACTACTGCTGCTGCTACTACTACTACTACTACTACTACTATTACTACGACTACCGCTACCACTACCACTACCACGACGACGACTACTGCGACTAATACTACTACTACTACTACTACTACTACTACTACGACTACTACTACGACTACGACTACTACTACTACTACTACTACTACTACTACTACTACTACTACTACTACTACTACTACTACTACTACTACTACTACTACTACTACTACTACTACTACTACTACTACGACTACTACTACTACTACTACTAATACTACTACTACTACTACTACTACTACTACTACGACTACTACTACGACTACGACTACTACTACTACTACTACTACTACTACTACTACTACTACTACTACTACTACTACTACTACTACTACTACTACTACTACTACTACTACTACTACTACTACTACTACTACTACTACTACTACTACTACTACTACTACTACTACTACTACTACTACTACTACTACTACTACTACTGCTACGAATACTACTACTACTACGACGACTACTACTACTACTACTACGTGTACTTTTACTACTACTACTACTGCTACTACTACTACTACTACTACTACTACTACCACTACCACTACCATTACCACTACCACTACCATTACTGCGACTACTACTACTACTACTACTGCTGCTACGCCTACTACTACGATTACGCCTACGACTACTATTACTACTACTATCACTACTTCTATCAAAACTACTACTACTACTACTACTGCAACAACAACTACTACTACTACTACTACGACTACCACTACCACTACCACCACGACGACTACTGCTACTACGACTGCTACTACTACGACTACGACTATTACTACTACTACTACTACTACTACTACTATTACTACTACGTCTACTACTACTACTACTACTACTACTACTACTACTACTACTACTTCCACTACTACTACCATTACTTCGACTACTACTACTACTACTACTCCTACTACAACTGCTGCTACTACTACTACTACGATTACGTCTACGACTACTATTACGACTACGATTACAACTTCTACGATTACAACTTCTACCAATACTACTGCTACTACTATTACGGCTACCACTACCACTACCACTACCACTACCACTACCACGACGACGGCTACTGCTACTACTACTACTATTACTACTGCTACTACTACTACTACCATCACGACTACGACTACGACTACGACCATTACTACTACTACTACTACTACTACTACTACTACTACTACTACGTGTACTTTTACTACCGCCCCTACGACCACTGCTACTACCATTACTACTACTACTACATCTACTAGTACTACTACTACTACTACTACTACTACTACTACTACTACGACTACTACTACTACTACTACTACGACCACTGCAACTACTACTACTACTAATACTACTACTACGACGACGACGACAACGACTACTACTACTACTACTACGGTTGCGTCTACGACTTTTCTTACAACTACTATTACTACTTCTACAAATACTACTACTACTACAACTACTACTACTACTACTACTACTACTACTACTACTACTATTACTACTACTGCGACTACCGCTACCACAACTACTACCACGGCGACTACTACTGCTACTACTACTACTACTACTACTACTTCTACTACGACTACTACTACGACTACTACGACGACGACGACGACGACTACTACTACTACGTATACTACGACTACTACTACTACCACGCGTATTTTTACTGCTACTACTACTACCCTTACTACTGCTACTAGTACTACTACTCCTACCACTACTGCTGCTACTACTACGATTACGTCTACGACTACTATTACTACTACTATTACTACTTCTATCAATACTACGACTACTACTACTACTGCTACTATTACTACTACTAATAATAATACTACTACGACCACTACTACGACCACTACTACTACTGCGACTACCACCACTAGTACTACTACGTTTACTACTGCTACTACAAGTTCTTAACTACTAAGTACAAACTTCTTCTTCTTCTACTACTACTACTACTACTATACCGACTACTACTACTACAGCAACTACGACAAATACTACCACCACTACGAATCCTACTACTACTACTACTACTACTACTCCTACTACTACTACTACTACTACGACTACTACTACTACTACTACTACTACTACTACGACTGCTACTACTACTACTACTACTACTACTACTGCTACTGCTACTACTACTACTACTACGGCTACTAAATGACTACAAACCACTAGCTACTAACTACTACCTAAAACATGCCAACTACTCAATACTTACTACTCATTACATCCGACAAGCTACGAACAACATATTGTAAAATAGTGTCCAGATCACTATTCATAACTAAATACCAATGACTACGTACTATCTACTAACTCCTAACTACGAGCTGCTAGCTACGAACTGCTACCAACTCAATCGCCACATGTAGTTCAGTACTATTACCAAGACGAGTTACTTCTCCGGGCAAAAGAAGCCAGACTGATGGGTCATTTCTGTGGCGCCGTAAGGGCAGCTCATTGCGATTTGCGCAAGTCAGATTTGACACAAGTGTGAGGATCCTGGATGAAGCCTCACCCGGAGAACTAACCCTTTCCGAAGGATCCCCAAGAATCTACAAAGATTCGGTAGTTCACCCAGTGAAATAACCTTTTTCCCGGAGAATAACCCCTTTTCCCGGAAAAATAACCCCTCGCCCAGAGCGGGGCCCTCCGCCGGCCCGTGGCTCTTCCTGCGGACCTCCCGGGGGTGGACAGAAAAAAGCCTGGCCATGGGATGCCTGGAGGCTGGAGGCCACGGCTCCTGCCTAGAGTCAGGTCGGGCGTGCCCTCCTACAGAGGGATGGTGGAAGAAAAAATCTAAAATGGTCAATAAATAGCCCCAACAAAAACAATCCAGGAGTGCTCAATCAATGCTCGAGCCACCCTGGCCATCGGATGCCTGGAGGACCTCAGCTGCGGGCAATACTCATATCCACATCCAGTGCGTCGTTTTGCTTTCTTGGAAGGGCCGCCGCAAGGCCGAGGCGCACTGGATACGGATAATAATCGAGCTTTTGGGGCCAGGCCCATATCCAGTGCGCCTCATGCTTCTGGGGAAGAGAGCACGAGACTCCAAGACGCGCTGGATGTGGATATAGACATTGCCCGTATCGGCCCCTGCCTAGAGAGCCGAAAATCCACCCTCATAACAGGCACCCCGACACGCGAGGCCGTTTGGTAAACTCACCCAATCAAGGAATCGAACAGGGCAGGACTGTTCAGTAAATGCCCAGCGCCTTTCGGTCACGCCAGATATCGGGTCCAGACGGTTTGTCCTCCCTCGACTGCCTGTGGACGCTCCAATGGAAGAAAAGAAAACGGCATAAACATTAACTTTTGGGTGCCCCGCGCGTAGATCTTGGCGGCGCCTCCGGCGCTATCCCAGGCGCGCGGAGCGCGCCAGGGAGGGGGGTCCAGCGCAGATCCAAGCAGTCCGTGCGGAGCGCCAAAAGTTTCTGTTTGTGGCGTTTTCTTTTTTCTATCCAAGGAAGGGTCCCTGCAGGACCCCGACAGCGAGCAAGCAAGAGCCTTCCGTCATGATTTCCTCGCAGCGCGAGGTCTGGCCAGTCCTCCTTGGGCGTTGCCTAACAGGGGGGCATAAACTGGGGGGAGCGAAGACAACCGTGCACCATTCTTGCCATTCTGGGGCCCCAGGGGCCCCTCTCGGGCCCCTGCTGAGCACAGAAAGTACGTGCACTTTGCCATTACGCAACGCCCGATCTCCTCCTCCTCGTTCCTTTCCAGACGCGGCGCGCAGCGTGCACTGTCGAGCCGTGTCCGGCGCGCTGGCGCGCTGGCGGCCACGTCACAGGTCTCGGTCCCAGTTCTCCATGACCTCTGGCGCCATTGGCCGGCTATCGAGATGCATCCTACTCCTCCTCTTCCTCTTCTTCCTCTTCTTCCTCCTCCTCCTCCTCCTCCTCCTCCTCCTCCTCCTCCCAAGAAAGCTCACAAGAGGTGAAACTCAATGTTTTTCTCATGAGGTGAGTGAAGAGTGATCTTTGGTATGCGGCTATGCGGGCCGCGGATACACTTGCGCAAACCAGTGGGTGCTGGGGGAAACCCTGTGGACCTAGATCACTCCAGCGAAAGGTCACCCAATCACCCTTGCGCGTAGCCGAATTCGGGGCTAGAGGAAGGGACCCCCCCAGCTGCGAGCGGAAGGACTATAAAGCAAGTTCGGCCTCTCGGGGCCGTTGCCAGCCCCCGAAGGCCAAGATCGCCCAAAGCCAGATATGGCGCGAGCGCACCTGGCTTGCACCTCATCCCCTCTGCCCTCCCCTCCACCACCACGCACCCACGGAGGAGGAGGAAGAGGAGGAGGAGGAGGAGGAGGAGGAGGAGGAGGAAGGGGAGGAGACGGGGGGCAAGAATGCTGGAACGCAAGTCAGCGCACATCCGGGTGAGCCCAGGTGAGCCAAGGCCGCGACTCGAGCCCGTGTCCAGCCACGAAGCCGCTCTCAGGCCCGAGGGGGGGAGCGGGCTCGGCTCTGGGTGCCTCCCGAATCAAATACAAGGGGCCCGAGGACACACAAATAAATACACACAAATCCCAAGTTTCCCCATCTTTTTCCACATGTTCTGGATTTTTGTCTTCCCCCCAACTTCCCATACTTTTCCATCTTTTCTGGGGAATCGACGATTAATTGTGTCTGTGTTTTTCCCTCCTGACAAATGTGGGTCAGCCAGAGGATCTCGGAGGTGGCCGACCCACGTTCGCGCTGACCCCTGCTGCGTGCTAAATGCTAGAGGCATCCCAGGTGGGATCGGCATCGGCGAGGCGGCGCGATCCTCCGACCCCGTCTGCTCCGGCCCCATCTGGGAGGCCCACACCAATGGCATAAGCCCTGCCTTTCGGAGATCCGCGCAGATTGCTCGGGCCGGTGCTGACCCCCCCATCGGCGCCTCCACCGCAGCTCCTGGAGCGCTCCGCGCGGAGCTCCGAAAATGCAACTGCTGCGCCTCCGATAGAAGCGAGCCCCGAGGATCCGGGACGTCGGAAAGGGGGTGGCATAAACGGGTGTGGTGCCAATCGTGGGAATGGGAAAATGACCCACGACGGATAACATGGCCGGATCCCCCTTCACATGACATTGGCGCCACACCCCTTTGCACTGGATGGAAGATGGGCCTCGCGCGGCGTGCCCGGGGGGTGGATGCCCTTGGTCCGGCACGAGTCGGGGATCAGCAGGGGGTTCATGCACGCGCCCCAGAGCACGTCCGAAGGGGCTGCAGAGCGCGCGCGGCGCGCGCCGCGCCCGGCAGGCACGGGGACACACTGTCGTCGTCGTCGTCGTCGTCGTCGTCGTCGTCGTCGTCGTCGTGGTCGGCGTTGTCGTCATCGTCGTCGTTTCGTCGTGGCCGCCGCCGCCGTGGCGGTCGTCGTAGAGCCGTGTTGGTCGTGGTCGTGGCCGCTCCGCAGGTAGTCGTCGTGGTCGTTGCCGTCGCCGTGGTTCACAGCCGGCCCGTATCAAAGGATGCGCGGTGAGGATGCAAGGGCCTTGGACGCCAATCTCGAAGGTTTTCGAGCGGGGCGCGGCCAATGAAGTGGCCAAGGATTGACCGAGGACGCAAGGATGCGAGGGCACCCTTGTGAAAGTTGCCCATCCGTACTATGCGGGTTGACTGTAGGAGGCAACTCCTGGGAGATGTTCGCGTGAACGACTGAGGGCTGTTAAGCCCCGCAAAGGGGCCACTGAGCCGCATCGGCCCAGCCGATCAGGCCAGATGGAGCGGGATCGGGTGGGAACGGAGCGGGACGATGCTGGCTTGTGCCCGTTTTCAGCCACCGATATACGGGCGCCGCTGCTCAATCAAACCTCCCAGGAACTGCATCCGAATGTCGCGGTTGGCATCCAGGGCTTCGATGACCACGAGGTCGTCGTCGTCGTCGTCGTCGCCGCCGCCGCCGCCGTCGCTGCCCAGGCTCAGGGGTCCAGGCGCCGTCGTCGTCGTCGATCTGGTCGCCGTCGTCGTCGTCGTCGTCGTCGCCGCCGCCGCCGCCGCAGCCGCCGTCGCTGCGGAGGCTCGGGGGCCCAGGCTTTTTTTTTGCTAAAATAATATATGTTCATGCCGTCCCTGGGCTCTTCGCTGATGTCTGTACACTTGCCGTTACCTTCCACAATAAACACACGGATCTGCACAAGCGGCGGCTGACATCGAGCGGTCGCCATAAGTAGTTCATGGTAGTTGTCTCCAGTACCACTCAGGCCTGCATACGCCACAACCTGCCCGTCCACCTTTACCATATCGTCGGACTGCGTGGCAGCTACGCCCTCCAAACATGTATACTACGATGAAATTGGTTGCGGATGCTGCTGCTAGTCCTGCGGAGACTGAAGGCTTCTGGTGTACATGTGAAACCACCCGCGCGTGCGCCGCGATATGCATCCGGGACGATACAACCTCCAGAGAGCAAGCCAATATCGCTGCAACATGTCATTAAGCACGGCGATGACATCCTCATCACGGCCACTGGTCTGCGCCATAACCAGGCACGTCCTTGAAGGTCCAGATTGCCTCCAACGCGGACCAGTTCTGCTAGATAGTCCTCGCATCGCTCGTTCAACAATTTGTCCCAGGTGTCACAACCTCCACGGCTCCTAAGCAATCCGGCATGTGTGGCAACATCATTTATGCCATCATCATGACTTCGCAACTTGAGCCCGGCCCGCCACTCCGCGACCCAACCATCAATGTAGTCGTCGTGCGGAGGCATTCCAACAACGCTACCCAATAGCGACGCTGCAACTCGGCAGCCACAGCATTGGCTCACTGATGCTGGACATTGGCTGCGCTCATGCTCTGAGCCTCCGACGCGTGTCCACCAATGCCTGGCGAAGTGGTAACCAGTCCTTCAATCGCATCAGCAACCGGAAACAAACCAAAAAACAAACCTCTGACAATGACAGAGCAGTTGAGCCGACATGTCTCACCTCTGACGCATCCACTCCAACAAAAAAAGTTGCTGCAGGCACGATGTCCAACTTCAGAGTCTTCGGTCGATGCAAGCCAACGGCAATAGAGCGCGCTTCAAACTGAATTGGCCTCTGGTGATTTTCAGCGTCGCGAAGTGTTTGCAGAACTGCATCAGCCCCACGGATCACGAACACTGTGAGCACTAACCCGTGCTGCCTGCGCTGATCAAGCATTGGCGGGGCAATTTGGGATCTTGTGCATAACTCATGCGGGATAGCATGTCGCAGCGCACCTGCGGCGACAACCCGATGAACTGCAGGCACAGCAAAGCTCACAGCTTGCCCAGCCCGTAGCACAGCATGCCCCGGTGGTGGCGCTACCCAAAGTTCGTTCTCATCTGCGAATTCCGAACCCGCACTAGAAGGCAAGCCAAATAGGAGGACGCCTGGGTCAGCATGCGGCCATGCAATCTCTGTCGGCGTGTCTTCGCCCATGTGACACCGCACAAAATCAAGCAAACCATAACGCGGGCTGCCTGAAAACAGTGCCACATCCGGAAATTCTGAAGCTGACAATGGCTGCGCCTGGCGTGGAAACAAATTGCGTGCCACATCGACCTGCGCCGCATCAAGTGCCGCTTGCGGGCTGCAAGAGCGGCTCGGCCACGATAGTGGGCAACGTCGTTGCATCAACCAACTCGCCAGTCAACAAACAGAGGCTATCCTTGAACTTTGTGTTCCCGTGGCCTCTGAACTCGCTTCGCGATGCTGTGCCCTTGCCTGGACCTGCAAAGGACGCCTCGGCGACTGAGATCGCTGGCGCCGACAAAGCCGCAATCCCTTCATCAAAGTTTAGCAAATAAAAGCCACGTCTGGCGAGGCAATCGCGCGCTACGGAAAGCTCCCCACCCCGCCGCAGTGCACCAAGACTGATGCTGATGTGATGGTGGCTGTGAAGTGGCTCCTCGCCTCTGGAACAAAGTCGCTGCCAATACACCTGATCGGCGCGCATGCTGATGCCAGCTGGAGCTTCTCTGTTGAATGATACATGAAACTCTTGCTCTTCTGCTACAGAGTATGGAATGGCTAATAGATCATCAACTTTTGAACTACCTGAGCATAAAACGTTCTATACGCTTCAGTATCGGGCGGTTCTGATATCTTAAGTCTATCAGCAGGAAAAAACTCTGCGGCGCTTGGAAACATAATACCACTCCCATTGTAGATGGAGCAGTAAACTGGAGAAGCAAACAAGCTTGCCATCAACACGATAATACCGCACGACCCCGTGAGGGCCGATGCCATCCCCATGTGACGACACCGACCAACCATGCCATTGGCAACGAAGACTTCATGAGCACTACAAACGTAACTTGAGCCCCTATTTCTTGAGCCAGTATGGATACGGAGGCTCGGGGGTCCAGGCTTCGTCATCGTCGTCGTCGTTATCGTTGTCGCCGTCGCCGTCGTCGTCGTCGTCGTCGTGGTCGCCGTCGTCGACGTCGTCGTCGTCGTCGACGCCGCCGCCACCACCGCCGTCGCTGCCGAGGCTCGGTTGTCCAGACTTCGTCGACGTCGTGGTCGTCGTCGTCGACCTGGTCGCCGTCGCCGTCGTCGTGGTCGTCGTCGTCGTCGTCGTCGCCGCCGCCGCCGTTGCTGACGAAGCTCGGGGGTCCAGGCTTCGTCGTCGTCGGCGTTGTCGTCATCGTTGGCGTCGTCGTCGTCGTCGTCCTGGTCGCTGTCGACGTCGTCGTCGTCGTCGGCGTCGTCGTCGTCGTCGACGCCGCGCTGCCGCCGTCGCTGCCGAGGCCCGGGGGTCCACATTTCGTCGTCGTCGTCGCCGTCTTCGTCGTCGAGGTCGTCGTCGTCGTCGTCGAGGTTGTCGTCGTCGTCGCCGCCGCCGTCGTCGCTGCCAAGGCTTCGGAGGTGCAGGAGCGAGAGAGGAGGTCGAGAGCTCCGCAGGACGCAGGGGAGCAAACGCGCACCCCCCGCCCCAAACTGCCCGACCCGCCGTGGGGAGTGGGGCCGACACCCCCGTCGACGCACGCTACCCTAAAACAACACCCCCTGAGTTTGGTCTCTGGCACGCTCTTCCGCCTTGAGAGGGCCAGGATGGCCTCCATGACGGCGTCCAAGACAGCCGAGACCACTCAAGAGGCTCCCAAGACTGCCTCAAGGCAGCCCAGGAAAACTCAAAGACGGCCCAAGAAGGCTCCCAAGGCTCCGAGGAGGCAGAAGCCATCGATCGCGCTTCGATGTCTGACGGCTGTTGAGGTTCTCGCCTATTATGCTGTGAATCGAGCTTGAGGGCTGGCACGTAAATCAGCCTCACGGTATAAATGTCCACAATGCTAAAGGAAAAGGTGGAAAAGTAGGAGGAGGGGGACGAAGAGGAGGAAGAGGAGGGACGCCAAAGATGACCTCACGTTGGCCCGAGATGCCCCGGCGAGGCTGCAGGAGGCTCCTGAGAGGCTTCCAAGAGGCCCCCAAGAGGCCACCAATGGAGACGAAGCGCCCCCCAACAGGCCCCAAAACGCCGCAAGAGACCGCCACAAGAGGCCCCGAAGACGCTCCCCGGAGGCCTCCACGAGGCCCCTAAGGCGCCCCAAGGGGCCCTGACAGCCGCAAGGAGAGACCCCACGACGCCTCAAGACGCCCCAAGAAGCCTCTAAGAGACCCCGAGAGACATCCAAAGGAACTTCGAGTGCCATCCGAGAAGCCTCTGGCCGACAGAAGCCCCCAAAACTGTCAAAAAAATGCCGCGCTCCCTCGATAAGGCCAGCTCCCCTGGGCATCGTTGCTGGATGGGCTAGTGGGGATACTTTTTGTTCGCGAACGCAAACGGAAGGGCCGCGCGCCGTCCAAAGTTACAGCCAACAAGCAGGAGCCTCAATTGCACACGAGAGAGAGAGAGGAAAAGAGAGACAACAAGAGAACAGTAAGGCCAGTGGGGGTACGCGAAGCGCCAAGCGTTGAAACTCCTTCCGGCTACGCCGTTGCTCAGGCTGGCTGAGAGGGCTTGCCGCAGGCAGCTGGACAAAGCTGGCGCTGAGGGTTTCTTCTTTCTTTCGGAAAAACTGAGCCTACGGGTCGGTCCGTCGGCTATGACTTCGCCGCCGCCGCCCCGTCGCCGCTTCGTCGCCGCCCGACGCCAGGGCAAGCGGGCTGGTCCGGCGGGTCTGTTCTCGCCTTGGGAGCCGCGTCGCCGCACCGTCGCCGTCGCCGCCCCGTGGACGCCTCGTCGCCGCCGGCCGCCTCGTCGCCGCATTGCTTGGCATTGATGTGTGTTGCCTTGTATTGCAGGGCACTTCGTTGCATTACTTTGCACTGCGTTGCGCTACTTTGCATTGCGTTGCATTGCATTGATGTGCAGTGCTTTCGTTGCGTTGCTTTACACCACCGTACTTTTCAGTGCATTGCATTGCTTGTGTTGTCTTGCATTTTTGCTTGCATTGTTTTGCATTGTTGTGCATTGCTTCGCAATCGCATGGCATTGCATAGTATTGCTTTGCTTTGTATTGCGTCGCGTTGGTTTGCGTTGCCTTCCTTGCATGGCTGTGGGCCACATGGATTGCGCCACGTGGGTTTTACCACCCAGGATGCACAGCATTGATCCTCCTTTCTAAAAAGAGAATAAACTCTACCCCCCCGGCGTTATCGCCCCCCCTGTCGGGTATGTAAATCACATACGATTATGACCACATGTCCATCCGAAATATGACTTTACACTATGCTGGATGGGCCGGGATCGGCCCCCCCCTTAGGTTCCCGTGTAAAAAAATGCGCGGGGACATGTTTGTTCTAACATAAGACTTGTCCACGAAACCCCTACAACAAATCGGACGAAGTGCACACGCGCGCGTCGTCGCGCGCGCATGCCGCAATCTTGAAGAACCTTCGGTGTCGGAAGGATTTCGCAATCGAGCTTCCCAAAAAAACATACCACAAACAGGGTTTCGCAACACTGATTTGCTAAAAAACGCTTACGCGCGAGCTCTTGCAAAATCCGCCGACCCCTTGTGGGTCTCTAGGCGTGTGAGATAGTTCCCCCCCCCATAACCCCCCCCCAGGGACCCAAAACCGGAGATTTGAACCCTCCCCAGCCCCGGGGCGCCCAAGACCGAACGCGCCATGGGGGAGCAGAAGGTCCCAAAACGACCCAAAAGCGCACAAACGGGCCCACGCGACGGCCCAAGAAGGCCCGCAGAGGCCTCCAAGACGGCCCACGACGGCCCCGAGACGCCAAACGAGCGCTCCAAGACGCCCAAGATGGCCCAAAGACGGGCTAAGAGGCCTCGTAGACGGCCCAAGAGGCCCCCACGAAGCCCGAAGAGGCCTCCAAGATGCGTCCCAAGAGGGTACCTCGACGCAGAAATTGGCGCATTCCCTTCGTAAAACGTGCAATTTTCACAATTTCGCCTTCTGGGCTTTCCGATGCTCCCAGACAACCCAAGAGGCCCCCAAGACCGCCCCAAGACGGCCCAAGGCCCCAAGATAGCCCAACAGGGCCCCAAGACGACCCAACAGGCGTCCAAGACGGCCAAAGAGGGCCCCGAAGACGGCCCCAAGAGCGCTCAAGGAGCGCTCCAAGTGGCCTCCAAGAGAGCACAATAAGGTCCCAGACGGTCCAAGAGCGATCGAAGAAGACACCGAAGATGGTCTCCAGGCGGCCCAAGATGCCCCCAAAACGCCCAAAGAGGCATCCAAGATGCGTCCCAAGAGGGCCTCTAAACGCAAAGTGTGGCCCGCGACCTTCGTAAAACGTACGTGTTTTCACACATTCGCCTTTTGGGCCCTCCGACGCTCCCAGACGGCCCAAGAGGCCCCAAAGACCGCCCCAAGACGGTCCAAGACGCCCCCAAGAGGGCCCCAAGACAGCCCAAGAGGGCGCCAAAACGGCCCAAAAGGCGCCGAAGACGGCCCAAGAAAACCCCGAATACGGCCCCAAGAGCGCTCCAGGAACGCTCCAAGTGGCTTCCAAGAGAGGTCAACATGGTCCCACACGCTCCAATAACGATCGAAGACACCCGAGATGGCCTCCAGATGGCCCAGACGCTCAAAATAGGCCTCCAAGATGCGCCCCAAGAGGGTCCCTAGACGCAAAATTACTCCGACGGAAGAACCCCACATAAGAATCCTCTGGGCGAATCTGGAAAAAGCCATCACCGTCGTCCTCGTGGTTGGTGAGGCGTCCTGGCTGTCTCTTCTGCGTATATTTCCTCTCGCCTTGGCGCGGGCCCCCCTTCCACTCCTTACGTTGTCCCCATCCTCGCCCCCCTGTTTGTTCCGCGCCCCGCCACCTCCTCCCCTTCCTGTTGCATGAGCGCGCATGTCGATGTTCCTCGGCGCCGTCGCCGCCACGGCCAGCACAGGCGCGTTCTCTACTGGTCACGTCGCGCAGCCGTTGGGGCAACCCCGCGGGCCAGGCTGTCGGGACAACCCCGCGAGCCGCTGGCGCGCAAGACCAAGCCGTTGGGACAACCCCGCGGGCTTCGAGCGAGGCGCAGCCGCGCTCAGGCGGAAGGCAGCACGAAGCCCAGCTCTGCCGCGAGCTGCTTCGCCTCCGCCCTGGACAAAACCGCTCTCTTGTCGAACTCCAGGAGCGCCTTCCGCAGGGACGCCGGCGGCCCGCACTCCAGGAACTCTCGCGGCGGCGGCCGCAGGATCAGCATGTTCCGCATGCACGTGGCGCGGGAGAACATGACGTAGAGGTGCAGCCACCACTGCTCGTCCGACATGCCCGTGCGGCCAGCGTCCTCGTCTCTCGCGCAGTCGATGGTGACGCCCTTGCGCAGCGTCTGGCCCTGCGACAGCGTGGAGGTCAGGTAGGACGCGTGCGTCAGGGTGAACCCCGAGCGGCGCACGCTGTGCGCCCCCGAGCTCTGCCATGTGACTCCCTTTCGCTGGGCCTGAACATCAGCAAGCTCCGCGCCCGCGCCTCGGCCTGGCCGTCGTCGTCGGCGCCTTCGGCGCCCTGTCGCAGCACCTCGGCGACCTCCTGGTAGATCGGAGACTCCTTGAAGCCGTGCACCTGCAGCCAGATTCCTGACCCGCTCGGATTACCAACATGATCTGCGGGCCCCATAGGGAGGGGGCTCCCGCCTGAGACTTCCTCGCATTTCACTCACAGACGAGGCTCCCGCCTGAGACTTCCTCCATATTCAGGCTTGAGGAGCCCAAAAGTGACGACAGTTACAAGGTTCCGATGACCCGCTCGGATTACCAACATGATTTGCGGGCCCCATAGGGAGGGAGCTCCCGCCTGAGACTTCCTCACAATTCACTCAGAGACGAGGCTCCCGCCTGATACTTCCTCCAAACTCACGCTTGACGAGCCCAAAAGTGACGACAGTTACAAGGTTCAGATGACCCACTCGGATTACCAACATGATCTGCGGGCCCCATAGGGAGGGGGCTCCCGCCTGAGCCTTCCTCAGAATTCACTCACAGACGAGGCTCCCGCCTGAGACTTCCTCCAAATTCAGGCTTGAGGAGCCCAAAAGTGACGACAGTTACAGGATTCCGATGACCCGCTCGGATTACCAACATGATCTGCGGGCCCCATAGGGAGGGAGCTCCCGCCTGAGACTTCCTCCCAATTCACTCACAGACGAGGCTCCCGCCTGAGACTTCCTCCATTTTCAGGCCTGGGGAGCTCAAAAGTGACGACAGTTACAGGATTCCGATGACCCGCTCGGATTACCAACATGATCTGCGGGCCCCATAGGGAGGGGGCTCCCGCCTGAGACTTCCTCACAATTTACTCAACGATGATGAGGATGAGGATGATGAGTGGTGGTGAAGATGAGTGGTGAAGAGGATGATGATTGATTGTGAGTGGTGGTGGCGATGATGATGTTTGAATGAGGATGATGCCGATGCCGATGATGATGATGATGATGTTCGTGAGCGTGTGAGAGAGTGCGATGAGTATGTGAGTGACTAAGCATGTGAGAGAGCATCATCGATGATGCTGATGAGGTTGATGATGAGAGAGTGTGAGTGAGTGTGAGTGGGTGTGTGTGTGTTCCTGTTCCTGCGCGGGGTGTCCAGAGAAAACAAGAACCCCACTTTGGATGTGGGGAAAAAAAGTCCCTACGTATATGTTTCACGAATGCACCTCCTGCGCTTTCCGACGCTCCAAGACGGCCCACGAGGCCCCGAAGACCGCACCAAAACGGCCAAAGAGGCCCCGAAGACGGCCCCACGACGGCCCAAGATGGCCCCAAAACGGCCCAAGAGGTCCCCAAAACGGCCCAGGAAGGCTCCAAAACGGCACCAAGAGGGGCCCAAGAGGCCAACCGAAAATTCAAAAATCTAGCTTCCGCCCCCACGAGCCCCAGGGCGCCCAAAGAGTGCCCAAAGAGGCCGCCAGAGGCCCCCAAGAGGTCGCCAAGACGCCCCAAGGAGCCCCCAAGAGGCCCCCAGGAGGCCCCCCAAAGACCCCCAGACGCTTCCGTATCGCGAGCCGCCAAGCCAACGGCAATGCACTCCGCGCATACAGCCTTGCTCTTCCTCGCGGCGCGCTCACTATCTTGCTCGGCGCGAATGTGCTGCTGCCGCGCGAACTGTTTCGTGCGCGCTGCGAACGTCAATTCACCCGTTTCGACTCATCTGCCACATTTTTCGCGGTGATGCCTCGCTGATCACAGCTTCCGTCTTCCGTCTTCCGGTGGTCCTCCACTTGGTTGCAAGTCGAAAGGCCGACCTCCCAGAAGGACACCCCGCACCCGGGTGCACAGCACGCAAGGCACTCGCAAAACACGCCCCAGACCACTTGCATCATGCAAACATTTGGACCCCCTACGTATCTGCCACCACCCGCGCGCGACACCGCACCCTCACCCAAAACGCCGCTGGCCAAAAACTCCTGGCCTCGCAACACTGAAAGAAGGGGTCGGCGGATGTGGCGTAAGCCTGTAGAATCTTAAGAAAACCGTTGGTTTTTCAAGATTCTCACAAAATGCTACCACACGGGCTTCGCGCGCGCATGTCGAAATCAGTCGAACGCCCTTGCACGTGTGCCGTCGCGAGAATCCTCTGGACAAAAATTGGACGAAGTGCAGACGCGCGCGTCGTCGCGGGCGTATGCCGAAAACCTTCAAAACCCATCGGTTCCGGAAGGATTTCAAAATCGTGCGTCCAAAAAACATACAAAAACATAAGGTTTCGCAACACGGATTTTCAACAAAAGCGTGCGCGCGCGCGCTCTTGCGTCGTCGTCGTCGTCGTCGCCGTCCTCCCTCCCGCGTCGTCGTCGTCGTCGCCTACGTCGTCCTCTGTCTTTTCTCGAGTTCGTCGTCGTCGTTCTCTTTGGCGTCGTGGTCGTTTCCGTCGTCGTTGTCGCCGTGGTCGTCCTTCCTCCTCCTCCCACGTCGTCGTCGTCGTCGTCCGTCGTCGGCGTCTCGTCGTCGTCCCTCCTATTTCGTTGCCGTCGTCGTCGTCGTTGTCGTCCTCTTCCCTCTTCCCTCGTCGTTGTCGTCGTCGGCGTCGCCGTCCTTCTTCCTTCGTCGTCGTTCGCGTCGTCGCCGTCCTCCCTCCTCCCTCGTCGTTTTCTTCGTTGTCGTCGTCGTCGCCGTCGTCGTCTTTCCTCCTCCCTCGTCGTCGCCTTCGTTGGCGTCGTCGTCGTCGTCTTCGTCGTCGTCGGCGTCGTTGTCGTCGTCGAAGTCGTCGGAGACGTCGTCGGTGTCGTCCTAGTCGTTGTCGTCGGTGTCGTCGTAGTCGGTCTCAACAGGTTTTGCGAACCAAGTTGCGGGTGGGTGGGTGGGATGTTTGCGCGAGCAGTGGAAATGAGGACTTCAAGTTCAGCAGAGTGAATTGCACCTCCTAGATTGCCCCGCATACGTTGTCGAAAGTCGCCGCTTTGTCTCCACGCTGGCTAACTGAGACATATATACCATAGCGACGGGCAGATGCGGATAAGATTGATGGGGGCGGTGGGGACGTCTCAGTCTGGAGACTCCGGACTCGCAGTCTGCCAACGTTTGACAAATTATACAACGAGCGCGCCGCAAGCACCGACTTTTTGTTAAACCATGGGTCGCAAATTGGTCGCGGTTGGGTCGCAGGGTGGGTCGCGGGTGGGTCGCGGGGTGGGTCGCGGGTGGGTCGCGGGTGGGTCGCGGGGTTTGTCGCGGGGTGGGTCGCGGGTGGGTCGCGGGGTGGGTCGCGGGTGGGTCGCGGGTGGGTCGCGGGTGGGTCGCGGGGTGGGTCGCGGGGTGGGTCGGTCGCGGATGGGACACGGGTGGGTCGCGGGGTGGGTCGGGGGTGGGACGACGACAACAAACAAAAAAAAACGCAGAATCCTCACCACGGATCCCCGCTTCAGCCACGCACCCAGGGACAACGAATGACCGCTCGGCATCCTCACTCTGACGTATCGACGTTACCACAGCGCCCCGAAGACGCGGATAAGAGTGATGGGGACGTTGGCAATTTGCGAGACTCTAGAGAAGCCCGCCGCAGGCGTCACGATCTCACATTATACAACGAGCGCGCCGCAATCGCAGATTTTTTGAGGGAAATCAATGTGGGTAGGTCTCGGGTGGGTCGCAAAGGGGTCGCGGTTGGGTCGCTGTTGGGTCGCGGGTGTCGCGGGGTGGGTCGCGGGTGGGTCGCGGGGTGGGTCACGGGTGGGTCGCAGGTGGGTCGCGGGGTTTGTCGCGGGTGGGTCGTGGGTTGGGTGGCGGGGTGGGTCGCGGGTGGGTCGCGGGGTGGGACCCGGGTGTGTCGCGGGGGGTCGCGGGTGAGTTGCGGGGTGGGTCGCAGGTTGTGTCGCGGGGTGGGTCGCGGGTGGGTCGCGGATGGGTTGCGGGGTGGGTCGCGGGGTGGGTCGCGGGGTGGGTCGCGGGGTGGGTCGCGGGTGGGTCGCGGGGTGAGTCGCGGGGTGGGTCGCGGGTGGGTCACAGGGTGGGTCGCGGGGTGGGTCGTGGGTTGGGTCGCGGGGTGGGTCGCGGGTGGGTCGCCGACAACGAGAAACAACAACAACAACAACAACAACAACAACAACAACAACAACAATTACTAGCACGTGGGGACACTCCGTTCTCACCAGTGCCAGGGTTTTCATAGGAGGCGGGCAATACCCCCACTTTGTGGGGGGGCCGGTTCAAGCTCTACCAAATTTCCAAACGACTCTTCGCCACCACCCACACCCAGCTTCCCGCCCTATGACGTTCGGACACTTCACTTCGTGGCATGCGGACGACCGTGGCTACTATTCAGGGCCCCGCGGCCGACGACGACGGCGTGCGCGCGCGAAGAAAAAACGAATGTGTCCCGCATGGTATTATTTGACAGGGATGATGGCCCTGGCAGGTGCGCAACCGTTGTCGCAGAAGTTCGAAAAAGTTGCTCGCAAAAGCCCGTTTGACAGAAATGTTTAAAAAGTGTTGGGTTTCCTACGAATCCGCAAGAGCGCGCGGGATGAGATTTTGACAATTTTTTGTTGAAAAACCATTGGTTTTTTGATGTTTTTATGTTAAAATCGCTGCGAACACTAAGGTTTTGGAAGGATTTCGTCTTGCGCGCGCGAATGTCCACTTTACCTTATTTTTTGCAAGGGATTCTTGAAATTTGATTATATTAGAACAAGAAATGTCATTTTCTATTGTTTTTTGCAAGGGAAAGCGGATTACAACAAAACAACCGGATCCTGTACACACCCTCTTTTCTGAGGCTTCCTCACGAAAATTATGAAAATGTAGCTGCGGCCTAGGCGGCGCAGGGGGGGCGCGCACCAGGGGGCCCAACAATAATTATTCTTTAGAATAAATAATGTTCAACAACAACAACAACGACGACGACGACGACGACGACAACAACAACAAAAGAACAACAACAAGAACAACACCACCATCACCACCACCAACAACAACATCAACAACAACACTCACAACAACACCAACAGCATTAACAGCAACAGCAACAGCAACAGCAGCAACAACAACAACAACAACGCAATACGCAGAATCCTCACCACGGATCCCCGCTTCAGCTGCCCACCCAGGGGCAATTAATGACCGGTCGGCACCCTCGCTCTGACATGTGTACATGTATATATATACACACTAACGTAACACACGTGTGTACACACATTCTCGCACGCACCTCTGCGAGTAAATAGAGCTCAGAGGGATGTGCACGTCTGTCTTCCCCTAGACTGGCCGTTTCGCTATGGAAATCCTGCACATTCTGAAAATTGGTGGCACTCAGCCCCCAAGAAGAGTTCGAACGGCGAGTTCAAAAGCGAAGCTTTTCACAAACACTACCTATACGACCACCCTTCGGGTGATGAGGAGGTTGGGGGGAACTGACTGATGACAACGGCGATGATCGTGATTGGGACGATGCTGGTGATGCGCTAATGAGACCATCGGGACACCAATCGGGACACCAATCGGGACACCACCGCGACACCATCGGGACACCACTGAGACACAATCGGGACACCACCAAAACACCATCGGTACACCGTCGGGACACTATCGGAACACCAACCGGACACATATCGGGACACCACCAAGACACCATCGGGGCAATACCAGGACATCATCATCGGGACAACAATGGGACACCATCGGGACAACATCGGGACACCATCGGGACACCAATCGAGACACCAATCAGAACACCACCAGAACACCATCAAGAGACACCACAGGGACACCATCAGGACACCGCGGGACACCATCGGGACGCCGCGGAACACCACGGGATCTCACGGGACACCACAAAACACCACTGCGGGACACCCCCGGCACCCGCGTGCCACGCGAACGGCGCCCTAGCAATGGAGGGTTCATTCTTCTCGCCCGCCCACGCAGCTTCGCCTCGCCCGCGCGCACGACACGAACTCGAATCCAAACCGATTTCCCAGTGAGGGGCTCTCCCTTCCAAGTCGATCTCACCCCCCAATCTCCGATCACAGTTTCAAGAACATAACTATTCCCAATTGTCTGGAGTACGATTCTGAGAGAATTGCAGATTCGCCTGGGACATCCTCTCGGCATCGAATCCGTTTTTAACACGAGTCTTAGAAGAAAGGCAATCTCGCCTCAGACATCCTCCCAACGTCGAGCCTGTGTTGAATACGACGCGTTGATAAAGGCAAGTTCGCCTGAGACATACTGCCAGCTTCAAAGCCCCGACGTAAAACACACCCGGAACCTCTACAACACACAACCCACTCACACAAAGCGCGCACACACACACACACTGAACACACACACATACACAATACACACACAATACACAACGCACAACACACCCCACTCGCTGAATACTTGCTTACAAGCGCAAGAGGAGCCCAGTGGAAAAGCAAGGAAACGACGAGACCCACAGGACAAACACGCGGATGGGGGGAGGGGGGGGGAAATGGGGAAGGGGCAAATCCCACACATGCAACACACAACGCACACTCAGCACACCTAGCACACACATGCACACGCAACACACACACAGACCTCACATAGCAAACAACACACACAGAACACAAACATGGCTCACATAGAACGCACTCAATACGCAACTCACACAACAGACACATGACACATAACACACCAAAGTGTGGATGAGCCAGGGCTCGCACGTGCTATATATGTGTGTACATACATACATACATACATACATACATACATACATACATGCATGCATGCATGCATGCATGCATGCATGCATACATACAGTATTACATGCATGTCTATGTAAGTACACAAATTTACACACACACACATATATCTATATATATATATGAGTATATAGACATGTCCCCAGCCCGCTGAAAGGGTTTGAACGTTTAGACGGCACTTCGTTCGAGCAGTTGAGAACGTAATGAATTGACGAACATGCCCGAATAAGCACGCGGGTCATGCTTGCATTGCGACTGAGACTCAACACACTTCCCACGAGATGGGGAAGTTCAAATAAAAGCATCGGTCTACCACTTCAGGACACACTGATCAGCCTGGGGAGACTGGCGTCCCTGGGATGCAAGCGCGAACGTACAGCTGAATAGAGGCAATACATGGCCCCGTACCGGAGTATGACGCACACCCAGACGCAACATTCTGAAACTGCGGGCAATGTTCATATCCATATCCAGGGCGTCTTGGCCTTGCGTGGAAGGGGCGCCGCAAGGCCGAGGCGCACTGGATATGGAAAAAAGTGTTGGATCTCTAGTGTGGGCCAGAAATTGCATTTTATCCGTATGCAGTGCGCCTCGGATTTGTGGGGATGGGAACCCGAAGCTCCAAGCTGCAGTGGAGATGGACACACGTCTTGCCCGCAGAAGCGAATGTGAACCGCACCTGCACCCTCCTTTACGCCCCCTGAGATCCTTCAGTTCAGCGAGCTGGCCCTTGAGCGTCTCCATGGCGACAGGGGAGGCGAGGATTGCTGAACTGATGGATTTCGGTGTCCCGGCATACCGAAATCCATCAGTTCAGTAATCCTCGCCTCCCCAGTCGCCATGGAGACGCTCAGGGGCCAGATCGCTGAGCTGAAGGAACTCAGGGGGCGCATCCTGCCCAAAAGGTGGCGAGGGGGAACCGCCGCCTCAGGGAGTCAGACTCGGCCGTGCAAGCTTGAGGCGCCGCTCCTCTCGCCGTCGCTCGTTCCCTCTGTGCCGTTTTCGGCTCCGTGAGCTAGCCTCAAGGGGCCCGACACACACAGATACATAGACGCACGCACATCCCAAGATCCCCAACATGCTCTTATATTTTCTGTGTGTTCGTCTTCCCCCCCACCTCCCGTATTTTCCCATATACCTTCCGGGAAGTCAGCGACTCATTGTGTCGGTGTCTTCTTTGTGCCCTCCTGGTAGTTGCAAGCAAGACGGTAAAAGGATGCTCCTCGACGGCCGTCGCCGAGCAAACATGCACACGGCCGAGCCATGGCAAGTCTGACCATGGCAGCAGGGACTGGAGCGCAAGACAGAGAGAGAGAGAGAGGCGCAGGCGCCGTCGATGTCCAAATCCAGACACTCCCCCGTGGTGAAGCAGAATACCTGCGGCCCTCTCATCAGAGCTCGATGATCCTCAGAACGTGTATTAGAGCCAACGTGTCTTTGTCAGCCGAGTCCCTCCAATACGACGCAGGCGGCGTAATGACGGCCGACGTAGGCTGCGTCCGATCGACGGAGCTGAGCCTGGGAAAACACACATTGGACTCACACGCGTCCTGAGGATCATCGCAAAACAGGAGCAATGCAACACTGCAGATCGAAGACCAGAAGCAACCGGTGACGCAAATAGCAACGAAACATGAGCAACCCATGCGCGCTCCCAAGCAGGCCGTCGACCAAACTTCGACAGGCTGGACAGAGAGAATCGTGAATCTCCCCAGCAATACACCAGCACCGAAGATGAACCCTTCAACTTTCCTCTAACACCGCTTGCTGTTGAGGTCTCCTACCTGGGGTGGTGAATGATCGGATGGGCCCGCCTGGGCTTCGCCTGGTGCCCCGTTGGTAGCCAGTCGTGGGCGCCCCGCGCGCTGGGTGGGTCCGCCAAGATTTCCCCTGGTGCCCGCCCGTGGGCGCCTCGTGGGCGCCCCGTGAGCAGCCGCAAAACTTCCCACACAGCTCGCACCACGTAAGCCGTACCACATAGGTGTAGCACACAGCCTTCCATGCTTGACGGCGCGTAACCCATGCTGTAACTCCCACTGGCCCTCTGGGCGTAGGTGGTCTTCCGAACTCGTTATTCCAACCTCCTTCTTCCCCGTCGGGTCTACCTTTTACCCAAATCACACCACATGCATTGCATTGCACAGCTTTCAACACATGTGTTGCACCACCTGCAGCACACATCCTCAATATAATGAATTTCTGGTTGGGGTCCACGCTGGCCCAAGATGGGAACGCAATTCCAAACCACAACTACGTATTAGAACTTTGATGGCTGAACACCCGCCTGGGCTATGCGGAGCCGCATGCAATACCTGCTGTACATGGGTGTGACCACCACCGCGCTGCCTGCCGATCAAGACAGAGGGAGTTCAATCAATCTCGGGACTGCCTGTATGCAACGCTGTGCTAAGTTCGGCGGCGAGCGAGCGGGGAAATTAGAAGGAGAAGGCCTTCTCAGAAGGCGGCGGGGCTTCTCAGAAAGCCTCGGGCCTCCTGAGAGGCTGTTTGCGTCTTCGGGGAAAGCTTAGAAAACTTCTCAAAGGCTGGGGGACTTCTGAGCCTTATCAGAATGCAAACCGTTTTTCACTTCCCCCCTCTCGCTTGCCGTCGATGGTAAGGCCCGGCCTGCAGTGTACCCCTGGACATTGCGGAGCAACCTGCTGAAGCGCGCCACCTGCGTTCAAGCTCTGGTCTGCTATGCTCGGGGGACGTCCCGCCTCTCCTCCTCGCTCCTCTGACTCCCTCCTCCTCGCTCATCAACCTCCCTCCTCCTCCTCGCTCCTCCTCCTCCTCCTCCTGCTTCTCCTCCTCCTTCGTCTACTCCTCCTCAGCCTTCTCCTCCTCCTCGCTCCCACTTCTCCTTCCTCCTCATCCCTCCTCCTCCTCCTCCTCCTCCTTCCTCCTCCTCCTCCTCCCTCCTCCTCGCTCCTCCTCCTCCTCCTCCAACTCGCTCCAACTCGCTCCTCCTCGCTCCTCCGCCTTCCTCCTCCTCCTCCTCCTCCTCCTCCTCCTCCTCCTCCAACTCGCTCCTCCTCGCTTCTCCGCCTCCCTCCTCCTCCTCCGCCTCCCTCTTCTCCTCCTCCTCCTCCTCCTTCTCCTCCTTCTCACCTCCTCATCCTCCTCCCCCTCTTTCTCCTCCTCCTCCTCCTCCCTCCTCCTCCCCCTCCCCCTCCCTCTTCTCCCTCCTCCTCCTCCTCCTGCTCTCCTGCTCTTCCTCCTCCCTCCTCCTCCTCCCCCTCCTCCTCCTCCTCCTCCTCCTCCTCCTCCTCCTCCTCCTCCTCGCT
This sequence comes from Prorocentrum cordatum, assembly GCA_963575745.1. Lineage (NCBI taxonomy): Eukaryota > Dinophyceae > Prorocentrales > Prorocentraceae > Prorocentrum > Prorocentrum cordatum. The sequence continues at coordinate 342,511 of CAUYUJ010006202.1, read as the reverse complement.
CCTCCTGCTCCCTCTGCCTCCCCCCCATCTACACTCCTCTGTCCTCCCTCCGCTCTCCTACAAGCCCTGTGTTTCGTTGTTGCCGACGCGACCATAACGGAACGAATATTCGCAGCACCGAGCCTACCTAGGCCGCGAGCCGCGCCATGGCGGCTCGCCCAAGCTGTTCGGCCTCCGCTCGATCGGCGACGCCAGCCGCCGCTGGCAAGGCGCCAACGCTGGGCGGCCTAACGCCTAAGACCAGCTGCTCCGAGTCCGTCGCAGTCCTCGTGTTATCATACACAGTAGGGGCAAGCCTTCCACAAGAAACCCACCCCTGAGACCCGAGAGCGTCCAGTGATTTTTGGTGTGGGGACGTCACGCGTTGCACAGCAAAGCCATCCGAGCCCCTCCTGAGTCCAACGTGACCCCTACCTCCGCGCATCGATTGTGCTCCCTCTCGGGGGTCCGAAAACAATGCAACACCGCCACACCGTAAACCAATCAACAAGAACACAAAAACTCCCAGACACTCCGCCGTCATCTTGCATCGGCGCTGGACGTCGTGGGCGCCGCAACCGTGACGCCCGCGGCCGTGACGACGGCGCCGACGAGCGCCGGAGACAACCGGCGACGACGCCAGCGAGCAAACTTCGAGCAAACTTGAGCAGGGGCCCGACAGTCTCAGCATATCTGCAGGCGTACCACGAACTATTCTTCGAATCGTCGAGCAAAACCTTACGCGAACAACACTCACAGCTATCTTAGAACATCAGGCCGATGCATCAAAACACGACGGCCGCAGCCAGAAATGTTCGAAAAACATGTCTCAGCCAGACATGTTCTTAGACCATGATTTGGTGGTCTTACAGGCAGGTCAGGACAATTCGCCACTGCTTGACTTTCGGCAGCCCTGGGGCCCAGGAAGGGCCCCCGGGGCCCGACAACAGCCGAAAACCTTCCAGACGCATCTGCTTCACGACGACGACGACGACGACGGCGAGGACGAGGAGAATGGCCGATCGGAGCCGACCGCCGACGAGGAGCGGTGGAGGCGGCCGCGGCGGCGCGGCGGCAGAGGCAAGGATCAGGGCGCCCTCCGGCTCGAGGTGCAGGCCCTGCACAGGTTCCAGAACTCCTCGGGGCAGAGCAGGGCCGCTACGCTGAGGTCAGGCCTGTCCCCCTTCAGGGGGATTTTGGGACGAAAACAAAAAATACCCCAAAACATACCCCCAAAAATGCTACAAGATAGTCAAAGCATCGTCCCCAATGTTCCTCCTTGAAAAGGACAGGCCCGACTCAGCGTTACGCGCGGCGCCTCGCTGGCACGGCGGAGGCGGCGGCGGCGGCGGGCCACGGCGGCGGCCACGGCGGCGGCGACGGAGACGAACAACATACCTATCGATGCAGTAACGCTACCCCCGCCTACCCGTCCCTCGGCGCCACGGCGGGACGCGCCTCGCGGTCCCGGTCAGAGCGCACCCCAGGGGGAGGCCCGGGGAGTGGCGGCGTCGGCAGCTGCTTGTCCCCCCCAGCGACGACCAGGACGGCGGGGATGACCACAGCGACGACGGTGACGGCGTCGAAGACAGCGACGGCGACGAATCTTTTTGATATCTCTGGCCATCCTCCTGCCTCTGAGAACCTCCAACGACATCCCGGGACCCCTAGGTGAGGGAGGAAGGAGAAGGGGAGAAATTGCAGATGGAGGACACATGGCTTGGGGCGCGGTCAATCCATGTCCTGGCCCTGCGTCATGCCGTAAGGGCTGGCGAGCCTACTGTCGGCCAATGTATTAGTCTTGCATCTTTTCAGGGGGCTGCCGATACACATGGGCAAGACCGTGGAGGAGGAGGGGGAGGAGGAGGAAGGGGAGGAGGAAGAGGAGGAGGAAGAGGAGGAGGAGGAGGAGGAGGGCTGGGGCCTCAACAGGCGGAGGCGGAGGAGGAGAAGGAGGAGGAGGAGGAGGAGGAAAAGGGGGAAAGACGATGGAGGAGGAGGAGGAGGAGGAGGAGGAGGAGGAGGAGGAGGAGGAGGGCTTGGGCCTCAACAGGCTGCGGTCTTTCGCCCCGTCGACGGCGGCGAGGTCGCCGCCCGGCCCCGGCGCGCATGCGCGACAGGCCGCGGGCCTGCCACGGGGCACGACGACGAGCCTCTTTCGAGGGGCCCTGGGACACACAGACAAACAGACACAAACAACAGGATCCCCCACATTTTCCAATCTTTTCTGCACAGACGTGGCGCCCCGCGCCAAAAAGGTCATGTCCATGCAGTTTGACCACTTCGACGACAAGCGCTGAATCAGACACGAGAGGACTTTCCTGGCCACGGCGAGCCTCCGCCAGGAGCAGGCTCCCCGCCCCAGAACCGAAGGCCTGGCCCGGAACCTGGGAGCCCCATCCCGAGCCTAAGATTAAAGTCGGGCCTGTCCCTGTACAGGAGGAATGGGAGGAATGTTCAAAAATAGTCCAAACACAATCTGGGCACCACTTTTTGAGCATGTCTGCATATCTGTGGGGGCACTTTTGACTTTCAGTCCAAAATCCCCCTGCAGGGGGACGTGCCAGACCTAAGCCCAAGATGTCCCTTACTTCGGCCTCTTGACTGCACGCCGCGAGGCCCCGCACCGCCGCGCCACGCGCAGCTCGCCTCGCTGGGGCCGCTCGCCTCCCGGCCGCGAGGCGGCGCAGACCTCTGGCCGGGGGGCCCACCCGCACGCCGGCGGCACGGAACGCCAGGTCACCGCGTCGCCGCGGAGGGGCGGCGGCGTTGACCGTAGCAGCTTCAGCTGCGCCCCCCCGTCGTGTCTTTGTCGGAGGAGGCGGAGGAGGAGGAGGAGGAGCAGGAGGAGGAGGTGGGGCCCACATCGACTCGTTGTCGTGGTCTTCCGTCGTCGCCGCCTCCGAGGCCGCCGCCGCCGTCGTCGTCCGCCGTCGCTGGTCGAGCTCGTCGTCGTCGTCCGACCGTCCGTCGTCGGCATCGGCGCCGTCTGCCAGCCACGCCAACGTCCGTCCATCGTCGCAAAACGTCGTCGTCGCCGCCGGGCGGCGCCCAACAAGGCGGCTCCGGCGTCTCTCCGTCCCAGAGCGAGTCGCTCCGCACGCCGGCCACCTGCTGGGGGACCGTCACGGCCACGCTTTCCTGCCTCTCATCGCTCTCCCGGCTGCCGTGGCGAGGGACGAGCGCATGCGCAAACATGTGTTTGCCAGCGTGGCCCCATATCTGAAGTCTGTCACCCGTGGATGCAGTTTGGTGGAAGCAGTGTGATGGAAGCAACGTGGTGCTATATGCATGTATGTATGTATGTATGCATGTATGCATGTACGTACGTACGTATGGTGGTTTGTGTGTGTGCATGTATGTATGTATGTATGTATGTATGTATGTATGTATGTATGTATGTATGTATGAATGAATGTGTGTTTGTGTATACGTATGTATATGTATGTATGCATGTACGTATGGTTGTAAGTATGTATGGATGCATGCATGCATGTGTGTAAATGTGTGTAGGTGTATGTTTGTATGCTTGTATGTTTGTATGGATGGATGGATGGATGGATGCATTGATGTAGGTAGGTAGGTAGGTAGGTAGGCAGGCGGGCAGGTAGGTAGAGAGGTATGTATGTTTGTTTGTATGTGCATAGGTGTGTGGCGCAAGCTGTGTGGTGCAAGAAATGTGTTGCAGCCTGTGCGGTGCAAAGTACGTTGTGCCACCTATGTGGCGCAACAGATGTGGTCCAAGTTAGTGGGAACTTTCCTGCAAGCCACATGTTGGCGGCGCGCACACGGCACACGGGGGTAGGGGGAGGGGGAGAGGCGTCTTCGAAGGAGGCTGCTGCTTAGAAGGCGCGCGCCCTGCATCTACAGACCAGACCCGCGCCTTCTAAGAAGCAGGGGGGCTTCTAAGAAGCCTCTCCTCCTCTCCCTACCCCCCTGTGCGCGTGACCGAGGTTGTCCCAAACCGACAGCGGCCGCTGTTGGACAGACGGCCATTCTGTCTCAAATTGGCACCGTCCGCACCAACGCCGACAAGGAACCCTGCCCAGAACGGACACGGACTGTTGTCGGTCTTCGTGCCCGTCATTTCAGCATCTGTTTCGATCGTGCTGAGTCGCCCGCTCTGGTGGTCGAACATGGTGCAGCCCCCGCGCGGGACGCCCACTGCCTGATGCAGGTGCCCTAATGAGGTGCCCCAAAGCTTGTGCCTCATAACCGATGCCCTCTGGATGTGCCCTCTGGACGTGTCCTGGTGCCCACTGTTTGGTGCCTTACCAACGTGCCCAAACGTCGGAAAAGTCTTCAAGCTTCCAACCTTGAACATTCCCCCTGAGCATATCTCCCATGGGCACCTCAGGCCCGTGCGCGCCTGCATCGGCCATGCGTCGGCGACGTCGGCGCTGCTTCGGCGGCGTCGGTGTGGAGAACAGAAGGCAGCACACCGAGCCGCATCGCCGATGCAGCGCGATCCTCGACCCCACTTGCTCCGGATCCAAATTGGGAGACCTGCATCTTTCGGGGATGCAAACAAGTTCCGATACCGCTACCCCCCGGACCTCTCCCGGGGTCTTCTGACCAGATTTTCGAGGCGAATCCAGCGTTGGCGACGAGGCCCTCCCAGGAGTCACAAAAAGGGGAAAACGGGCGAGGGGTAGAGGTATGGGTACCCTGTACTCCCCTGATCTTTACACCACCCGAGCGTAGCAGAAACGTTCGGAGATCCAGGCCGACTTCGTGGATCGGCACTTATGACGCCCTTCGACCCGTCGCACGGAGCGCGCCAAATGGCGGCACCGGAGGCGCCGCCCGGGGGCCCCAGCGCGGAGCCAAGAGATCCGCTCGGAGCTCCGCGAGCTGATGTTTAGCCAGGGATGTGGCGACCTCAATCCCCGACCTTGGGTTTGTGTTTCGACTGGACCGAAAATTTTGGGCCCAACCATGGGATATACAGTGGGGGGGCGTCCATCCTCGATAGGAGGTGCGTCCGAGTGGCCCCCCGAGGGTGTATCCCAAAGTGCCCCCCTTCTCTGAACGGACAAACATATCGGGCGGAGCTCGGGATTCGGGGAGAAGATGATTAACAATAAAAAGGCCTCTAACCCTTTGGGAGCGCACCTAAGTTAGGACGGCCAAACACACTTAAGGATAGTGGGCCTTTGCTGCAGGTGTATAAAGCCAAACCGCCCAGATCGATCATCCCTGATACAAAGACGAAGACCTAAGTGAGGCCACGTCCTCAATATGTTGTTAGGGTGAAAGGTTAGTTGATCCTCGATGGGAAAAAACGCCGTCGAATGTTCTGCGGCAACTCATGGAAGCTTCCCGTACGTACCATGTTGTGGGCTCTTGCGAATCGACGCTCGTTGGCGCTAATCGACGCCAAGTCGAAGCTAATCCACGCTATAGACGCTATTCGACGCTCATCGACCCCAAATTGGCACTGTCACATCGATCACCAGACGCTAGACGACGCTAGTGCGCAGCAGCGACAGACCTTACGAGGGTACACAATCGGGAGCGGCCAAGAGGAGGACGTCCAAGAGGGGGGGGCGCAAATCATGGCCGGCGGCATGTGCGCGGCCCAGGGTGGGGGCCAGGGACGTAATGAAATAAGAAGACGCGCCATAAAATCTGGGAAGATATCATGGCCCCCGCTGTGATATCCACCCCCCCTAGTCATCATCCCCCCTTCTGCCGCCTCCGACACAAGGCTCCCATGATTTCCCGCCGAGCGAATGTGGTTTTCTCCTTTCTTCTCTGACCTTCTCCTCTGTCAATGCCTCGCTCCTGGGGCTTTGCCGTGTTCCTGCTCGTGAGCAGTTGTCACGCGTGTGGAGCTACGCTGTCAATGCCGCGCTCTCCTGTGGCCTTGCTGCGCTCCTGCTCGCACCGCACACCGCCAGAGGCGGCGGACAGCTTGAGAGGTCCACCTTCCCCCCAAAAAAAACACTCCTTTCTTCTCCGACACCACACCACACCACACCATCCCGACGTCGCCCCCGACCCTCCAAAAGTCCTGGGATTGACACACAGCCAGCCACTGGTTATGCATATTGTTTCCCATGACTTTCCGCCGAACGAATGTGGCTCACTCCATTATTCTCTGACCTTCTCCTCTTCTCCGACCTCCTGCACCCCGAGCGGTGTATGCGGCCCGGCACAGGCACGCGTAAACCCAGCTAAGTATCGGGGGGCTACTTACTGACCCCGCTCCACCTCCAAGCCCGGAGACAGACTGGCCTTGCAGGCTCCTGCAGGATGCCGCGGACCCTGCTCGGCGGCGACAGGCAGCGCGCAGACGGGACGGTAGGGGGAGGGGGACGGCTTCTTAGACGGAGGCTGCCTCATAGGAGGCGCCGGCCTTGCATCTATGAATGAGGCCCGCGCCTTCTAAGAAGCAAGGGTGCTTCTAAGAAGCCCTCCCCCCTCCCCCCACCCCCTTTTGCGCGTGGCTGAGGCGAGCGAGGGGGGGAATTGAGAAGGAAAAGGCATTCTCGGAGAGCGGCGGGACTTCTCAGGAACCCTCGCGCCTTCTGAGAAGTCTTATGCGTCTTGGAGGAAGGCTTGACAAACTTCTCTGAAGGCCGGACGATTTCTGAGCCTTCTGACAAGGTCTTTCCCTTTTCACTTCCCCCCATCCCTCGCCGCCGACCCTGCGGGATCCTTCACACAAGCCCTGGTCAATGCAGCTCCGGCTTTGCAGGACCCTGCATGATCCCGCGTTTCGACTGACCCCGTTCGCATTGACCCCCGCCTCATGAGCCCCGACCCTGGGCTCAGGTCGGGCATGTCCTCCTCGGGCGGATTCCGGAAGCAAAATCAAACATCAGCAAGACATGCTCCCAAATAAGCAGAAACAATCGAAATATTCGTCACCGTGCCGTTTTTTCGGCTATTCTTGAAGACTCGCCCCTGCAGCGGGGCATGCCCGACTTCCCCTGGCCCGGCGCGCGCGGGGCGCGGGGCGCCGGCGCGCGCGCGAGGGGCCCCCGGACCCTCCCGCCGGGGTGCACGACAGTGGGGGCCGATCCACGAGAAACCTTCCACAAAAAACCCAACCGTGAGACCCCAGGCCGTCCATTGATTTTCGGTGTGGGAACGTCACGCTATCCATCGTCAAACAATCGAAACCCAGGGCACCCAGGAAGCAAGCAGGGTGTTTCTTGGAATGGTCCCCCACTGTAACTAGAGGCCTCCCTGATGGTGTTCGAATAAATGGGGCCTGAGGATCGCACCGCATCGCCGATGCAACGTTGATGTCTCGGCGATGCGTCGGCGATGCATCGGCGACGTCGGCGATGCATCGGCGCCGTCGGCGTGAAGCAAATCGGGCTCCACATCGAGCCGCAGGCCTAGAATTAACGCACCAGCTTCCCGAGCTGCGTCCAGCCGTGGCGACGAGCCCCCCCCCCCCCTAGGGTGACAGCCGCTGTCTCAACTCGCGCTCCTCGGAGCGTCCCCCCCCCGAATGTCAGCTTGCGATTCGCAATTCCGTGGTGGACCCGCGTTCTTTTGCTTTGTAACAATATGTATAGTTTCATGTTTTGCTTATAACAGAAAATGTAAAACAAGGATCCCTGGTCGGGGGAATCGTGGGGGTGGCGCCCGCCAAATTGATACACGCGGCGGCGGCGTCGGTGATTAATTAGAATCGACGCCCGACCGCCATCCAGAAGCCGACTGAAACGGCGTAAACTAGGGGAGGGGGGGGGGGGGCGGGAGGCAAGGGCGGCAGAAGCAAGGACCGTTAGCCAGGGCGACACCTGTTCGAAATGAACTGCTGTCGGCGCTCACCCCCGCATTTTCCGTGCTCGTTGCGGTCGAGCCGACGCGCTCCCCGCGTCCTGGCCGCAGCCCAGGGTGGCTCCAGCTGTCTCGCGGGCCCGCGAGCAAAGCGGGCTGGACGAAAGGGGGGGGGGGGAGGCGTGGATTTGCCAAGCAGCTCACAATGCTGATTTTCTGAGCGCCTCCTGGCGCAAAAAGCGGCCACGCATCGAGGACTGACCCCTCGGCGGGCCGACCGAACCCAGCTGCGCGCAGCAGGTTTCGCACCTCCCCCTTTCCTTCCCGAGCCTTCCCTTGCCCAGCCTTTCGTCGTCCTCCTCCTCCTCCTCCTCCCCCTCACCCTCCTCCTTTTCCTCCATCATCCTTCCTCCCCCTCCCTCTCCTCCTCATCCTTCCGCCCCCTCCTCCTCCTCCTCCTCCTCCTCCTCCTCCTCCTCCTCCTCCTCCTCCTCCTCCTCCTCCTCTTCGTTCGTGCCGTTTGCCATCATCCGCGGCGCGGTGGCTCCCCGAGCGCTCCGAGCGGGGTTTCGCGCCCCGCGGGGTCTATTCATCAGCCCTCGGGGGGTGGGTGGGGGCGATCACTTGTTCATCACAAGCCGAAAACAAAGTCGGATCCCGGGCAGAGGAACATCCTTCAAGAACATGAGAACCTCTGTCATCCAAAACACACAAACATCCAAGCGCACCCTCCCTGGACCCCCAAGATGCACAAGAGCATCCAATAAACACGAAGAGCACCATAATACCCTCCCTTATGTTGCATCTTCGGGAGACCTTGTCTGTCCCGTCGCGGTCATATCCGCGTCGAATCCGTGTCGAATCCATGTCGTACTCATCGGATCCGTGTCGAATCCCTGTAGAATCCGCGTCGAATCCACGCCAAATCCGCGTCGAGTCCGCATCGAGCCCGCGTCGGGCACAAGAAAAGACACCACTTGTGGGGACAAGGCGAGGCCCCCCGAAGATGCAACGCAAGCCCCGAGCCGGCCTCGGTCTGCTGCCTCGGTCCGACTGTTAGCGTTGCCCCTGACGCGTGCGCCCCAGACCCGAGCGCGCCAGCCGCTGCCTGGCGCCGGCGCGCGCCAGGGGCGGGCGCGCGAGCCGGCCACCTGCAGGAGCAGCAGCGCCAGCCGCTGCGGGGTCCGCCGCGCCGCCTGGCAGGCTCGAGCCGGACCGAATCGCAAGATCGGATCAGATCGGGAACGGATCGGATCGCCAGAAGGGTCCCCGATCGAATCGGAATCGGATCGCCGCGCCGAGCTCAGGCTGGTCCTGGCCGACAGCGTTAGGTCGGGCATGCCCCTCTACAGGCAGATTTTGACGAAAAATAGCAAGTAGCCAAACAGCACCCCCCAAAAAGTCAAAAATAGTCAAAATCCATCGTCCCCTGACTATTCTTTGACTACTTCTGAACATTCCTCCTGTAGAGGGACGTGCCCGACTTACCGATAGCGTTGACTCGATCCAGATTCGGGCGTTGGCAGAACTGAGTTTAGTGGGATCTGGTCTAGTGATGTGTACTGGGGGACGACCCCCTCGCCCCATTTCAATAACCGCCGCTGCCGTCACCCGAAAAACACACACCAGCTACGGCAGACCTGGTCTAGTGCTTCTGGCCGATTTAGGGGCTCTATGTCCCTACTATTAAGTCGGGCGTGCCCCCCTACAGGAGGATTCTGGGCGAAAAAATGATAAATACGATAAATACTCAAAAAATAGCCCCAACATTGGCAAAATTAGTCAAAACAGTGTCCCCAGACTATTTTTACTAGTTTTGAATCTTCCTCCTGTAGAGAGACAAGCCCGGCTTGACCCTACTACCAGCCGGTCCCCTTCGGTGGGTTTCTGGCTATGCCCGACAGATCGAATCGAGTCGGATACGCGGGCCCAGCCGGCCAATCGAATCTTCGACTCCTGGGAGGGCCAAAAAACGACGACCCTCACGAGGATTCTGGCCCCGTCGGGGGGGGCCAGAAAAAACCCTCTCCTCTTCTGTGAAGCCAAAATCCTTGCTTTTACGAAAGTTTTGGCCCCATTTTGGCCTCCCGAGGGGGCCGCGCTCATCTTCCTTCATAGCAAAATCATTGATGTTACGAAGGTTTTGGGCTCATTTTGTCCTTCTCAGGGGGCAGCGCTTCTTTGCGCTTCTGAGGAGGTCGCAAGAGGCCCCAAGATGGCCTCAAGAGGCCCCCAGGAGCCTCCAAAGAGGCCTCCAAGAGGCCCCCAAGAGGCCCCCAAGAGGCCCCAAGAGGCCCCCAAGAGGCCCCCAAGAGGCCCCCAAGAGGCCCCCAGAGGCCCCAGGAGGCCCCCAAGAGGCCCCCAAGAGGCCCCCAAGAGGCCCCAAGAGGCTCCAAGAGGCCCCCAAGAGGCCCCACGAGGAGCCCGAACGACTCACACCAGGACGAGGGGCCCGAACGACTCACACCACGAAGAGCCCGAACGACTCACACCACAAGGAGGGGCCCGACCGACTCACACCAGGACGAGGCGCCCGAACGACTCACACCACGAGGAGCCCGAACGACTCACACCACGACGCGGGCCCCGAACGACTCACACCACGAGGAGCCCGAACGAGTCACACCAGGAGGAGGGGCCCGAACGACTCACACCAGGATGAGGGGCCCGAACAACTCACACCACGAGAAGCCCGAACGACTCACACCAGGACGAAGAGCCCGAACGACTCACACCACGAAGAGCCCGAACGACTCACACCAGGAAGAAGGGCCCGAACGACTCACACCAGGACGAGAAACCCCAAACGACTCAAATCACGAGGAGCGCTTTCTCTCCCTCCTCCTCCGCCTCGTCCTTCTCCCGCTCCCCCCACAAGGAGGATGTACAAGGAGGCGGGAGGAAGGAGGAAAAGGGGAGATATGCGGGGCCAAACGGACACACGCCTGAAAAACACGACTGTCGCCATGCTTCGCATGAGTTGCTGTTGTGAGATGGGCTGGTGGGGATACGCGAAGCGTAAAGAATTTTGAATCTTCCTCCTGTAGAGAGACAAGCCCGGCTTGACCCTACTACCAGCCGGTCCCCTTCGGTGGGTTTCTGGCTATGCCCGACAGATCGAATCGAATCGGATACGCGGGCCCAGCCGGCCAATCGAAGCGCATCGACTCGGGTCGTGGAGGCGGCCCTGCCTAGCGGCCACCGCCGCCAGGGGGTGGGGCAGATGATACGCGCCCGGCCGGCCGCGGCGCCCGTCTCTCGCCCTCGCTCCGACGTCCATGTAAGCGTTTTTTAGTGTAGAAGAAAAAACATAAACATAAACTTTTGGCGCTCCGCGCAGGACCCCCTCCCTGGCGCGCGGAGCGCGCCAAGTGCGGCGCCGGAAGCACCGCAAGGGGGGCCCAGCGCGGATCCAAGAAATCCACGCGGAGCGCCAAAAGTTTATGTTTATGTTTTTGTTTTCTTCTTCGATGTTCGGCGTTTTGACATTGGGCGGAGAATGGGCGGAGGAAGGGGTCTGGCTCAAGACCTCTGTCTAGTGCGACTGTTTGCAAGAGTGCTGCCTCTGGGGAAGACTCCACCCGTTCGAAACACGCGCCAAAGAACAACCAAGATCTACTCCATGGGGGGGGGAGGAGGGGTTTTGGGGCCCGCGCCGATCGGCAAAACAATGAAAGAAAAACGATCACCAGTCCCCTCAAGTTTCATTGATCTCGTTCGCGTATGTTTCGCGAGGTGGCCCAGCATGATGCTCCTCGCACGCATTTGTTGCATTCGCGGCCATAACGGGCGTTATGGGGGGGGGGGGCGGGAAAGGCCATAACGTAATTAGCGTCCCCCCCACCCCCAGACTGTGGTGCCGGACGCACTGCGGCAGTGCCAGGGATGCACTGAGGGGGGGAGCGTTACGTGATGGGGGGGGGGAAGGGGGGGAGTGGGGGGCATAACGCGCGTTATGGTCCAGAGGAGAACACACACACACACACACACACACACACACACACACACACGCACACGCACACACACGCACACACACACACACACACACACACACTCCTCGATGGTCTTCGCCGAGGAAAAGACACACGTCCGAGCGATGCCAAGGTCTGTGAAGGGGGTTTGGATTCGAGCTTCGGGGATCTGCTGACCCAGGTCAGTGCAAGCCCCGGTTGGTCAGGCGTCCCGCAAGATCCCGCAGGATCCTGCAGGATCCTGCACGCTGGCCGGGGCGAGTGCAGCCCTGGCTTCGCAGGACCCTGCAAGGTCTGGCGCTCGGGCTGGCCCCCATGTCTCGGGGATGGACAGACCCCCCTTTAGTAAAACGTGGTTAAGTGAAAACGACCTGAGGCCCAAACCTGGCGGGCGCAAGCCTGGAAAATAACGGCCACGGTGCCCTCTCGAGAACCGAAAACGGACAATTCACTAATCGACGTGTCACTGTTGGGGGTTCTGTCCACCCCCGAATGTCGATCGACCCCCGTCCCGAGGCTGCCAGGCAGGCTCGAGGTTCCGGGGTGGCGGACGTGTTCGCCACTCCTCGGCGGCCTCTCCGGCCTCGGGGTGCCCCTTGCGGCTGCGCCTCGCCGGGGGCGTGTTCCTGGGGGGGGGGGGGCCGCAGCCGTTCCGAGCGGCCGCCGTGGAGCCGACCCTGCGACCTGGAAACCAAGGGAGGGCAACGACAGAGGGGGCGCTCGCTCGAGGTTCGAGGTCTCGAAGTGGTCGAACGCCACGGATTTCAAGCCTCGGGGTGTCTGCCTGGAGCGCTTCGCCGAGGTAAGGCGGTCTGGGGCGAGGGCGGCCCGCATCGTCCAAAACGGCCGCTGGCGAGCCAGGCCATGACCCGAAACTCGGGAAGGGCAGCGATAGGGGGGGGGGGGGCTGGCTCGAGGTTCGGGATTTCCTGACGTTTTCGACGCCTCCAGGTGGCGACGTCCGGTCTCAACCCCCACCAACCATCGATTCTCCTGAATCGATGGAAGCCAGGGTAGGGCTCGGATTTCGCCACGTCTTCGACGACTTCTGCACCCTGCTTCCCGCCGCTCATCAAGCTGCCTGAACCGTTGATCGGCGAGGGTAGGGTCAGGAGTTCGACGCCGACACGGGGCGACAGCGGCGACGACAGCGGCGGCGTCGACGGTGGCGACGTTTCGCGCCATTCCTGAGCCAGAGAGGGCCCCTTCAGGGCCCCTAGTCGGCGGCGAGCGAGGGGGAAGGTGAGAAGGAGAAGGCCTTCTGAGAAGGCGGCGGGACTTTTCAGCAGCCCTGGCGCCTCCCGAGAAGTGTTCTCTATCTTCGGGAAGGCCCAGAAACTTCTTCGAAGGATGGGGTACTTCTGAGACTTCTGAGAAGGCCCGGCCCTTCTCACTTACTCCCAAGCTCGCCGCCGCCCTAAGTTTGTCCATCGTTTTCGGATGTTGCTAGAAGTGCCCCTGGCCCAAGGTGCACCCGGGATTTCCAAGGAGGCCCCCACGGCCTTCAGAGCACCCCTCGCGAGGCCCAGAGGGCCTCAGGGGCTCCAAGATTGAACGAAAAGCTGGGGGCACCTTGGGCCAGGGGCACCTCCAGCAATGCTACAAACCTTCATTGCCTGTGTGTTCCTGATTTAGGCCTGCCATGGGACGAGACAGATCGGCATTTACATCAACTTTCGCAGGTCCGCGCTGGTTTCTTGGACCGGCGCCGGGCTCCCCCTTCCAGGCGCGCGGAGCGCGCCCAAGGCGGCGTCGGAGGCGCCGTCAGGGGGTTCCAACGCCGACCCAGGAAATCCGCGCGGACCTCGACAACTTATGCTTACTCAGCGGCGAGCCCGGGGGGGGAAGTGAGAAGGGGCGGACATTCTCGGAAGGCTCGGAAGAGCCCCGGCCTTCTGAGAAGTGTTCTGGACTTCCCCGAAGACACAGAGAACCTCTCAGAAGGCCTCCGGCCTTCTGAACAGCCCCGCCGCCTTCTGAGAAGGCCTTCTCCTTCTCACTTCCCCCCTCGCTCGCCGCCGACTTACGCCGGTCTCCCTCCTGGAGCCCAGGTGGTCCTTGGCCTTCCACCTGGGTGCTGAGGAAGAGCCCAACCAATGGGCGCACCCCTTCCGCGTGGCCCGCGCGACCACCTGTCAAAACACGGACGGGTCGCCACAGGGGCTGGTGCGTGAGGCGAACTCCTACGCTTGGAGGCTCGACGTCTCAATTCAATCGAATCTCCGAAGTCGGGCTCGATTATCCGAGGCTCGAGGTTTGCGGGTGCGTTTTTGCGTCTTGAATAGAGCTCAAAGAATCCACCCCCATAATAACCACCCCGACACGCGAAGCCGTTTAGCAAACGCGCCCAATGAAGGACTCGAACACGGAAGGTCTGTTTAGTAAACGCCCAGGTCCGCTTAGCAAACGCCAAATTGTCCGGTCCGGGTGATGTTTCCTCCCTTGACTCGAGCATCCGAGGCTCGAGGTTTGCAGGTGCGTTTTGGCGTCTTGAAGCTCCCAATGAGGGGCCCTCGTTCATTCGACCGCAGTTCCTTCTGGCATGACTGCACCCCCGCAGCACTCTGAGTGTCCTGATCGGCATGTTTTCCACCACCACCATAAGTTGGAGGGGGAAGGAGGTGGAGGACGAGGACGAGGAGGAGGAGGAGGAGGAGCCCCTCCCCCTCCAACTTATGGTGGTGGTGGTGGACAACAAGCCCATCATATCCACTTCGACAAAGCTGGCCCTTCACCTGCGACACACCGAGCAGGCCAGACTGCTAATTTTTGTCACTGCTCTCGATCTCCGAAGGGCCTGCTTTTTCGCACCGCTTCGAGGGGTCGCACGGGGGTTGCTTTCCTGCAGCCCTCGAATCCCCCACCATGTGTGAAGGGGCCCACCATCACACAAATAAACACACAAAGCCCAGGATTCCCAGTATTTTCAAGTATGTTCTGAGTTTCTGTCTTCCCCCACACTTCCCATATCTTCGCATATTTTCCTGGGAGTCGACGATTCATTGTGTCGTTGTGCTTTTTCCCTCCTGAATTTGCCGCTCTCCCATTACATGACGCCCAACGGGCCACGCCTGCGGGCTCCAGGGCTGGCCTTGGACGCCAGAAAGGGGTACGGATCAGAAATGTCAGTGCCCAACAACAAATGCTGTTCCAAACCAGCCAACAGCGGCCGCAGTTGGGCAAGCGGCCTTCTGTCTCAAATGGACACAGGCCGCGGCGGTGCGGACAGCATGTGCCGTTCAAAATGAACAAAAACTGCTGTTGGGCATGGTACCTATTCTTCCCGTACCCATTTCGTTCGTGCCGACTGGCAAAACCGATCCTGGACGAACAAGGACTGCCGGTTCTGGGGCCGCAAGGGGCCGAACGAGGGCGCAGGGGCGCAGAGGCGGGCAGAACGAGGACTGGCGAAACCGATCCTGGACAAACGAGATCGCAAGGGGCCGCTTCCAGACAACATCAGGACTCCGAGGGATGAGATCCAAGAAGTCAGTGCAGACCTACGAGGGTCTAAGCTTGTGCACATATGTCTTCCTCGAGCCGCCTCAAAGACAGCATAAGGACATCGAGTGTCGCAGCAAGGGCGCAGCGTGAGGAATGTAAGCTCCTCGAGCGTCCCTGGGGGGGCACTCGAGTGCGGGGCAGCGTTAGCTGGCGGTGCGCACAAGGGGGTGGAGGGAGGGGGGAGGGCTTCTGAGAAGGAGGCTTCTTAGAAGGCGCCGGCCTTACATCTATAGATGAGGCCCGCGCCTTCTGAGAAGCAGGGGTGCCTCTCAGAAACTCCCCCCACCCCCCTCTGCGCGTGGCCGAGTTCGGGGTGGCCGGCTCAGGGGGGAACAAGGCGAACTGCGAGCGGCGATGCATCGCCGATAGCTCGGGGCGATCGGCCCAGTCAGAGGCGGCGCCCCTGCCCCGCCGCCTCCCGCATGCCCTGCGGGCGCGGGGCGCCCTCGGACCTCCGGCGACCCGGCTCCTCGGCCCCGCGCGACCTGCAGAGGCGGCGGCGCCTTGCTCGGAAGGCCTCGGGCCTCCCGTGGGGAGCCTGGCGTCTTCGGGGGAGGCCCCGGCCGCTCTGCTTCGGGAGGCGGGGGCTCCCGAGAAGGCCCGGCCCTGCTCGGCTCCCCCCCCCCTGGCATGCCGCCAAATCGCGGCCGGGGCCACGATCACGTCCCCGATTCCACGGCCCCTCCTGCTATCATCGAAGTGCGTGCCTTGGCGCCCCCTGGGCCGCGAGCGTGCCTCGGGCCGTGATATCTGTCGCGCCCCCCTCTTGGGCGCCACCCTCTCCCTGGGCCCCGGGCCGCCCCGATGTTTTGTGAAGCGTGGGCCCGAGAGAGGTCTGGACCACTTCCCCAGGGACGGCCCAACACCAGCCGCGCTCCAACTCCAACTCTTCTGGAATGCGTCGGATCTCTGGGGATCCTCCGCCGAGGTCTTCCAGTGCGCCCCGACGATGCGCATCGCCCTGCCGGGCTGACGTTCGCCCCGCGGTCGAGGGCGAAGCCCCGCGCCCCGAGAGTCATGCCTTGCGCGCAGCGGCTTGCTGCCCCTGGGGTCATTTGCACTCGGCGGCTGCTTCGTCCGCGAGGACCGTCCCAGCCTCCTCCTCCTCCTCCTCCTCCTCCTCCTGCTCCTCCTCCTCCTCCTCCTCCTCCTCCTCCCTCTCCTCCTCCTCCTCCTCCTCCTCCTCCCCCTCCTCCCCCTCCTCCCCCGGAGCCGCTGGCCGTGGCCCAGCTTCGGCGGGGGGCCCATGGCGTCTGGGGACAGGCCGCCTCGCGAGGGCGGCAGGCGGCGCGTGCGGTCCGACCCGCGGAGCTTAAGTCGCCTCGACCGCCCGGCCCGCCACCGGGGCTCGACGACCGCCGGCGTGGGCCCTCGCAGCCGTGCGAGACTGCGCCCGAGATGGGGCCGCCGAAGAGCTTCAGGGCCCCGGCGTTCGCGTGCCGCTACGGGGCTGGCCCCCCGCGCCCCGATCGGGGGGCATAGGGCGAGCGAGGTTCGCGAAGACCCAGCGACCGAAGGGCGGCAAGGACAAGAAAACATCGCAAGGACAAGGACAAGGGCACGTCCGAGACGACGCCGCAGTCGCCGGCTTCTTCGAAGAAGGTCCAGAAGACCCGGCGCGGCGGCTCCATTACCCGAATGGGCCCGCGACTCGGTCCGCGCGGCCGCCCGCTCCGAGGCGAAGAAGACGGCGGCCGCGCAGAAGGTGTGCGAGGAAGAGTCATACCATACGGAAGGTACAGTGGGAGGCGAGAGGAGCAACCCGACGGACAGGGGCAGCCCTGCCGGGTGCGGCGCGGCGCGGGCCATCCGCACGCCCTCGACGAGTCTCCATCCGTCGCCGGTCTCGCTTCGGCCCCCTGGGTCCCGATCTCGAGGGGCCCGTGGCCGTCAGGAACGGATCCGTGGCGAGCAACTGGCCCCGCGACATGGGGTCGGGGCCCCCGGGGCCCCCCGCACGGAACAGGCATCGGACTGTGGAAGGTGCCTGGGCCCTCCGCGCCCAACCAGAATCCCACCAGCCCTCTGGGCGTGGGTGGTTTAGTGAGTTCCCTCGTCCGCCCCTCCTTCTTCCCCTGGACCTGGACAGGGGGTTCCGCGAGTCGTCGGAGCGTCCAAAACGGCGAGGAAGCCAAAATCATTGGTTTTACCACGGTTTTGGCCCATTCTGGCCCCCTGGGGGGGGACGCTAATTAGACACGCCCCCTCCTGTGATCGATCTCACCCAAGATGGTCCAAAGATGGTCCCCAAGGCTCCCAAGGGCGCCCCAAGAGGGCCCCAAGAGGTGGCCAGGAAGCCCCACGAGGCCCCCAGGATGCCCCCAAGAAGCTCCCAAGAGACCCCCAAGAGGCCCCAAGAAACCCCCCAGAGGCACCCAAGATGCTCCAAGAGGCCTCGGCGAGAATGTCAAATCATTGCTTTTAGTACGGTTTTAGCCACATGTTGGCCTCTTGGGGGGGCACTGATTCAGATGACTCCAAGAGCGCCTGGAAGAGCCCAAGATGACCTCCAAGATGGCTCAAGATATCCCAAGATGTCTCAGAATGGCTTCCTCTGTGTGCTGCCCACTTCCCAGATCGAGCCGCCCGAGCTCCGCAGACACATAATCCCGATGATATGTGGCTGCTGTGTGTGTGTGTGCGTGTGCGTGTGCGTGTGCGTGTGCGTGTGCGTGTGCGTGCGTGTTTGCTTGTGTCTATGTATCTGCGTCAATTTGCCTGTCTGTCTGTCTGGCTGCCTGGCTTTCTGCCTGCCTGCCTGCCTGTCCGTCTGTTTTTCTCTTTGTTTCTGTTTCTGTCTGATTCTGTCGGTCTGTCTGTATGTCTGTCTGCCTGTCTGTGCGTGTGTGTGTGTGTGCGCGTGTGTGCGTGTGTGTGCGTGTGTTTGTGTAGTTTCGCCAGACTTCGGCTTGATACCTCTCGGCTGAGTAGCATGAACGCGCAACGAGATGAGCCCGCGAGCCTTCCGCGGCTTCCTGGGCACCACTGTAATCGCCCAAGCAGCCATGGAATCATGCCGGGTTGCAATTGAACTCGAGGCACGGACATCTGAAAGACGCAGAGGGCCGCGATGATTCGAAACTGTTCGCGGCCCTCGAATTCGTGCGACCTGTACTATCGATAACTGTACTGGGCAGCGCACAGAATGTCACCTGCTCCAGGTGTCAAAGCAAGACGCATTAAAATGATGATAACACGCATAAACAGAAACTTGTTCGAAACTCCGCTCGGATCTCTTGGATATGCGCCCGGCCCCCCGTGGCGGCGCCTCCGGCTCCGCCCCTGACCACCCCGGGTGGTACCTCCTGCGCTGGACCCCCCCATAGCGCGCGGCCAATGGGAGGGGGGCCAGGCGCCGATCCAAGAAATCAGCGCGGATCTCCGAAAGCTTGTGCTCGTGCCGGTCTCTGATCCTTCGAAGGCAAGGCGCGCACGTCGGGATACCGTGATCCCGCGTTCACCTTTCGGCCACGCATCCCACAAAAAACAACCACGTCCCGCACCTGCTCGCTGGCCACTCCTACGGGCAGCAGATGGGGCAGAGCTGCTGCACCAGGAGCGCGGAGGGCACCTGCCTCGAGCTGCAGCAGCGCCAGCCCGCGGCGCAGGAGACGGGAGCACCGGTCGGGCACTCACACACTCGTCACCCTCCTCAGGGCAAGAGGCCGGCAGGCATCTCCACCGAGATGTCGTCAGCCGAGATGTTGTCGGGAGGCTCGATGTTGCCGTCGAGAGCGAGCTCGGCGGCGCCGACCCCGGGGGACGCCGGCCGGGCCAGGGGGCCCCACCCCGGCGCGCCGCCATGGTACCCGGTCGTTCCGTGCCGGCAGTCTCGGCACTCTGGCTGCCACTGGCAGCTCCGCAGGCACCGCTGGTGCTCCCACGACGAGTGTGCCCCCAGGCACCGCCACTCGCAGAGCTCGCACCGAAGGCACTGCTGGTTCTGCCACTGCCACGTCGACTGCGGCGCCCGGGCAAGCCCAAGCTCAGCCTGCTGCTCGACGCGGGGGCGGCCGGGCTCCCACACCTGAGGGGTCGCGGCGGGGGCGGAAGGGTTCAGGCAGGGGAGCACCGCCCTGGAATCGGCGATACATCGCCGACGCATCGGCAGCGGGTACAGCGGAGGCCAGTCCACGAGAAACCTTCCACAAGAAGACCAGCCCTGAGACCCCAGGACGTCCACTGCTTCTTGGCGTGGGAACGCCAGGCTTTCCACAGCACAACCGTCGAAACCCAAGAAACCCAGGGCACAGTGGAGGCAAGCAAGGCGCTTCTTGGCATGGGTCTCCATTGTACATCGCCGACGGATTGGCAGTGGATAGACGACAACGAAGCCGCACGGGCGAGGTGGGCCACCGGTCCCCCTGTCTGCGATCCATGGGCGACCTGGGCTGGATCCCCCCCCCCCCCCCCCCCCGAGCCTCCCCCTCCCCCCGAACGTTGCCCAGTAGCTTTCGGGCTCCAGCTCGGCCCCCTTGGCGGCCGCTCGCGACGAGCCTGGCACCCCCGGAACGCCCTCGGCCAGGCGCAGTTGCCGGAGGGCATCCCGAGGCTGGAGAGCCGCCTAGAGAACCGCTGAGCACGGCAGAAGACCTCGAGAGCCTCGAGCCCATCCCGCCCTGCCGGCCCCCATTCCTCCGTTGCGCAAGCGTTCGGTGGCAGCTCATGGGGCTCTCCCCTACCATCTTGCTGGCCGACGCAAACCGACGGTGATCCACGCCATTTCGAATCCAAATCGGCGCTACATCCTCGACTACCAAAACCTAATCGGTGCTAAAACGGAAAATAGAGACGGCATGCAACGCTCCCAGAATTCACTACCGTGCAAACGGCCCCCGGTGGCCACTCGAGTCGTGCCCGCCACCAGGCTGACTGTCTACCAGACGATCCCAACCCGACCCGACGACCCAAATTTTGGTGGGGGGGTACAGATTCCACGTTCTCTTCCATGTTCTCCGACGCCTGGGAAAAGGGGGGAAACTTGGGCCTTCGGAGGCTGGGAGGCTCGCAGGGTGTGGGAGGCGTGGCATGTTCTCAACATCGCAAGGGGTGCGAAGGGGGTGGGCCCTGAGCGCGGCCTCTATCCACGCCAGAGTCGCAGGTTTGACAAGCGTGGCATATCTTCGACACCAGTGGGGTGGTCCCTCGGCGTGGACTCTAGCCACGCAAGGGTCGCAAGGCTTGACATGCCAGGGTCGCACGGCGTAGCAGGCGTGGCATTTCTTCGACACCACCCGGGGTGAGCAAGGGGCGGTGCCTCGGCGCGGCCACTATCCACACCAGGGTCGCAGGGCGTGGCAGGCGTGGCACTCCCTCGACGCCAAGCGTGGCATGTCATCGACACCACATGGGGTGCGACGGGCGTGGCTCACTTGTCCGCTGCAGTCGATCAACGCGTGACAGGCGTGCCATTTTCTCCACTTCGCCAGGGGTGCGCAAAAGGGTGGTCCCTGAGCGCGGTTTCCATCCACGCCAGGGTCGCAGGGCGTGGCAGGCGTGGCAATACCTCGTCACTGCAGGGGGTAGGCAGGGGGTGGCGCCTGAACGCGGCCTCCGCGCACGCCAGTGCCGCGGGGCGTGGCAAGCGTGGGGCCGTTGTACAAGGGCGGCAACAAGCAATCAGGTAGCGCGAGAGACGGAACGCAAACTTCGGCGAAACGCCTCCGGCAGCGCCCAACTCACAGAGATAGCGCGCAAGACGATGATGGCGCGCCCCTGCTCCGGCGGCCTTGTCTTTGAATGCCCGTCGATAGGAAATCTCGAGGCTACGGCTAACAAGAGGAACATGGCATCGCTCCTTCTGCCGAGGAACCTCCAACGCTGCGCCCCGCGCACTGCAGCGACCTCAGGCCGCCGGAAAATCCAATGGCGTTCAGCGAGAACGTGCAGTGTCACGGCATACGTCTAGACGTGCATCACAGGTCTTCTGCGCCACCCCGGGTCCTCTGCGATGTCCGTGTTTCCTCGATCCATTATTGCGTCCGTCCCTCCTCCGTGCGCTTACTTTCGAGCGCCTGGACCGAAATCTCCTGGTGTGGGCCCAGTGGCCAAGCCTGACCTGGTGACGCCATCCGCTTCTCAGCCATCTGCTTGTAGCTTGAGCCATGGTGGACGGCAGGCGCGCCAGCTGCCCTCCCCCCAAAACTGGTCATCGCGCGTGCGCTTGTCCTGCGTGGGCATACGCATCATCGGAGAACGCGGTCGCCCTGTCTGATCATCGAAGCTGGGTCGCCGCCTCCCCAGAGAAGGCGCCGTTCATTTCACGGCCCAAGGAAGGGCGGGCAGGCAACGCGCGAACCAATTTCGCGGCGTCGATAACGCCAAAATGGGGATCGAAACTCTGAATCATCTCGACGAGTGCTGCAACTTTTTGCAACGAAGCTCTCGCGTCTCGACCCCACGCGATTACCATTCCCCTGGGCGGTCGGACTGAACGATCGCGTTCGCTCCTGCGCCGGCACGCGGAAAAGAACGACCGGATCGTCGCTGGTGGAAACTTCGCCCCATCCGAGAGTCGCGCGGAGGGGTCGCGCGGCAATGCGCGGAAAGGGCAATGCTGGCACGCGTCGTCTTCGCCTACCTCAGGGGCGTGCGAGGGCGCAAATTGCCGGGCGCGCCCATTGAAAGAAGCCTTTTGGGCATCCATCCATCCATCCACCCATCCATCCCAGGTGGAGGAGCTTCGAAGAGCAGGCTCGAGGTTCAAGGAGGTGCGCCCCAAATGCCGGACTCTGGACGCCCCCCACCCCATGCGCAGCCCTCTGGCGTCGAAGACACGTTGCGCCTGCCACGCCATGGAAGCCCAAGTCGGGAAGCGCCCCGAACAACAGTACACCCCCTGTGGCGTTTTTTTTTGCGAGCGCGTCACGGATAGAGGCCGCGCTAGGGACCACCCTGTGCGCCCCCCCTTGTGGCATCGAGACAGTGCAATTCCTCCCGCGCCCTGCAGGCGCGTCACGGGCAGAGGCCGCGCTGCGGGACTACCGCCTACGCGCACCGCCTGATGTCGAGGAGGCGCCGCCCAAACCACGCCTTGCGAGCGTCGCGGATAGAGGCCGCGCTGAGGGACCACCCCCTGCGCACCCCCTGCGGCATGCGAAATGCGCGCCATTGCTGCGACGCCCTGCGAGCGTGTCACGGACAGTGGTCGCGGTGAGGGGCCGCCCCCTACAAAACCTTCTCCGGTGTCGAGAAAGTGCCACGCTTGGCACGACATGCGAGCGCGTCCCGCATAGAGGCCGCGCTGAGGGACCACCCCATGCGCACCCGCTCCGGCGTCGAGGAAGAGCCGTCCCGGACAGAGGCCGCGCTGACGGACCACCCCGTGCGCACCCCCTTGTGGTGTCCAGAAAAAAGCAGCGCCTTGCACGCCATGCGAGCGTGTCATGATTATACAGAGGCCGCGTTAAGGGACCCCCCCCCTGCGCGCGCACTCTGGTGTCGAGAAAGTGCCGCGCATGGCACGCAATGCGAGCGCGTCACGCATAGAGACGGCGCTGAAGGACCACCCCTTGCGCACCCCCTCTGGTGTCGAGAGGAGTGCAGCGCATGGCACGCCATGCGAGCGTGTCCCGCATAGAGGTCGCGCCCTCGGGTGTCAAGAAAATACCGCGCCTGGCACGCCATGCAAGCTTCTCGCGGATAGAGGCCGCGCTGAGGGGCCACCCCAGTGTCCAGAAAAAAAAACAGCGCCTCGCACGCCATGCAAGCGTGTCACGGATTGGGGCCGCGCTGAGGGACCACCCCCTGCGCACCCACTTGTGGTGACCAGGAAAAAGCAGCGCCTGGCACGCAATGCGAGCTAGACTGGTGCGCCTGCGGGCATCCGAGCATGACGCGCGTCTGACCTGTGATCTGTTTATGGTGTGTGTGGTATGGTGTGTGCTGTGTGCTCGTTGTGTGCGT
>CAUYUJ010006202.1:274409-316909 GCA_963575745.1 Prorocentrum cordatum | reverse complement strand
CCCCCAAGAGGCCCCCAAGCGGCCCCAGGAGGCCACCCAAATGCCCCCCCAGCACGCAAGCAAGTGCCAGCGACGCTACACTATGGGTTGGCGGAATGAGCGAAGCGATTCAATAATAACAGTAGTCGCAGTGGTCGTGGCAGTAGTAGTAGCAGTAGTGGTAGCCGTATAGTAGTTGTCGTGCTCGTAATTGAAAAATCAGGTTCGCCTTAGTACGCAACAGTAGTAGTAGAAGACGCAACAACTGGTGTAGTAATCATTGTCGTCGTGACGGTATCAGTACCAATGAGAGCAGTAGAAGTAGTAGTAGTAGTAGTAGTAGTAGTAGTAGTAGTAGTAGTAGTAGTAGTAGTAGTAGTAGTAGTAGTAGTAGTAGTAGTAGTAGTAGTAGTAGTAGTAGTAGTAGTAGTAGTAGTAGTAGTAGTAGTAGTAGTAGTAGTAGTAGTAGTAGTAGTAATACTAGTACTAGTAGTAGTAGCCGTCGTAGTAGTAGTATAGTAGTAGTAGTAGTAGTGGTAGTAGTCGTAGAAATAGAGGTAGCAGTGCTAATAGTAGTAGTAGTAGTAGTAGTAGTAGTAGTAGTAGTAATAGTAGTAGTAGTAGTAGTAGTAGTAGTAGTAGTAGTAGCCGTAGTAGTCGTAGTAGTAGTAGAAGCAGTAGTAGTCGCCGTCGTGGTAGTAGTAGTCGTAGTAGTAGTAGTAGAAGTAGTAGCATTAGTCGTAGTAGCAGTAGTAGTCGATGTAGTAGTGGCAGTAGTCGCAATCGTCGTGGTAGTCGTAGTAGTAGTAGTAGTAGTAGTCGTCGTCGGAATGATAGTAGCCGTCGTGGCATTACTATCAGTAGTAGTAGTGGTAGTAGTAGTAGTAGTAGTAGTAGTAGTAGTAGTAGTGGTAGTGGTAGTGGTAGTGGTAGTAGTAGTAGTAGTAGTAGTAGTAGTAGTAGTAGTAGCCACAGTAGTAATAACAATAGCTGTGTGATGTAGCGGTGCGAGACCTCTAAGGTAAGCCATGCTACCCGCACAGGGCACGGCCCCCCCCACAAGCGCACACGGGGCGCCCACGTGCGGGCACCAAGCGGGGAGCCCGAAAACTCCCGAGAACCTCGACACTCGATTCCGACACAGCCGTGCGTTCCGCCCCGACTTTCCTGAGGTTATCCCCTCCTCCCCGCCTGAACGGCCAGCAGCCTTCTCGCACTTCGGCTCCGAGGCGCTCTCGGCGAGGCGCAGCCGTTGGAGCGCGCCCCGAGGCTGGAAAACCGCCGAGCACCAACGAAAACTCACGAAAACGTCAAACCTCGCTTCCGAGAAAGCCGTCGCCTGCTGCTCCTACCCCCACTGCCACCCCGAGACTCGGGCTCGCTACAATCAGGGCAAGCACTTTACAACCCGATGGGATACCTCACACACCCAGCAGCACAGGCTCCGAGATCAGCTGTTCTACGCGATCCACCAGTTTACAGCCAGGACGACCCTTCTACAGCCCAGGCAGGCTACGGCCAGGAACTGCTGCATGGCGAGTCGCCACGGCGGCCCCGGCGACACGCTGTGCCGTGCGAGCGGATGCGGCGGGGCGCGTCGCTCCGAATCGCGGGGCGCAGGGCTCGGAGAGGCTCGGGGCGTCGACGCCTGGGGCCTGGGGAGCGGATAGCGTGCCGCGCCGAGGCGTGGTGGGCCAGAACCCGCGGGCCGTATGAGCATCGTTTGTCCGATCCCCAATCCCCAACGGCGTGGGGTGGGCCCAACTGGCCGATCTGCCTCCCTGGATGGGGATATAGGCCGTTCCCTTCGGGTTTCGAGGGGTGTATCCCCAACTGGGGGGGTAACTTGGCGGATGTCTCGAAGGGGATGGGGATGGGGATGGGGGTCGGTTAAACGATCCTGACCGTACCCCACGACCGGCACGGGCCCCGTCGCGGCCAGAGCGACCACTTGACAACCAGAGGGCCTGCTCGGAGGCATTCTCCTCGCGCGGCGCGTGCGATGCGGGCTGCGCCGCGCCCCCCGCCGCGGCGCCCGCGCCGGCGGCCTGCCGAGGGCGGCGACGGCGGCGACAGCGGCGACGACGACCCAGGGACCGACCGGCATTGCTGCCACGAGGTGCCCTTTAGAACAACAGAGCCGACCGTTTAACCACCCACCGTCCTGGAGCAGAGTGTTCTCATAACCGAGGCGTATGCGAAGAAACGAGATTCTTCGAGCGTGAGGCCGACGCGTGAGAGCAGGACGGCCTCGGCAAAAAATGTTCGAAACACAGATGGTGCAGATCACAGAAGGTTCATCTAACAACACGTTTGGGTGGGCCTACAGGCAAGCCGCAGGAGGAGGAGGAGGCGGAGGCGGAGGTGCAGGCGGAGGCGGAGGCGGAGGAGGATGAGGCGAAGGAGGAGGATAAGGAGGAGGAGGCGACGTCGATGGCAGCGGCGACGGCGGCGGCGGCGGCGGCCGGCGACAACAGAGGCGACGGCGATGGTGGCGGCGGCGGGCGTCGGGCGGCAGAAGGGCGGAGGACACGGGCACGTCGCCTGCGAGGGCTGGACCTAAGCGTTGTCTCTGGTCATGTCTTGGTTTGCTGTCCGTTTTGCTCTGCCAGTCGTCCTGTGCCCCCTGCCAAAACGAAGAACAAAGCACAGCCGAAGTCCAGGAAAACAGCGTTCAGGTCCCAGCGCTGCCGCCTCCTGAGGCATCGCCTCCCCAGGCGGTGGACACGTGTGGCGCAGAGCGGAGGGAAAGCGGTAGGAGAACGGGCGGTGGTGGAAAGATTGCAGACTTTGTCTGACCTGAGGCTGGGCGGTGTACGATTGAATAGCGGCAGGAAGAGCAAGGGGCCGAAAGAGACAGACCCAAACCTCCGACGGTGTGCGCGGCTTTCCACCATCAGCGATCCCAGAGCTCCCGACCACTTCCCCAGGGACAGCTTTCCATCGCGGGTCCACGCCTGATGGCTCCAGAGCCCGAGAAGAGCCTCCCAGGACCTCAATCGATGAGCACACACACGCAGGCTTTGGAAAACAATCCTCCGAACATGCGGAGGTGCAGTCATCCTGCTGCCAGCATCGGGTCGGGCGAAAGGGGGGGATAGCAAAGGGGGGGTTTGAGAATAACCTCGCGTAGCTGATTTTCCCGCCGCCTCCCGGCGCCGGAGGCGACGATGTATCGAGGAATGGACCCCTCGGTGGGGCCGAAACCGGCTGCATGCAGCAACTTTCGTACCCCCCCCTTTCCCAATCCCCCCCTTTTTTGTCCGGCCCGACAGCAGCAGCGCTGGGCGAGGAACGGCGGGGCCTGCCTGGCCACGGCGGGCCGCGGCCACGAGGAGAGGCTCCCCGACCCAGCCCGGAGGAACGGACCGAAAATGATGGGAGCGTTTTCGACCACCACCACCATAAGTTGGAGGGGGGAAGAAGGAGGACGAGGAGGAGGACGAAGAGGAGGAGGACGAAGAGGAGGAGGAGGGCACCCTCCCCCTCCAACTTATGGTGGTGGTGGTGGAAAACAGGCCCATCAGAAAACCAGGGCCCAGCATGAGCCCAGGGCCATTCTGATGTCAGCGCCGTGACTGTATGAGAAGGATCCGGATCCGGCCTCCGATGGGGTCCCGTTGACGATGTCGTTGTCGGAGCTGGTGCTGGGCCCCTGGGGGCCGGGCTCGTAGGCGAGCCCACCCCTGATGTGCACCACCTGCGTGTCCTCGGCCCCGCAGTATCTGTCCCAGTAGCCCTTGTCGGGGGGCCGAAAAATCAAGCAGTGCAAGGGCCTTCCCCTCCCCATTCCCCAGCCTCTGCCTCTCATCCTCGTCCTCATCCCCCCATCCTCACCCTACCAATCCTCTTCGTCCTCCTCCTCGTCATCCTCCTCTTCTTCTTCCTCCTCCTCCACCATCCCCACGTCGTCAACAATATCATCATCATCATCATCATCATCATCATCATCATCATCATCATCATCATCATCATCATCATCATCAGCAGCAGCAGCAGCAGCAGCAGCAGCAGCAGCAGCAGCATCAGCATCAGCATCATCATCAGCATCCGAATCATCCACAACAACATCAACAACACTATCGTATACCACAGCAGCAACATCATCACCATCCTCATACTCAACAACATCAGCATCATCATCATTCGCATTGCTAGTATTAACATCATCAGCATCATCATCAATTTCATCTTCATCATACTCGTCCTTACCCACCCGCACCCTCACCCTCACCACCACCATGATGGCTGTGATCATGACCATAATCATGCTCCTCATCCTCCTCATCATAGACAACATCACCACCATCGCAATCACAACATCATCATCACCATCAACATCACCATCTACTTCCTCGCCATCGTCATAATCATCTTCGATAGCAGTATCGTCATCTTCACAGCCATCGTTATCGTCCTCGCCATCGTCATAATCTTGCTCGTTGCCACCAACATCAGCATTACAACCGTCAGCATAATCATCATCAGTAGAATGAGCATCATCATCATGAGCATCATCACCATCATCAGCATCACCATTCGAACCATCATCATCATCATCGTCGCCATCATGATTACCATCATCGTAGTCATCATCATAATCAGTGTCAACATCATTGAAATCAGCACCATCATGATAACAATGCCATCATCAGAAGCATCATCATCTTCAACATCACCAAGATAATAAACATGAACATCATCATGATCATCAACATTAACAACAGTATCTGTAACAGTACCATTATCAGTGTCATCATCATCATCCTCATCATCATAATCATCATCATCAGCAACATAATCATCATCATCATCATCATCATCATTATTATTATTATCATCAGCATCATCATCATTATCATCCTCGTCATCACACTTGTCTCATACGATTATTCCTCCTCATTCTCCTCATCATGGTAATGGTGATGCTTGCATCGTGCCCCTCCTCCTCATCCTCATCACCATGATCGGCAACAGCAGTGTCATCCCTCCGCAACTGTCCTCAGCCCTCTTGGTCCTCTGGCCCATGATCCTCCACAACCTCCTGATATTCACCTTCATCCTGATCCTTCCCTCCCCCTCCTCACCCTCCCCTCAACCACTCCTCCCCCCCTCCCGATGTGCGACTCTGGCCACTTTCTGGACCAAGGACCTTCCGGTCCTCGCACCCCGCCTCGTCGACCCCGTGCTCCTCGGCCCATGCGTCGTGCCTCCACGTTGATGTCCGCATCGGCCTTGCAGGGCACCTGGAGGGCTGGCGGAAGTAACACCCCGGCTGCGACGGGTGCCCGTTGATGATCGTGTTCTCCTCCACCTCTGGTGGCGCGGGCGGGCGGCCAGCGGATTGCGGGGAGTGGAACACGAAGGCGAGGCAGGAGCGAACTCCACCTGAAGGCCCAGAGCTGTTGCTCAGCATGTCGCGGCGGTGGCCCCGGCGACACGGCATTGCATGCCTTGCAAGCGGACAGCGCGCGTCGCTCCGCCCAGCGGGGCGGGAGGCCGGGAAAGGCGCGGAGCGTTGACGCTCGGAGACGGGGGCGTGCCAGCGTGTCGCGCCGAAGCGTGGTGGGCCAGAACCGGCGGCGCGACACGCTGAGCCAACGAGTCTGAGCGTAGATCTGTGTCGAGGTGGCCACCCGCGTTGGGTTCGGGGGTATGGCGGGAGGTGGCACGATGCCTCCCTGCGGGAGCGAATGCAACACCTCGTTGCATCCCCGTGGGGGGGTCGACTTCCCTGCGGGAGGCGAGTGGCAGACCCTGCACCCCAAAAGAGGGGAGGATCTCACCACGAGCGGCAGTTGATGGGCCTCTTTTTCACCACCACCACCGTAAGTTGGAGGAGGAGGGGTTCCTCCTCCTCCTCCTCCTCCTCCTCCTCCTCCTCCTCCTCCTCTTCCTCCCTCTCCTACATATGGTGGTGGTGGTGGTGGAAAATGGGCCCATCAGCAGTGGCGGCGACCGCCCAGCGACACCGTGGCGGCGACCGCCCGCGACGGCCAACGGCAGGCAGGGCAAAAGGCGGCGCCGCACGCGGTGCCCGCGGTGCAGCACGCGGCCTTTCCCCGCTCGGTGCCCCGTGGCTGCGGCCCTGCGGCTCCCTGGCTCGGTGCCCTGCGGCCGGTGCCCCGTGGCCTCTGCGAGGCTGCCAGCGGCCGCCCCCGCTCGGTGCCCCGTGGTCGATTCCAGCACCCGCTGCCTGGGGCCCACTGCCGCGCGGACCCCAAACGGTGCGCCATTGCCACGCGCAGGGAGACGCAGCACAGTGCGAGCTATGTGGCGCAAGTTATCATGTGACCTATGCGGTGCAATCAGTGTGGTGGACGATATGTATTGTGCGAGCTATGTGGTGTGGTGTGAGCTCAGATGCTTAAGGTATGCGGTAAGGCGTATGTGCTGTGCGCCATGTAGTGAAAGCTACGAAGTGACACATAGACATACACACATATATATGTAACCATACAAACATATATATACATATATATATAGATGTAGTGTAAATTCCGTTGTGTGAACTATGTGGTGAAATCTACGTGGTATCTTTTATGTTTCAGATAGGCGGTGCACGAACTATGTTAAATAAGCTTCACTCTGAAACATATGTGGTGCGCAAGGTGACGGATGCGATGCGCGCTAGGTTCTGGAAGCTGTGCGGTGTAACATGCGTGCTGTGAGCAATCGTGTGCAAGCTGTGCTGTGTAAGCTGTGCGGTGTGAGGTATGCGGTGCAATCGTGTTACCCACCCTGGGCAGGGACCCCCACGAGCGCCCTCGAGGCGCCCACGGGCGGGCACGAAGCGAGAGCGGGGCACCCACGAGGGGCCGCGGGCGGGCACCAGGCAAAACCTCGGCGTGCGCGGGGCGCCCACGAGGCGCCCACGGGCAGGCACCGCCAGGCGGCACCTCGGCACACACCCCGAGCGCGGGGCGCCCCCGAGGCGCTCTAAGAGCGGGCACCTCTGGGCGGCACCTCGGCAGACCCCCCTCTCCCGCGCGGGGCGCCCCCGCGAGGCTCGCACGGGCGGGCACCAGGCGCAACCCCGACATGGCCCCCCCCCAGCGCGGGGCGCCCACCGGCGCCCACCGATGGGGAATCGGCCGAAGCCCCACCATGCCCGCTCAACTCCTTCCTCCGCCGCTGTGCCTGCGGCACGTTGAGGCGTGGAAGGATGCCAAGGGGCTGCCTGGCGCGGTCTCTGACAGCCTTCTAAGGGACTCCCCACCCGCTCCAGCAGCACCCAGCCGACTGCTGCTCCTGGGGGGTCCCTGGTCGGCCATGGGAAGCTCTCCAAGGCTTCCATGACAGCCCAGGAGCTCCCCAAGACAGCCCGAGAGGACCCCGAGTCGCCTAACGATCGCTCGGAGACACCCAAGATGGCCTCTGGGTGGCCCAAGGGGCCTCCAAGACGCCCCAAGAGGTCCCCAAGAGGCCTCCCAAGAGGGCCCCAAGGATATCAGCGTTCTCGCCTTTTCGGCTTTCCGATGTCCCAAGGCGGCCCGAGGGGCCCCGAAGACCATCCCAAAACGGCCCACGAGGCCTCCAAGAGGGCCCCAAGTCGGCCTAAGTGCGTTCCAAGACGGCCTAAGATGTGCCCAAGACGGCCCAAGAGGGCCCAATGACGGCCCCACAGGGGCCCACGAGAGGGAACACGAATTGAACATCCGAGCCTTCCGCCCCAAGAGCCCCCAGGAGGCCCCAAGAAGCGCCCAGGAGGCCCTAAGAGGCCCCCAAGAGGCCACAAAAGGCCCCCAAGAGACCAAAAAGAGGTTCCAAGAGGTCCCAAAACTGCCCACAAGATGTCTCAAGCATTCATTTTAAAAGGCACCCGAAAGGCCTCCCACGACATCCCACAGGCAGCGTACCCACAAAGCAGGCACGGTGGCGGGACTTGCCGTAGGATTCTGGATCTACCGCCCCCTGTCGATTCATCGCAGGGGTGCCTGGCGTGCCAAACCCTCTCGGTTTTGGTTTTGTTGTTTTCCAAAAGAACTCCCCCGGGGGCTCCGGCGCGTCCCGCCGGCCACCCGAAAGGATCTTCCAGAGGTGGTTGCCGAGGGTTTTCCTGCCCCAGATGGCTCGAAGATGACCTAAGATGGCCTCCAAGATGCCCAAGATGGCCTCCAAAACGGCAAACATGGCCCCAAGATGCCTCCAAGACGGCACAAGATGCACCCAAGACGGCCTGAGATGGCCTTCAGATGGCCCAAGACGGCCCAAGAGGCCCCCAAGAGGCCTCAACGTGGCCCAAAAGGTCTCCAAGAGGTTTGTCCGTCGGTTTTTGAAGGATTTTGGTATTTGCGCCTTTTCGGCTTTCCCACGGCCTAAGACGGCCCAGGAGGCCCCCAAGATCGCCCCACGATCGCCCACGAGGCCTCCAAGATGGCCCCATGACGGCCCAAGAGGCTCCCAAGATGCTCCCAAGAGGGCCCCAAGACCGCCCTAGAGGCCTCCAAGACGCCCAAGATGGCCTCCAAGACGGCCAAGATGGCCCCAAGGTGCCTCCAAGACGGCCCAAGATGCACCCAAGACGTCCTAAGGTGGCCTCCAGACAGCCCAAGACGGCCAAAGAGGTCCTCAAGGAGGGCCCGAAGAGGCCAAAATCATTGTTTGTTCCTCAGGTTGAAGGATTTTGGTATTTACTTCGGCCCAAGAAGCCCCCAAGATCGCCCACGATGCCTCCAAGATGGCCCCATGATCGCCCAAGAGGCCCCCAAGACGGCCCCATGGGCCCAAGAGGTGTCCAAGACTGCCAACATGGCCTCCAATACGGTTAAGATGGCCCCAAGATGGCTCGAAGACGGCCCAAGATGCACCCACGACGGCCTAAGATGGCGTCAAGATGGCCCAAGACAGCCCAAGGGGCCCCTTCAGAGGCCTCAAAGACGGACCAAACTGCGTCCAGGAGGTCTTCCAGGAGGGCACGAAGAGACCAACATCATTGATTGTCCTTAGGTTGTTGAAAGATTGTTGCATTTGCTTCTTCTCGACATTCCCGAGACGACCCAGACAGGACCCCAGGACGGCTTCCGACAGCATCAGACAAGCCAGAAACGCCCTAAGACGGCCAAAGAGGCCCCCAAGAAGGCCCCAGAGGCCCCCCATAACCCTCCCAGGAGGCCCCAAGAGTGCCCCAAGAGGCGCCCAAGAGGCCTCCTCCTCCTCCTCCTCACCATTTTTCCTCATCCTCCCCCTTCTCCTCTTCTTGCTCCCCCACGCGTTCCCTGAAGTCTTTCCAAACCGACTCGGGGAACAACTGGCCCGATGGCTTGGCCAAGCCCTGGCGCAGCTGTCGGCCACAGAGGTGCTTCCAAAAAAACAAGCATGGCGGCGGTGATTCGCCGTAGGCGTCTTCGATAAACATGTACGTTGTTGCGCGGTGGATGTGCACGCTGCATGTGGTGCAAGCTATGTGGTGCAAACTATGCGGTGCAATCTACGTGGTGCAATCTACGAGGTGCAAGCTACGCGGTGTAAGGGATGTGGTGCATGCCCGGAGGTGCAAACTGTATGATGCAAGCGATGTGTTGCAAGATCCGTGGTGCAATCGACGTGGTGCACGCTACGCGGTGTAAGCTATGTGGTGACACATTTATGGCCACAGGGCGGCCGCAAGTGGCCACGGGGCGGCCACGGGCGGCTACGGGGCGGCAACATCATCGGGTGACTCACCCAATTCCTCAGTAAGACAAGCCAGGGCCCCTGGACGCAAACCTTGGGTGGGGAATCTGCTCCAGTGTGTCCTACGGTTGCAAGAGCAGGCATGCAAGAAAGCAAGTCGGGAGGGGAAACGTCGGGCTGGAGTCGGCGACTCCTCCGCAGGTTGCCTGGCGGGGTGGACCACCACACCTTCGTCGGCCATGGGTGGACGATCGGGGGTCGATGCGTTGCCCCCCGAGGCTGCGTACGACCGCTGCCCCATCGGTGATCCTTGTCGACTAACTTTCGAATCGCCAATCGGGTCTCTGGTGGCCGTTCGGGACGGTCTGGGCACGCACGGAACGCCCCTGGCCAAACGCAGCCGCTGGAACGCACCCCGAGGCTGTAAAGCCTGGCCTTCGGGGGCTGGGCGGGGCGGTTTGGTGGGTGCGCGGCGGGAGGAGAACGAGGACGTTTAGGTATACGTCGACACCTGGGATGAAAACTGTGCCTGAATGTGTGGCGTGAGGCTTGAGCACATGGACGCTGGTGGCTATATTACAATTCCTGAAGAACTCCCGTCGTACAGGGAGCTGAGGCTGGCCACTAGGACTAGGACTAGCAGCCGAGCCGCTGAGGCTTTTTGGGCCACTAAGACTTGACATTGCTTTTGACATGTAGCGTCTCCCCCCTTACTCCGTGTAGCTAGCAACGCCGCTCGAACACCTGCCTGCGCACGCGCCTTGCGAGTTACGGGAACGAGGACAGATCAGAAGGACGAGGAGAAGGACGAGAAGGAGGTGGACGAGGAGGAGGTAGAGGAGAATCAGAGTAAGCCCAAGAGTCATCAACGATGTTGACACACACCCTCCCTCCAAGCTCCCTCTTCATAGGCCCCATAAAAAAGGCGCACCTCTACTGAGGGAACTGCATCAGAGGAAGACAAATGTTTGAAGACCCTGAAGCATGATTCTCAGGACTCCAGCGCCACGGAGCGACCTGACTGTTGCGTCTTGACGATCCTGAATCGTGCCAGAACGCCGTTCCTGTGACTTCAACACCGCTAATCAACGTAACTGTTGGACCCTCATAATCCTGAATCTTTCAAAAACTTCATTTCTGGTACGTTGACCATGAGAAGCCGTGAAACTCTTGCAATCATTCAAGAAGGGGGGCGCTAATTAGAGCGCCACATTTTGAAAACGAGTCGCACGCAATACGTGAAACTCTTCCACATGTTTTAGGATGTGCGCGGCGCTAAGGCGAGAACCATGTTTTGAAAGCCACACGACCTCAACGCGTGAAGATCTTGCAATGATATAAACGAATTTGAAATTCACCCGTGCTCAACCGGTGAAACTTCTACAGAGTTTTAAAACGAGTGTGCACGGTGCTGAGGCGAGAGCCACATTTTGAAAACGGTCCACCCTCCATCTGTGAAACTGTTGCCCATTTCACCTTGAGGGTCACAAATGGTGAGGAAGTCTAAGGCGAAACGCCCAGCCCGCCCTTTCGACCGGCCTCGGGATGCGACAGAAGGAGGAGAAGGAGGAAGACGAGGAGGACGAGGAGGACGAGGAGGACGAGGAGGAGGAAGACGAGGAGGACGAGGACGAGGAGGATAATACACTGCAGGAAGAGCGCCGCGCAGTACACAGGAGGAGGAGGACGAGGACGAGGAGGAGGACGAGGACGAGGACGAGAAGGAGGAGGAGGAGGACGAGGCGGAGGAGGAGGAGAGGGAGGAGTCGGAAAAGGAGGAGGACGAAGAGGAGGAGGAGGAGGAGGAGGAGGAGGAGGAGACGGAGGAGGAGGAGAGCAAGGAGAAGGACGAGCAGAACGAGGAGGAGAGGAGGAGGTGACAGGCTGCTGGGCCCTTGGGGCGCGGGACCGTGGAACTGGCAACCCTCATCCTGCCCTTCCCCCGTCCGCCTCGAAGCCCTCCGGGGCCCCGACAGAAAGAACAACCGCGTGGTGACGCACCCCGCGCGGTGGCCTCGGCCCCCCCGACCGACCTCACCGCGCGGACCGTCACCGCACGGCCTTGGGACCTTCAAGAAGAAGAAGAAGAAGCATAATAAGAGAAATAGTAAGAAAAAAATGAGAAGGAGAAGGAGGAGAAACAACGGCACTCACAGGAACGTCTGGCGCCCCGCGCGGATTCTTCCTGCATCTGCGCTGGACCCCCCCTTCCCTGGCGCGCGGAGCGCGCCGGGGGGCTCCCCGGACCTCGGACCCGTAGACCTCCTCGGACCCGTAGGACTCCTCGGACCCGTAGGACTCCTCGGACCCGTTGGCGGCCAGCTCGCCCTCGGCGGGCGCCCTCGGAGCCAGGAAGCCGCCGCCGCCCGCCGGAGCGGGCGAGGCAGGGCTCGTCGACGCCTCGCCGCTGCTTGCGCGCGCCACGTGCAGCAGCGCGAGCAGGGCCGCGGCGCGGGCGAGGGCCATCCCGCGGCAGGGGAGGAGGAGGACCGTTGCCCACCACCGCCACCAGAAGTCGGAGGGGAAAGGGGTCCTCCTCCTCCTCCCTTTCCCCTCCAACTTATGGTGGTGGTGGTGGAAAACACGCCCATCAAGCTATGCACACACGCACGCTGATCCTGGCCAGGCCCACTGCAGTGAGGGCAGAGGGCCACCCTCGCAATAGCGAAGCGCACGCCGACGAGCGGCGCCCCGCTCTAGCAGGCGCGCCTCCGCAGCTGCCAGCAGCGTTTTCTCAAGCGGCGTTTCGGCATTGAGCGGAGGAGGAGGAGGAGAAGGAGGAGGAGGAGGAGGAGGAGGAGGAGGAATGGGCGAAGGGGGGGGTTTAGCTCCAGACCTCTGCTCACTGCGACTGTTTGCAACAGTGCGTCCTGGGGGGGAGACTCCACCTGCTCGAAACAGGCGCCCAAAACAGCCGAGTTCCACTCGATGCGTAGGGGGGGGAGGGGAGGGGGTGCGAGGGCCAGCGCCGATCGGCAAAACAGTGAGTACAAACACGATCACCAGGGGCAGGGCTGTTTTCAGTGGAATCCTGGGGGCTTTTCAATACAGTAGGGCGCGACCACAAGAAACCTTCCACAAGAAACCCAACCCTTAGACCCCAGTACGTCCATTGGTATTAGGTGTGGGAACGTCACGCTTTCCATCGCAAAACCCTCGAAATCCAAGAAACCCAAGGTAGCCTGGGGTCAAGCTAGGTGTTTTTGGCACGGGCCTCCACTTGTGTGGCAGAGTCAGAGCCATACGTTAGTCATGTTTGCGTGCGTGTGTTAGTGTGTTGTCTTGTTTGTCCGTGCGTCGTCCGGTATTTGTTTGTGTGTGTTTATGAGTGTGTGTTGTTTTTGCTGGTCCCCACCAGACAGGTTGGGGTCCCTAGATGTGTTTTTTATGTGTTATATTACCCCGGCAAAGCAACCTAACAGCGATGTGTATAAGCATATCTGGGAGCATTCCCCTTAAGATTCAGGTGAGAATCCAATTGTAGAATTCTGCTGCTCTCGCAGTCGCAGTCGCATTCGCAATGACAGTCGCAGTGGCAACGGCCTTAGGACCCAATAGAATCCTAAGGATTCCTAGGGATTCCTAAGGCATCCTTAGGCATCCTTAGGAATCCATAGGAATCCTTAGGAAACCTTAGGAATCCTTAGCAATCCTGATTCATAGGGATTCCTAAGGATTCCTGAAGAATCCCAAGGATTCCTTAGGATTCCTGAGGATGCTTAACTATGCCTACGAATTCCTAAGGATGCCTACGGATTCCTAAGGATTCCTATGGATTCCTACGGATTCCGATGGATTCCTACGGATGCCTCAGCCTGCCTCAGTTTCAGCCTCAGCCTCAGCCTGCCTCGGCTTGCCTCAGCCTCAGCCTCAGCCTGCCTCGGCCTCAGCCTCAGCCTGCCTCAGCCTCAGCCTGCATCAGCCTCAGCCTCAGCCTGCCTCAGCTGCAGCTTGCCTCAGCCTCAGCCTCAGCCTCAGCTACAGCCTCAGCCACAGCCTCAGCCTGCCTCAGCTTCAGCCTCAGCCTCAGCCTGCCTCGGGTCGCCTCAGCCTCAGCCTCAGCCTGCCTCGGCCTCAGTCTCAGCCTCAGCTTGCCTCAGCCTCAGCCTCTCAGCCTCAGCCTGCATCAGCCTCAGCCTCAGCCTCAGCCTGCCTCAGCCTCAGTCTCAGCCTGCCTCAGCCTCAACCTGCCTCAGCCTCAGCCTCAGCCTGCCTCGGCCTCAGCCTGCGTCAGCCTCAGCCTCAGCCTGCCTCAGCCTCAGCCTGCCTCAGCCTCAGCCTCAGCCTCAGCCTGCCTCGGCGTGCCTCAGCCTCAGCCTCAGCCTGCCTCGGCGTCAGCCTGCCTCGGCCTCAGCGCGCCTCAGCTCGGGCATTCAAGATATGGCACAGGACTTGTGTTCTGGGAACACGAAGATCACGAAGTGGCCCACAGTTGGCTCCGGGCAATCAAAATGTGATACAGTAATGGTGTTCTGGGAACACGAAGAACACGAAGTGGCCTACAGTAGTTGGCTCCGGGCATTCAAAATGTGGGCTGGGAATGGTGTTCTGGGAACACGAACACGAAGTGGCCTACGGTTGGCCCCGGGCATTCAAAATGTGTCCTGGGAATGGTGTTCTGGGAACACGAAGAACACGACGTGGCCTACAGTTGGCTCCGGGCATTGAAAATATAACCTGGGAATGGTGTTCTGGGATCAGGAAGAACACGAAGTGGCCTACAGGTGGGTCCGGGAATTCAAAATGTGGCCTGGGAGTGGTGTTCTGGGAGCACGAAGAACACGAAGTGGCCTACAGTTGGCTCCCGGCATTCAAATGTGGCCTGGGAGTGGTATTCTGTAGGCTCCAGGCAGTCAAAATGTAGCTCCTGGCAATGAAAATGTCGAGTCCACGGATTTCCCCGGCACCCGTCCGGATCCCGCCCAGACCCCCATGGGGAGTCATGATGCTCTCTTTTGACCCTACTAGAAACCTATCAGTCTTCGCTGTTAGGTAATTAAAACACAAAACACTTTCACGGCCACTCCTATCATGCATACCGCGGCCGCCAGACCCCAAGTTGTCCTGTCTGTCCCGGTTATCCCGCCTCGCGCCCTCGACAAACACGACAGAACACACCATGCATACCGCAGCCGCCAGACCCCAAATTGTCCCGACTGTCCTGGTTATCCCGCCTCGCGCCCTCGACAAACACGACAGAGCACACCCTGCATACCGCGGCCGCCAAACCCCACGTTGCTCCGAACGTCCCGGTTATCCCGCCTCGCGCCCTCGACGAACACAACAAAACACACCCTGCATACCGCGGTCGCCAAATCCCAAGTTGTCCCGAGAATCCCGGGTGTCCCGACTCGCGCCTTCGACGAACACGACAGAACACAATATGACGCAACAGAACATGACAGAACAGAGAAGAGCATGACAGAACATGGCAGAACATCACATAGCAAACTCAGGACAAAATACATGGCACCAACATATCACAAAACATACCCGAGCACAACCTTACATAACAGATGTGTGTTTGTGTGTTTCGCGCATGTGCCGCAACGGTCTGCACACTCACGCATGGGAGGGACGACGAAGAAGAGAGAAGGGGACGTCTGATACAAAAGCCTCGAGGGCCACCTCTGGGGCCAACCGAATGACGGAGAATGGGGGCAGGGAGTGGCTGAGGATAGAAAAGGGGGGCGAATGAT
Source organism: Prorocentrum cordatum (assembly GCA_963575745.1). Taxonomy (NCBI): domain Eukaryota; class Dinophyceae; order Prorocentrales; family Prorocentraceae; genus Prorocentrum; species Prorocentrum cordatum. Next base: position 301,616 of record CAUYUJ010006202.1, on the reverse strand, counting down.
AAACGCGGAAAGGGAACGCGAGCGGCGCACCGAGGAGTAGAAACGGAGAGAAAGGAAGTCATGCGGTTGATCATGCCAAGAAAAGGGCGAGGTTGACGACTAACCACACAAAGCTCCACTGTACGTACACTGCACACGGAAATCCATCGCCGAGCTCCCTGGCTCCTGGGCCGGCCAGACGACGCCGTGCATAACATCGAGCCCCTCCGACGGGCGCGTGGATTGGCGCGGACGCGGCGGGAGGAAGACCCGCCAGGAGCACGCACTCTCGAGTGTCATCGCGGACTTCTCCGATCGGCGCTGGGCCCTCCGCCCTTGCTCACGGAGTGCGCCAGGGGGCGGGGGGCCCAGCGCAACTCCAGGAAATCCGCGCGGATCTCTGAAAGTTCATGGCTCTGCCAGTCCAGTGCGAGGAGCGAAGCTGCTGGGCCAAAACGGCTCCACGTCGGTCGGGAGATGCAGGCACAACCGCAAGGAGTATAGAGCTATGTTGCCCCCATCCTACTTAAGGACCACATCCCAAACATTAGTTCGAGCACCCAGAAAAGTGTCGAAGGAGTGTCGAAGGAGTGTCGAAACAGTATCGAAAGAGTGTCTCCCAGGACCCGACACGTGAAAATTCTCGATGTTGGAGGTGTTTTCCTGGTGCTCGAAATTCATTCTGGTGAACAAGGCTAAAGTAGGTTGGAGCATCATAAGTCTAGAGAAGATTGAGGCTCAACCCCTTCCTGGCCCTCGAGCCCTGCCCACCCGTGGCTGCGAGAACCTCCAGAACGCCAACGAAGAACCCAACAACATGTAAGTCCCGGGGGGGGCTGCGTCTTTCCCGCGAGCCAAGGGGCCCTGCTGTCTGCGCGAGGAAGTTCGAAGGCAGATTTCAAATCAAATTGCGTGGCGCGCTTGCCTCGGCAAGCAATTTGCCGCGACGCCAGGAGCTGCTCTGACGGCACATCTGTTGGCAACAACGACAGCATCGCCACCGCCGCCGCCAGTCGTCGCCGTCGGCGCCGCCGTGGGCACCATCGCCTTCGCCGCCGCCAGCGCCTTCGCGTGAAGCAAGGGCGTCCCGTTGCAGATGGGTCCTAGACCCCGGGGCCAACTCACGAGCGGCGAACGTATCTATATCGACGTCCTTGCTGTCTTGATTCCGGGCCGCGACTCTGCGGACACGTGGTCGTTCGGTTACTTCCCGCGCGGGGCGGACGCCGGAAAACGCCCTAGATCCATGGAACTGCGGCTCGAGGGCCCCGCCCGCGAGGCCGTGGATACCGTGATGCCCTCTTCCGGCTACGACCAGCTCTTCGTCCCGAGTCGTTTTCTCAGTGCCCCGAGGCCCAGAAAGGTCGGCTACACGCAAGAGTGACCCCTGGTGCGCGGCTTCTCGGGGGACGCGGGGTGGCGGAGCCCAGGCGCGCAAGCCGCTGCCGCCGCATCGCGCTCGGCAGCCGGGGGGCGCCAGTGGGCCCCGCACCCGAGGCCACTCCGGCGAAGGGTCACTCTTACGTGCAGTCGGGAAGGGCAGGATGCGGTCTGCACAGGGTTGGGTCGGGCCTGTCCCCCTAAGGGGGATTGTGGACGAACCAACAAATAGCCTAAAGATACCGAAAAACAGTCAAAACATAATCAAGACATCGTCCCCAGACTATCATTTCAACTACTCTTGGATATTCCCCATGTAGAGGGACAGGCCCGACTCAAGCATAGGGTGTGGTTAGCAACCACCTTGGGGGGGGGTGGGCGAGGACCTCGAGAAAAGAGGTCTCCGCCGCGAGCCCGGACGAGAGCTCATCGGACCTGTGGCGCAGCGTGGTGTCCCCTTGAGCCCCCAGGGCGCCGATCGCGAGCCACACCCCAGCGTAACCACACCAATTCATCGAGCGGCGACAGGAAAGGGGCCCGACACACAAACATATACACACAAATCCCAAGATTCCCCATATGTTCCAACATTGTCTAGATTTTCGTCTTCCCCCCCACTTCCCATCTTTACCTATATTTTCCCGGGGATCGACGCTTCTTTGTCTGCGTCTTTTTCCCCTCCTGAGAGAGGAAAGGGGTCTCACGCAGGATGTCACAGCGATTTTGCGCGGTGGCTTACGCGGGCCGCCGGCGCGGCACGTCAGATACACTCGAAGCGAGGGCGCTGACGGGGCGACCTCGCGCGGGCAGCTTAGGCGCCGAGGTCGGTGACAAGACGAGCCACTTTTCCTCCGTCGCTCACTTTGAGCCACCGGCCTTTGCTTCACTAGGGGGAGCGGGCAATGGCATAAGCATAAAAAACTCGGAGGTCCGCGCGGGTTTCTCGGATCGGCGCTGGACCCCCCTCCCTGGGGCGCGGAGGGCGCCGAAGGCGGCGCCAGAGGCGCCAGGGAGCGCCGATCCGAGAAAGCCGCGCGGACCTCAGAGTTTTTATGTTTACTTGTGTCATTGTCCGTTCCCCGCTTCATAGCGTTAGGTCGGGCGTGTCCTCTTACAGGCGAACTTTGGACAAACAATTAAAGTCCGCCGGCCCCCTTGCGGGGCCACCAGGCTGTAGGCCAGGAGTGTGTTGCTCCCTGTGCTTGTTGCAGCTTCCAGTTTCCACTGTTACAATTCTGTTTCTTGCTGCTAACTGTTCCTTGTTGATGAACGCGCGAGGGGGGTGCCCCAAACCAGCAGAACTAGCACGCCCTGGGAGGGTTCTCAGAATTTCTGCAGGTTAAACTTAAAACCCCTCACGCAGATCCGTAGGGTCAGGGTCCAAAAGCACAAAGGATTTGCCACAATTCTGAAAATTCGGTGGCACCCCACACGCAGATCCGCAGGGTCAGGGTCCGAAAACACAAAGGATTTGCTACAATTCTGAAAATTCGGTGGCACCCCACACGCAGATCCGCAGGGTCAGGGTCCAAAAACACGACGGATTTGCCACATTTCTGAAATTCGGTGGCACCCCTCACGCAGATCTGGAGGGTCAGGGTGCAAAAACAGAAGGGATTTGCAACATTTCTAAAATTCGGTGGCACCCCACACGCAGATCCGCAGGGTCAGGGTCCAAAAACACAAGGGATTTGCAACATTTCTGAAATTCGGTGGCACCCCTCACGCAGATCCGTAGGGTCAGGGTCCAAAAACACAAGAGATCTGCCACAGTTTTGAAATTCGGTGACACCCCTCACGCAGATCCACAAGGTCAGGGTCCCAAAACGCAGGGGATTTGCTACATTTCTGAAATTCGGTGGCACCACTCACGCAGATCCGCAGGGTCACGACGTCTTACGAACCGCCAGGTGTGGTAACCCCTCTGGTGATCAATTGGTTTTGCTTATTACGAGTCGGCCTCGCATGAAGTTCCGATACTGCTTCACGACAGCGCCCAGGCCTCATGACATAGCTCTTGCATAGCGCATTCTCCGCGAGAGGGGGCCGGCGGCAGGGAGCGAGGCCCTTACGCATAGTCAAACAAAATACACCGAACAAATGCTCAAATATACTCAAAAACATTGTCCCCAGACTCAATCATGTCATGATTGAGTCGAGTGTCCTGACGGGGGACACGCCCGACTCAATCATGGTGAGCGTCGCCGTCGGCGCCCCGCCGAACAGCGCCCCGGCGCTGGCGGCCGCCGGCGCCGGCGCCAGGGCGGCGCCGCCTGCGCCATCGGCGCGGCGGCGCTCCGCCCGGCGGCGCGCGGCCGCGAGCGGCTGCGGCCGCGAGCGGCTGCGGCAGCGCGGGCGGCGTGTGGCTCCCCCTGCGTGCGGGGGCCTGCGTCCCAGAATTCGGTTGGTCATGTCCTCGTACAGGCGGATTTGGGGTCCAAAAAGGTTCCAACAAAAACGCACATAACATAATCGAAACACCGTCCCCAGACTAGTGCTCAACTGTTTCTGGATATACACAAGTAGGTCGGGCATGTCCTCCTACAGGCGGGCTTTGGACCAAGAATCGAAACGTCGTCCCCAGACTATTTTGTTGTTGACTATTTTTGGATATTCCGCCTGTCGAGGGACACGCCCGACGCAAGGCTGCGGCCGCGCGTGCGGTTAGTTGCTCCCCCCCTGCATGTGGGGGGAGGAGGAGGAGGGCAGAGGAGGAGGAGGAGGTGGAGGAGGAGGAAGTGGAGGGGAGGAGGAGGGAGGAGAGGAGGAGGAGGAGGAGAGGAGGAGGAGGAGGGAGGAGGGAGGAGGAGGAGGGAGGAGGGAGAGGGAGGAGAGGGAGGAGGGAGGAGGGAGGAGGAGGAGGAGGGAGGAGGAGGAGGAGGAGGAGGAGGAGGAGGAGGAGGAGGGAGGAGGGAGGAGGGAGGAGGGAGGAGGGAGGAGGGAGGAGGAGGAGGAGGAGGAGGAGGAGGAGGAGGGAGGAGGAGGAGGAGGAGGAGGCCCCCAGAAGCTCCACGGGCGGCGCCACGCGCAGCGCCGAGCACGGCCGCGTCCAGAACCAGGCGCGGGCGGAGGGACGAGCGGGGGCAGCGGGAGGAAGCAGGGGCCTCACGGATGGGGTCCGAGGGAGGAGGCTCCCACTGCTCGGTACAGGCGCCCCAAACAGCCGAGTTCAACTCTATGCGTAGGGGGGGCAAGGGGAGGGGGTGCGAGGGCCCGCGCCGATCGGCAAAACAGAAGTAAAAAAAAGATCACCAGGGGCAGGGCTGTTTTCAGTGGACACCTGGGGGCTTTTCAGCACATTAGGACCCGACCACAAGAAACCTTCCACAAGAAGCTCAACCCTGAGACCCCAGGACGCCCACGGATCTCCGGTGTGGGAGCGTCACGCTCTCCACCGAAATGCCATCGAAACCCAAGAAACCCAGGGCAACCTGGAGGCAAGCAGGGTGTTTCTTGGCACGGGTCTCCACTGTAGATGGGGCGGGAGGATCGCGCCGCATCGCCGATGCATCGCCGATGCATCGCTGGTGCATCGCCGATGCAGCGTCGATGCGTCGACGACGTCGGCGATGCAGCGCCGACGTCGGCGCGGAGAAGAGCGGGCTCCACATCGAGAAGCATCGCTGATGCATCGGCGATGCGGCGCGATCCACCGACCCCATCTACTCTGGGGCGCGGCCTAACCGCTTATCCGCCCCCTTGAGTGACGAGCGCTTTCCGTGGCGTCCCCCTCGGCATCCATGCCCCCCTCAGGCCACACATGTGTGCGTACGTCTTGGGCTAAGGCGAGCGGGACGTCACGGAAGGGGATGGCTTAATTACTATAGAAGCGGAAGAAGAAGAACAACCGCCATAAACATAAACTTTGGGCACTCCGCGCGGTTTTCTTGGATCTGCGCTGGACGCGCCAGGGGCGGCGCCGAAGGCGGCGCTGGGGGGGGGGCCCAGCGCAGATCCAAGAAATCCGCGCAGAGCGCCCAAAGCTTATGTTCATGGCGTGATAGGTCCTTCGATTGCTAGGGGTCGGTTGTGCCGCCCCTGACACTCGGACCCAGGCTGGGCGGGACAATGTCTTCACGCTGGACGATGTCGCCCCGCCCTGCGGCGGAGCAGTGCGGGGCGTCGAGGGGCAGAGGCCGAAGAGGTGGCGGGCAGGCCGGATAGAGCACGGAACTCCACACCGCTGACCACCGTTCCCCTGCACAGACACAGGACCCAGGGCCCCGGGGCCGGGGGCCTCAGGTTCCTCGCTTGGATTCCTCGGAATCCTCGCTGGGATCCCCCGGCCACGCCGAGCAACGCCAAGCAACGCCAAGCAGTTCAAAGTAATTCAAAACAGTGCCAAACATGGCTTTGAACTGCTTTGGGAGGGAGGTGGTGCCTAACTTTGGGATGCCAGAGCCGTGGAGACAGACCGCGCGGTGACCTCGGAATCCCGAAGGACGTCCCCAAACGACCCAAGTTCCCAAACCGAGCGGTGACCCTGAATCCCCACTTACTCACCACACGGTGTGGTCACCGCGCCACTTGGGCCCCACGACAGCATGAGAGCCCCGAATCGAATCAACAAGTCGGATCGGAAGTCGAGAAATAATCGAATCAGCGGAAATCGGCGGCCGAGTCGAGAAGCATCGCATCGGCGAAGACCGGCAGGCTAGTAAGTCCTTCATTGCGAGATCGAAATCCAGATCTCCGCCTCTTCCTCCTCCTCTTCGTCTTCCTCCTCCTCCTCCTCCTCCGTATCCTCCGCCTCCTCCTCCATGGAAATGGGATCGAATCCATTCGGAGGGGTCGAAACGAGCTCTGCCAGGAGAGCGGCTTCGCCAGGCGGGGCTCGGTGGCCCCCGTGGGCCCCGGGGGGGCAAGAGCCGAGAGGCCCAGAGAGCACGACGGAGAAACAGCCTGCAGGGCACGCCTCAGCCTCGAGGGTCCTGCTCGCGTCCCGCCGACGAGCGCGGCAGGGCTGGAGACGAGGATGAGCTCGACCCTCGCCCTCCTCCTCCTCCTCCTCCTCATCATCATCATCACCATCACCATCACTATCACCATCACCATCACCATCACCATCATCAGCAGCAGCATCAGCATCAGCATCAACATCATCATCATCATCACCATCACCATCACCATCATCATCAGCATCAGCATCAGCATCAGCATCATCATCATCATCATCATCATCATCATCATCATCATCATCATCATCAGCATCAACATCAGCATCATCAGCATCATCATCGTCATCATCAGCAGCATCATCGTCATCATCATAAGCATACGCATAAACATAATCATCATCAGCATCATCAGCATCATCAGCATCATCATCCTCATCCTCATCCTCGTCCTCGTCCTCATCCTCATCAGCATCAGCATCAGCATCATCAGCATCGTCTCCAGCATCATCATCATCATCATCCTCATGTGTTCGCGACGCCCCGCCCCCAATCATAATCCCTAGTAGTGTTTCGCATATGTAGTATTACCTTTCTTCTATATGCGAGTAAGTGTGTTTGCATTATCATTAGTATCATGATTAGCAAGTGTAGCAGCAGAAGGATGGCTACTATGCGTATTAATCGCATGGGTGTAGTTTTGTTTGTGCTATTGCGTAGTAGTGGGAGCCGTTGTGCTATTGCGTAGTAGTGATTGTACGATTAACAACAATATCAGAATTAGTATCGGCAGTCGTAGCATTACAGGTATTACTATTACGATTGCTACTCGTAATATTGTTCAGAAGTATTACAAATATCGTTGATCGCTCGCGTTCGCATTATCATTCATTGTGTTCCTACTCCTGCTCCATCGCCTCCTCCTCCTCCTCCGCCTCCTGCGCCTCCTCCCGCTCCTCCTCCTCCTCCTCATCTTCTTCGTGTTCTTCGTATTAGGTGTCTTATTATTATTATTCTCTTCTTGTTCCTCCTCCGCCTCCTCATCCTCTTCCTCCTCCTCCTCCTCCTCCTCCTCCTCCTCCTCCCCCTCCTCCTCCTCCTCCTCCTCCTCCTCCTCCTCCTCCTGCTCCTCTCCTCTTCCTCCTCCTCCTCCTCCTCCTGCTCCTCCTGCTCCTCCTGCTCCTCCTGCTCCTCCTCCTCCTCCTCCTCCTCCCCCCCCCCCTTCCCCCTCCCCCCCCTCGCCTCCTCCTCCTCCTCCCTCCTCCTCCTCCTCCTCCTCCTCCTCCTCCTCCCTCCTCCTCCTCCTCCCTCGTACTCCTCCTCCTCCTCCAACTCCTCCTCCTCCTCCTCCTCACCCTCCTCCTCCTCCTCCTCCCTCCTCCTCCTCCTCCTCCTCCTCCTCCTCCTCCTCCTCCTCCTCCTCCTCCCCCCAAACCCCATTCTATATATATATATATATAGATACACATGTATAAATATAAATACGATCCTCATCCTCCCCGTCCTCCTCTTCCTCCTCATTCTCCGCCTTCTACTCCTACTCCTACTCCTGCTCCTGCTCATACTCTACTCCTACGCCTCCCCCTCGCCCCCTCTTCCTCATCCTCATATTCTTTCTCCTCCTCCTTCTCCATCTCCTCCTACTCCTTCTCCTCCTCCTCCTCCTCCTCCTCCTCCTCCTCTTACTCCTCCTCGTCCACCTCCTCCTCCTCCTCCTCCTCCTCCTCCTCCTCTCCTCCTCCCCCTCGGCCCTTGTCATCCTCCTCACAGTCGCTTTATGTATTTTCGTTTTCCTCCTCCTCCTCCTCCTCCGCCTCCTCCTCCTCCTCCTCCTACTGCTCCTCCCCAACACGGCCCCCTGAGAGGAGGCCCCCCCGCCCGCAGCGATTTTCTGATACCGCCGCCTGCGACAAAGTCGTCCCGCGGGTAGGCGCGCGGCGAGCCGGCGGCTGAGACACGGCACGACCAGGAGGTGGTAAGGAGCGCCGGGAGCGGGGCAGGCGGCAGGCGGCAGGCGGGAGGCATCCGTCCTCCCAATCACTCCCCGCCTCCCTCCGCGTCTGCTTCCCCATCCTTCCTCGTCCTCCCCCTCCCTCCCTCCCTACCGATCTACCACCCTCCCTACCCCACTATGCAGCGTCAGACCCTCCTTCCTAGAGCTCGACCCTGCCCCTCTTCGTCCACTTCGTATTATTCCCCTCCTCCTCCTCCTCTTCCTCCTCCTCCTCCTCCTCCTCATCATCAGAATCATAATCATCAGCATCAACATCAGCATCATCATCATCATCATCAACATCATCCTCATCATCACCATCACCATCATCATCATCACCATCATCGCCATCAGCAGCATCATCATCGTCATTATCAGCATCAGCATCAACATCAGCATCAGCATCATCATCAGCATCATCATCATCATCAACATCATCATCATCATCATCATCATCAGCATCATCATCGCCATCATCGTCATCATCAGCATCCTCTTACTCCTCCTCCTCCTCCTCTTCGTCCCCCATCCTGCTCCTTTTCCTCCTCCTCCTCCTCTTCCTCCTCCTCTTCCTCCTCCTCCTCCTCCTCTCCTCCTCCTCCCCCTCCTCCTCACTCCTTTCCTCCTCCTCCATCTTCTCCTTTTCCGCCATTTCCTCATCCATCCTCGCCTCCTCCTCCTCCCCCTCGCCCTCGTCCTCGTCCTCCTCCTCCTCCTTCTCCTCCTCCTCCTTCTCCTCCCATCCCGCCTCGTCCTCCGTCGCTCCTCCTCTTCCCCTCCCACAACGGCAACGCGCGGCATGGAAGGGGCCGCCGCTGCGCATCGTCGTCGTCGTAGTCGTCGACGTAGTCGTCGTCGTCGCGGTCGTGGTCGGCGTCGTCGTCTTCATGGCGTCGTTGTCGTCGTGGAGGGGTCGAAGCGTCGTCGTCGTCGAGGTTCATCGATTCGGGGCTCCAAATGGGCAGGGGACTGGGCCCCTTTTTGGAAGCGGGGGTGGACAATGAATCGGGGGAGGGAGCACAAAGGGCAGAGGGAGATTGGGGGTTCCTCCTCCTCCTCCTCCTCCTCCTCCTCCTCCTCCTCCTCCTCCTCCTCTTCCTCGTTTCCTCGTTTCCTCGTTTCCTCGTTTCCTCCTCCTCCTCCTCCTCCTCCTCCTCCTCCTCCTCCTCCTCTCCCTCTCCCTCCCCCTTTCCCTCTCGCCATCCCCGTCCTCCCTCCATCCCTCGAAACCGACCCTCCGCTGTGAATTTCCCGTGTGCGTACACAACTCCTCCCCGTCGCAGCTTCAGACGTATTGGTCTGGCGGGCTGGGCGTTTCACCTGGGACTTCCTCGCCAGAAATGACCAAACCACATGCAATTCGCAGCGGCTTGTAAGATGACTGCGGGCCGATCTCAGATTGGAGCTTGAGCCCTGGCGACGCGCAGATGCGTCCTGAGCGTGTGGAGCGGTTCTGCTGATGGACGGCGGCCCTCTTCCAAAATGTGCTTATCCCCGGGACGCTGCGGACATTCGCCTTCGCAGTTTGCAGCAATTTCAAGATGGAGGGGGGTCGTTAGCTCCGGCCGAGTGCACCTCCCCGGGGGCTTCCAAGCCCGCTGCGCCCCCGACTTGTGCCTCTTGCGCTCCTTGCCGCCGCTTCACCCTGGCGCCCCGGCGCTCCTGCTCCCTGCACCCGCTCCTCCTGCCGCTATCTCCTCCTCCTGCTCCTCCTCCTCCTCTTCCTCCTCCTCCGTCTCCGTCTCCTCCTCCTCCTTCTCCTCCTCCTCCTCCTCCTCCTCCTCCTCCTCCTCCTCCCCTGTTTAGTTTTTACGTTGGCCAAACGTCGCGTTCGAGGTCGCCCCCGGCTCCCGGGGGCGGCGGCCAGGTACGATCACGGGCGCAGCGGCGCCGAAGGGAAAACGAGGGTAGGAACGCATGAGGAGCGCGGAGGAGACAGAGGCGCCCGAGGACTGGAAAAATGGCGGCGCAGCACAAAGCGGACAACTAGGGAGAGAGAGAGAGAGAGAAAGAGAGAAAAAAAAAAGAGAGAGGAAACGAGAGACGAACTAGGCTTCACCTTCGCGAATCCGCGTTAAATCCTGTTGCTGGCCTCCTCCCCCACATTATTTTTAAACTGGACGAGCAGCATATTCGAGGTCGCCCCCGCCTACACTGCCAATGAAACGAACAAGAAACTGGGGGGTGCGTCCGCGGTGCTGTGAACAGGCGCGCCCGCATACCCGCGCCCAATTCTCGGGGCCAGAATCATCGATGATCCCCTGTGCGAGCACATCAGCTACTTCCTCGTCGCCCGACACGCACAGTCGTGCGGAAGTCACAGAAGGCCAACCATCGCGAGAAGTCGTGGCTTCCACCCGAGGCCGCAAACACATCGCTCGCTGCTTCCCGCCGGACATCGCGACCAAACCAAATTTCACTTCAGGGCTGGCGACCACCCTGGTTTGCATATGGCGCCGACATGCAACAGTCCACGTCGTCGGTGTATAGCCACCGAACGGAGGGCCTCCCGTCACAATCGCTTCATCCTGAACAGGGAAACGCGTATGCAAACGAAAGCCTTCATCCGTGCTATACAAGGAGCAGTCGAGAAGCGTGGACAGATCCACACGCTGCTTTCGCCGGATTGAGCCATGCTGGAAACGCCCACCAACGACATGCGCAAGGTCACGCTTGCACTCCGCAAACAGGTCTGACGGCATCCGCAACAGGTGCACACCACCACTGTCGCTGGTGCACCAGCGCATGGCGAAGCAAACGCCGCAAGGGTAAACGATCTAACGTTAGCAGCGGCAGCCTTGGCTTCCGGCACTTCGCGGTGCCAACACAGATGCACTTTCACATGACCTCGTGGTTGCCTTGGCATGGCACGCCTGCTACCTGATGCACCAAGACCCACGCGCGCAACCAGCCGCGCTGCGTGGACGCGCAGACACACACACACACACGGTGGGTTTGCTGCACACTGCACCCCAGCGGGAGGTCACCAAAGAACTCGCATGTAATCATGAGCAGGTGCGATGGGTACGTCACCAGAGTGGAAGGCACCGCTCTGCACAAGAAGCGGATCTCCAAAAATAGGGCCGGCGAGCCGGAGCAAGTCGGCACCTTGAGCGCGGGCCTCGCCCATAGCCTTGATCACCTCGCGAGGTGGGTGCTATCTGGATGCCTCGAAGGGCACCGCCTGTCCACGTCTAGCTGCCTACAGTACCGCGCAGGCTGTCCAAGACCCCCCAGGAAGTAGGCCAAGCCTCGGCGGGGCCAGGGGCGCGCGTGGCACCAGGAGGAGCAGGAGCAGGAGGAGGAGGAGGAGGAGGAGGAGGAAGAGGATGCAGCACGCGGGCAGCCGAGGGTTCTGCTGCTGCCCCCCCAGCACGGCGGCGCACCGACAGCCCTGCGGGACCACCCCCCTCGCGCAGCCCCCCGGCTTCGGAAGATGTTGACCACCTACCAGACAACGCCAACCCAACCCGAAGACCCAAATTGCGAGTTGGGGGGGGTGCGGGGTCCATGTGTGTTTATGGTCCCCAACCTCCCCCCCACTGGAAATGGCGGGCACATCGGGGCCTTCGGGCTGGGGTGGGGTGGCTGGGTGGGTGGTGAGATTGGAGCGACCAGCAATACAACCAGCGCGGTTGCAGCGGTGCCCAGCGCGGCTCCAGGCGCGGCCGCGCGGCTTCGGGAGGGAGTGGAGGAAGCAGTGGCGCCCGAGGACGGGAGAGATGGCGGCGCAGCACAAGGCAGGCAAGGGTGGAGAGAGAGGAGGAAAGAGACTAACTACGTATTGGCGACTTCCTCGCATCGCTTGAAAAATGGATGTCGCCCAATAGCGACGCGAATCTGAGTCTCAAACGTGCACAACAGCGTTACGGCTGGGGGGCGGTTCCTGTTCAAAATGAAGCTCTCTCTCTCGCGTTCGCGCGCGACACATTCGTCCGGACAGTTAACACCAGCTTCAATGATGGAGGACAACTCGTTGACATAAGCCACAACTTTACACATTGATGATTCGCTTGCAGCCGTTACAAGGCTCGTGGGCGGCTGGTGTTTCAAAGACTGGAGCATCCAACTGAAACGTCCTCCAATTCAAAGACGATAAGCTTCAACAGATGCAGCGGTTGCACTGATGAGTTGCGTTTTCACTCGAAATTGGGCACTCTCATTTAGGGTCAAACACCAGATATCAGGTAGAACAGCTGCTCTCGGATGGAGGGTGGCTTCTTTTCAAGCTGTAGCTTTCGTTGTTGTTTATTTTCGGAACGCATGGCCAGAAGCGAAACTTCTGCAATGTTTACTCAGATGGGGGCGTTTTTTGTTTCTCAAGACGATGATATCGCTAGACACCTCGCTGAACAGTATGGCCATACTCTGACGCGGTCATGGTTAATCGCTGGGAGGACGCAGCGCTGGAGCTCCTCTTCAAAATGGGTCTCTCCCTTGAACGGCAGGCAGATCGGTTACTGGCCTTCAAGAGGGCGCGTGAAGAAGCGGCCAAAAAAGGCTTGCAATGTCCTATCCAGAGGGGACTCGGGACGGGAGGGTGTATTGCAGCATCGCTGCTGCATCTGAGGCCTGCTCTGGTCCTCCTCTTCCTCCTCCTCCTCCTCCTCCTGCTCCTCCTCCTCCTCCTCCTCTCCCTGCTTCCTTTCCTCACTCTCCTCCCTCCTCCCTCCCTCCCTCCCCTCTCCCTTCTCCATATTACCCTCTCTGCGGCACCCGACCGGGCGCCGGCGCAAACCCCCGCAGGTCCCCGGCACCCGCGCCCCAAGAGCAGCCGCTGCGCAGCGGCACTGCGTCATTCATCATTGCTCCACCCTCCCTGCTCCCCGAGTCCATTGTGTCCTCTCCCCCCTCCTCCTGCTTCCGTCCTCGTCCACGCCTCCCTCCCTCGCCCTTCCCTCCAAATCCTCCTCTCCTCACTCCCTCAAAACCCTCCCAGCACGACCTCCATCACTCCTCCCTTTTCCCCCGCGATCGCTCCCGCGCGCGCGGGGGGGGGGGCGCGAATCAGAAGCGAAAGGGGGGCGAAGGGCAGCGAGGGGCGGATGGTCCTCCCGCCACCCCATACCCCCAAAGACCGAAAACCTCCCTCCCCACACTTCCTCCTCCTCCTCCTCCTCCTGCTCCTCCTCCTCCTCCTCCTCCTTCCGTGGAATGCAGCAGCCCCTTTTCTGTGTGGGAGGTGAGGGTGGAGCGGCTCGCCGACCCACCAGGATCCCTCACCGTGAAGGCGGGGACTCATCGTCGGATTAGTCCCCGCCTAACCCGTTTAGTTTTGCGGACGCTCGTCCTTTCATGGTCACTTCTGGTCACTCCTCCTCCTCCTTCTGCCCAAGGGCTGATTCGGAGGCGAGCCCAGGGGGGAAGTGAGAAGTGGCGGGCCTTTTCAGAAGGCTCTGAGGTCCCCCGGCCTTCTGAGAAGTTTTCTAAGCCTCCCCCGAAGACACAGGAAACGTATCTGAGAAGCCCGCCACATTCTGAGAGTGTATTATCCTTATCACTTCGACGCTTGGCTCGCCGCCGAATGATAACAAGTATTATCCCCTGACTTCACGCGGCCTTGAAGGCGCCAAGATGCATTCCCACGCTGGAGCCGCAATGCCTGGGCCACAGCGCCCTTCCTCTCTTGATTCGTTGGCCCAACGCGTGCGGCCTGGACCAAGATGGGCCCGGGCCAAATGCTACATCGGGTCGTGACTGCAGGAAGCCCATAACGGGGTGATAGCTTTCCAGAACTATATTACCTCAAGTCCTCCTCCTCCTCCGCCTCCTCCTCCTCAAGAGGAGAGAAGCAGGATGTGGAGAGGACGACGGCGAGGAAGGGAGGACTGGTGGGCTGGAGGTTGCGCGAACATGCCAGCTCCAAAGGCCCCAGCGGACGGCATCGGCTCGCTGGGAATGTCCGTTGGCAGCGCTGGCATTGTAGGAGCAGGCCTGCATCCACCCCTCCGCTCCCTCCATCCCCCCTATCTCCCTCGCCTTCCCCTCCCTCCATCCTTCCTCCCTTCTCCTCGTCGTCCTCCCCCGCCTTGTCCTCCCATCCCCCATCACCGCTCTCCCCGTTCCCTTCCCTGGGACGGAGGCAAAATGATGACCAACCGGATAAGAATACGTCGGGAATAGCTGAGAGCCCGCTGATCTCGAGGATCGGAAAAGGAAACTTACAAGATCGGCTCGAAATCGGTCCCTAGACCCCTCCTGGGATCCAACCGCACCAGCTTTCCGAGCTGCGTTCAGCCATGGCGACGAGGGGGCCCCCAAAGGCCAACTACCAGTTTCTCTGACGGTCCTCCGCTGAAAGACCTAGCGGGCCCCGAGGCGGGGTCCAGAGCGCTCCAGAAGGGGCCCACGCTGACACCTCTCCTCTGGAGACCACCTGAAGGGTTCTGGTGCATTGGCGACGAATCGGCGACGTCGGGATGTAAGACGTAGGTATTTGGTTCGAGCAGAATCGTCATGCTGCGCGATTCTCCGACCTCATCAACTTTGACCTGGGCCTCCTCCTCCTCCTCATTATCATCTTCACCATCACCATCACCATCACCATCATCATCAACATCACCACCACCATCATCATCAGCAACATTACCGTCAGTCAGCATTAACATCAGCATCATCATGACTACCTCCACCACAACAACCACCACCCTCCTCCTCCTCCTCATCATCATCATGATCGTCACCACCACCATCACCACCACCACCATCACATCCATCATCACCATCATCAGCATCATCATCATCACCATCACCACCACCACCATCAGCATCACCAGCATCGTCACTATCATATTCATCATAATCAACATATCATCACCATGATCATCATCATAATCACCCTGACCATAAGCATCATAACCATCACCATGCCATCCATCAGCATCATAACCATCACCATCACCATCATCACCATCACCAACATCATCATCATCATCATCATCATCATCATCACCATCATCATCATCATGATCATCAGCATCAACATCATCACCATCACCATCACCATCATTAGCATCACCATCCTTATCACCCCAACATGGTCAACAACACACGCGGAATCATCAACCTACCGCCCTAACCACCATCACATTCACTACCACAACCACCATGGCAATACCCATCAAACTCATCATCATCATCACCAACAACATCATCATGATCACAATCACCATCATCACCGTCACCATCACCACAATCATCATCACCATCACCGTCACAAGCATCAGCACTGCTATCAGCATCATCATCATCATCAGTACCATCATCATCACCACCATCTTTATCACCACAGCATCACCACCATTATCATCACCCTAACCACCATCGCCATCATTATCATCATCATCATCATCATCATCATTGCAAGCACAATCTCAACCACCATCACTATCACAACCATCGTCACCACCACCAATCACCACCACCATTACCGTCACCACCACTATCACCAGCATAATCATCATTGTCAGCAGCATCTACATCACCACAATCTTCACCATCACCATCATCCTTGGCATCCTGATCCTCCTCGTCTTCGCCATCAACAATATATTCCTCGTCCTCGTCATCATCATCATCATCATCATCATCACCAACATCATCATCATCATCATCATCATCATCATCATCATCGTCATCGGGACGATCATCATCATATTCATCCGCATTACAATCCGCCTAGTTATCCGTATCATCATCATCATCATCACTATCATCACCACCATCATCATCACGATCATCATCACCATCAGCATCACCATCATCATCATCACCATCCTCATCATCATCAGCAGCATCACCATCTTCATCACCAACATCATCACAAACAACATCATCACCATCATCCTCATAATCCGCATCATTCTTACCAGCATAGAAAGCCAAAACATCATCCCTATCACACGCATCATCGCCAACATCACCACCATCAGCATCATCACCAGCATCATCATCATGATCACCACCACATCCACCACCATCAGCATCTTGAATCATCACAATCATCACCATCATCGTCGTCATCACCATCATCATCATCATCATCAGGATCATCAGCATCACCATCACTACCATGTTCATCACCACTATCATCATCCTCATCCTGATCACAATCACCATCACCATCACCAGCATCACCATAATCATCCTCCTGATCATCAGCATCAGCATCATCGTCATCCTCATCAGCCGCAGCATCGTCAGCATCATCATCATAACCAACACCATCATCATCAACATCGCCATCACCATCATCATCAGCATCAACATCATCATCAGCAGCAACAGCATCGTCATCACCATCATCTTCATCAACATCGCATCGATATCCTCATCCTCGTTCTTTTAAGGCGAGGCCCCAGGGGTCCCGACCCTCCCCGGCGCACATGTTTCGCTACAGATCTGCCCCTGACGGACGAACAGCTATCCAACCATATGAAAGGTGAGTGCGACAAGGCTTAGGTCGGGCATGTCCCCCTACAATCGGATTTTGGACGAAAAATGAAACATACGCGAAAAAAACAAAAATAATCCCTCTACTATTTTTGAGTATTTTTGAATCCCACCAGCCCTTTGGGCGTGAGTGGTTTAGCGAGCTCTCTCTGTTCTCAACCCCCAACCCCCCTTCTTCCCCTTCGGGGAGGGGTTTACCCCTCCCCCTACCCCCTCCCCCTGGCCCTGGAGAGGGAGCCCGGCGGGTGGTCAGAGGGGCCGTTTTCGACTCATTGGAGGGCTAAAAAACGACACCCCTCACGAGGATTCTGGCCCCGACGGGGGGGGGAAGAAAAAACCCTCTCCTCATCGTTGAAGCCAAAAACATTGATTTTACGACGGTTTCGGCCCCATTTTGGCCTTCCGAAGGGGGCCGCGCTCACCTTCCTTCATAGCAAAAACATTGATTTTACGAAGGTGTTGGGCTCATTTTGTCCTTCTCAGGGGGCAGCGCTCATTTGCGCTTCTGAGGAGGTCGCAAGAGGCCCCAAGATGGCCCCAAGAGGCCCCCAGGAGGCTCCCAAGAGGCCTCCAAGAGGCCCCCAAGAGGCCCCCAAGAGGCCCCAAGAGGCCCCCAAGAGGCCCCCAAGAGGCCCCCAAGAGGCCCCCCCAAGAGGCCCCCAAGAGGCCCCCAAGAGGCCCCCAAGAGGCCCCCAAGAGGCCCCCTCCAAGAGGCCCCCAAGAGGCCCACGAGGAGCCCGAACGACTCACACCAGGACGAGGGGCCCGAACGACTCACACCACGAAGAGCCCGAACGACTCACACCACAAGGAGGGGCCCGAACGACTCACACCAGGACGAGGCGCCCGAACGACTCACACCACGAGGAGCCCGAACGACTCACACCACGACGCGGGCCCCGAACGACTCACACCACGAGGAGCCCGAACGAGTCACACCAGGAGGAGGGGCCCGAACGACTCACACCAGGATGAGGGGCCCGAACAACTCACACCACGAGAAGCCCGAACGACTCACACCAGGACGAAGAGCCCGAACGACTCACACCACGAAGAGCCCGAACGACTCACACCAGGAAGAAGGGCCCGAACGACTCACACCAGGACGAGAAACCCCAAACGACTCAAATCACGAGGAGCGCTTTCTCTCCCTCCTCCTCCGCCTCGTCCTTCTCCCGCTCCCCCCACAAGGAGGATGTACAAGGAGGCGGGAGGAAGGAGGAACAGGGGAGATATGCGGGGCCAAGCGGATACACGCCTGAAAAACACGACTGTCGGCATGCTTCGCTAGAGTTGCTGCTGTGAGATGGGCTGGTGGGGATACGCGAAGCGTAAAGAATTTCCTCCTGCAGGGGGACATTCCCGACTTTAGGTGAGTGCGGCAGGGCAGGTGGCTCCCTGGGGGGGCCACACAGCGCGCGAGAGGGGTGCGCCGCCATTGGCGGAGGGTCGCACATGCGAACGTCGCCTCTGGGGCCTTCGGTGGGGCTCCCCGTGGAGCCACGAAACGTTTGAGGGTGTGCCGAAAGGGGCGGCAGGGACGCATGCGAACGTCGCCTCGAGGGCCTTCTGTGCAGCTCTCTTCGGGGATGGACAGACCCCCCTTTAGTAAAACGTGGTTTAGTGAAAACGACCTGAAGCCCAAACCTGGCGGGCACAAGCCTGGAAAATAACGGCCACGGCGCCCTCCCGAGAACCGCAAGCGGACAATTCACCAATCGACGTGTCACTGTTGGGGGTTCTGTCCACCCCCGATCTCTCTAGGGCCACGAAACTGGTGAGGCGTGTGCCGACATGTGCGGTGAGAAGGCATGTGAACGTCGCCACATTTGCCTTTGGTAGAAGGCCCCCCTGGGGCCTCGAAACGTGTTGGATGTGTGCCGAAATGGGTCTTGCGGAAACGAATGCGACAGTCGCCACTTGGGCCTGAAATGGAACTCCATATGGGGCCACGAAACGTGTGAGGGGTGTGCCGACATGTTTTTCATGCGGAGGGCAGCGGCAAGGCTGCGAGGAGGGGAGGAGAAGGAGGAGGAGTGAGGAGGACGCTGGGCACCGTCTTTTGAAAACGAGGACTCAAAGCAACAGGATGGCTGGGAAGAAACACATCGCGAAAGGTGCCGAGAAAGAGGGGGCAGATGTGAGGAGGGACGCGGAGGAGGGCCCCTCCTTCTCCTCCTACTCCTCCTCCTCCTCCTCCTCCCCTGCCACACCTCCTTCCTCAGGGCCCTTCCTCCTCCTCTTCCTCCTCCTCCTCCGCCGCCGCCTCCTCCTCCTCCTCCACTTCTTCTGCCCCCCCTCCCTGCCCTCCTCCTCCTCTTCCTCTCATCCTCCTCCTCCTCCTCTTCCTCTCCTCCTCTTCTCCTCCTCCTCCTGCTCCTCCTCCCCCTCCTCCTCCTCCTCTTCTTCTTACCTTTCCTTCCCCATCCAACTGTTGGGAGGGTCCTGATCCTGGTTCCTCGCATTGGCTGGCACCTTCTTCGTGCTTCGCCACGCGGCGAGCCGGGACAAGGCCGAGCCCCCAGGCGTCGAGCTCTGCGGGCTCCCGCTTGGACCATCCCGCCCCTCGCGTCCCCAGCTGCGGTCGCCTGCGCGTCACCAGCTGGATCGGCTGTAGATCCTCCCCTGGATGAAACATCTGGTTTTAACTCTCGCGGAATCCTCGGGGTGCCTCAGTTAGGAGGGCCGTGGTGATGGCCCGTCTCCGGCTTGGGTCCGCAGGCTCGCCTGGCGTGCTCGGGGCATTGGTTTCTCGAAGCGTGCTCCAGGAGCCGGCCAGGGTCAGCATTTCAAACAGCCGCCATAGGGCCCATGCTGTAGAACATGCGATAGAGACACCTCCACCACCAGGGGCCACCAGCGAGAGGAGCCATGGGGGTCCCCCTGGTGGTGTGGTCCTCCCCTCTCGCTCGAGACATCTCCTCTCCCCAGCACGGGGAGGCCTCGGCCTCGTGGACCTCCTCGCCGGAGTAGAAGGAGGAAAAAATATCAACACAAACTGTCAGCATTCAACGCGGAACTATTGGATCCGCGCTGTTAGCGCGCCAAGGGCGGCGCCAGAGGCGCTGCCGGGAGGGCCCAGCGCGAATCCAAGAAATCCGCGCGGAGCGCAAAAAGTTGTGTTTATGCCGTTTGCTTCTTCTTCGGCTGATGGTAGTGGTGTCGATTCTCCGTCCCCTGATGCCGGGGCGATCGATCTGGGGTCGCTGCGCAGCTGGCCGTCGTGGTGGCCCTCGGGAGCCGTCCCTGGCCTCTCCGGCCTTTGCGCGATGGCTGGGGCCAGGCCAGAGAGGAGGCCCCGTCCGCGGACGCACAGCAGAGATCCAGCCAACCATCCTCCTCCTCGCCCCTCCCCCCCTCCTCCCTCCGCTCTCCTCCTCCCCCCCCCAAGTCCTCCCTCTCCCTCCTCGCCCCCCTCCCCTCCCTCCTCTCCAGACCCCTGACGTCATGTTGTGTTGCATGACGTCGACCCCCAGAGGTCTCGACCATTTCCCTGGGAGCAGTTTGTCATCCTGAGTCTGTTTGTTCACGATCCCGAGGCCTTGTAATTAAGGGCCCCTAGAGGCCGAACACAGCGAAAAACCCTCCGCCGTGATATCTTCATGACTCGATGGGGTCTGCAGGTCTGCTCCTGCTCCTCCTCCCTCCCTGCCCCACCCCCTCCCCTCCTTCCTCCCGTCCCCCCCCCCCCTGCCCCACTCCCTCCCTTCTGCTCCTCCTCCCCCCCCTGCCCCACCCCCATGGAGGCCTCCTAGATGGAGTCGGAGTAGATCGGGTCGGAGGAACGCGCCGCATCGTAGATATATCGGCGACGCCAGCGGCTTGGAGAACATCGGACTCCACATCGAGCCGCATCGCCGATGCATCGAGGATACGGCGCGATCCTTCGACCCCGTCTGCTCGGACCCCATCTGGGAGGCCTAGATCTAGGTCGGGCATGTCCACCTACAGGCGGATTTTGGACGACAAACCAAAAATACAGTCAAACAATACCCCAAAATGCCCAAACATAGTCGAAGCATCGTCCTCATGCGATCTCTGGCCTGTTCTTGAAGATTCCTCCTGTAGAGGGACAGGCCCGACTTAAGTAAGCCTAGATCCCCCTCCCCCCGGCCCCCCTCCTCGCACGCCGCCGGGCCCCCCCTCCCCCGGCCGGGCGCCGCAGCAAAAAGCGAGGCCTACAGCCCGAGAAGCCTGCTGTGGATGTCCTCTCGCAGGAGGGGCGCGGCGCCGGGCGCCGAGGCGGAGACGGGGACAGAGAAGGCATCGCTCCACCGACCCCCAGACAGGCTCGCCTCGTAACAACAAGATCAGGACGGGAGGTCGTTGGCTACTTTCGGCCTCGGGGGGGCCTCGCCGGGCCTCGGGGCCGTCAACAAAGATGGCTCGGGGCGAAAAGCAGGTCCCGGGGGACGAGGTCGGGACTGCCAGGGACGCCGCCCTGAAAAGATCAGGGCGTCGCACGTCGGGGTCCCTATCCCCACTAGCGCGGCCTGGGCCCAACTGGCCGAAATGGAGGCCGCCGGGTGGGAATGTGGGCCGTCTCCTGCGGGCTTCGAGGGGTACGATGCCCAACCGGGGTGGTGCGATGGTGGGGGTGGGGGTGGGGGTGGGGGTGGGGGTGGGGGGTGGGGATTGGTCCACCGAGACCGAGACAAGATCGGACAGGGACAAAATCGGGTAGGTAGGGGTAGGATCGGGAGAAACTCGGGCTGGGAACGCGTCTTTTGGCGATTCGCGATAATAGCCGTTACCAAGGATGCTCCCCAACTTCCCCCCCACCTGGTAACGTCACGGTTCGCGCCAGCGCCGGCGCCGTTTAGGAATGGCTAGGGGCAGGTAACTATCAGACGGCGCTGGCGCGAATCGCCGTGACGTTACCGGCCCCCTCGCCCCGCACCACACCCAAGTAACGGCCGCCCTCGCGAGACCAAAACGGGCCCAAGCCGTAGCTGCACTGCAAAGGCCGATTCACTTAGCGACCGACTCGGTTCGAGAGCAGCTTGCCTACTCCAGATTTCGTACTAAAGGGAGGGGGGTCTCATTTCGGCGGGGGTCTCTCCCGGGCTATCTTGGAGGGCATGGGGGGTCTGGGGACGATGTTTTGGAGGGTTCTCCCACGGGGGAGGTCTGAAATGGCTTGTCTTGGAGGGTCCAGACCCCCTCCCTTTTATTACGAAATCTGGAGTAGCTGCACTGTAAAGGCAAATTCACTTGGCGACCGCCTCGGTTCGAGAGCAGCTCTGCCTGCACGAGGTCAGCCTGCCCGTGCGAGCGAGAGCTGCGCGGCGCAAGCTCCACGGACGAAGCGCAGCCACAGCACGACCTGAGACGAGCGCAAGACCAGGACCACGTCGGACCAAGGGCTCTGGGGGATGCGCCGGGCGGCGCGGCCGCTCCAGAGCGCCCCCGACGCGTCTTTCCAGGCCGACAAGTGGGCACAAACCTAAACTGTCGACGCTCCGCGCGGACTTCCTGGATCTGCGCCGGCGCCAGAGGCGCTGCCTGGGGGGCCCAGCGCGGATCCAAGAAATCTGGCGGAGCGCCAAAAGTTTATGTGTATGATGGACCTGCCTTGCACCACCTCCTCCAGATGTTGGAGGCGGAGGGGGCCCTCCTCCTCCTCCTCCTCCTGCTCCTCCTCCTCCTCCTCCACTTCTTCTCCCCCCCTCCCTGCCCTCTTTCCTCCTCCTCCTCCTCCTTCTCCTCCTCCTCCCGCTCCTCCTGCTCCTCCATCTCCTCCTCCTCCTCCTCCTCCTCCTCTTCGTCCTCCACCTCCTTCCCATCTCCAACTTATGGGTGTGGCGGTGGTGGTGGTGGAGGAAAACGGGCCCATAAAATTATGGCGATGTTTAAGAACTCTTCCACAAGGAACCCAACCCTGAGGCCCCAGGACATCCATGTCTTTTGGTGTGGGAACGTCGCGCTTCCCATCGCAAAGCCATCGAAACTCAAGAAACACAGGGCACCACGGAGGCAAGCAGGATGTTTCTTTGCATGGGTCTCCACGTTCAAGCGGCGCTCCGCGCCCCGCGCGGACAGAGTAGAGCGCCTTTTGCCCCCAGAGGCCAGGGCCGGGCCGCGGGCATGCGTGCTCACCAGGGAGGAGGAGGGGGAGGGGGAGGCTGAGGAGGAGGAGGAGGTGGAGGAGGTGGAGGAGGAGGAGGAGGAGGAAAAGGAGGAGGAGGAAAAGGAGGAGGAGGAGGAGGAGGAGGAGGAGGAGGAGTGCTGCTGGCAAGTGGCGCGTGGCATCAACATCATGAGTGCTGTTGGCCAATTTCAACCTCAACATCAAACATCAAATATCATGTTGGCATCGACGTCAGCATCAACATTACAGAGAGGCCAGAGAGGCAAAGGGCACGGGTCTGGGCAGCTCCACGACGGGTCGCCCCGCGGCCCGAGGGCCATCGGGGCGGCCACGCGCCCGGGGCCCGGGGCCTCCTCCCACTCCTTGTGCTCCTCGATGCGCGCTCCTCCTCCTCCTCCTCCTCCTCCTCCTCCTCCTCCTCCTGTTTCGCCCTGGCCAGACGCAGATGTCTGTTCGGGCGGATACAGAGCGGCTTGAAGGGCTCGAGGCCTGGCCTGAACTCCGCCTCCTCCTCCTCCTCCTCTCCCTCCTCCTACTCCTCTTGCTCCTCCTCTTCCTCCTCCCTTTCCTCCCCCTCCTCCTCCTCCTCCTCCTTTTTTATAACCGCCATCGGGCGGTGCTTCGGGGTCCTGTGGTCTCGTCGCCGTGCTGGATCCCCCTCGCTTGCGCTGGGCATTGGCCTGGAACTGTGCTTCTCGACGTAGGTCCGAGATGCGTGCCTAGGTAGCGGGCCTTGCAGACCAAGGCGTTTCAACAGATCCCTCAGATCCCTCCTCCTCCTTTTCCTCCTCCCTTTCCTCCTCCTCCTCCTCCTCCTCCTCCTCCTCCTCCTCCTCCTCCTCCTCCCTGTATGTCCTTCTCCCATCCGCCCCATATAGGTTCCTCTCTGCTACCCCCCTCCCCGTGCTCGCCCCTCGTCCTCATCCTGCTCCCTCTGCACCACGCCTGCTCCCTCGTCGCCCTTCCTTCCCCCCATCCATATGACGTTGACCATCTCGTTTCAGGAGAAGCACGCATCAATGCCCTTTGTATATCGATGGCGACGCTTCAGGCGTGACCGACACACTTTGTTTGCGTCGGCAGCTAGGCATAGTAACTGCACTGGCGGAGACTACCTAAACGGGGGTACCGTTGTAGCGAATTGTGCCACCGCGCAGGAAGGGCAGCGGCCGAAAGAAAGCAGAAACGTAACCGAAACACACATGATCATCGACTTCGCCGGGTAGGATTAGCAATGTCGGCAGTCGGACCTGAGCCAGGAAAACACTCTCGCCTTCTTTCAGGACCTCAGACAGGAGCTCGACAGACAATGCCTCGCGGGGATTGTTAGCCCTCCTGGTTGGCATCCGTGGGTCTTACGGGTGTATGGTCTTCGGTACTGACAGTGAAGAAGTGTGTCGGGGTTGGTAGGCCAGACTGCTTCTCGAGCCCACTGGCATTTACTCCGACTGGTGTCCGTACATTTGTTTGACCGTCAGAGAGCAATGCAGGCAAACGCTTTGTCGACCACCAGGTAGGAGATGCCGCGACGGATGCTCGCGTGGCCGAAGCTCGGAGGACCCGAGCCTTGCAAGTCGAACACGAAGTCCGTCTCATAAAAAAAAAGACTTTCACGAGCGACGCTGGATGCTGCGGCGAGCGAAGGGGAACAACGTTCGCCCTCGTGCTGCCCGTGCTGCTGCCTCCTCTCGCACTCCACCTCCTGTCCCTGTCACGGTGGCCCTTTTCTGCTCCGCCAGAATATGCCCTTGCGGGGACCCGGGCAAAGAGCGTCTCGCTTTCAAGGGTACCGCGACGGTGGCAGCCAACGTATAGTTTCTGCAGTCGACGCGCTTCCGATCAGCGCGTTGTTCCGATCATGCCTCCAGGGTTGCTCAGCGGCGGTGCTCACATCTCGCCGGGGGGCTGGCCCATCCGTCTCACAACATGCTGTACAGTCGGGGCGCTGACCTAAGGAACCCGAAACAAGGAACGAGGCCCCTTCTTGCCATGACAAAACTTCGATTTCCCATGGAACACCTAGGGGAAGCCCAAGGCAAGCTGTAGAACAATCACGGAACACCGAGCCACTCCCCAACGAATCGCGCTCCTTCTTCAGCGCCCCGACTGTACACAGAATCCCTGTCTCCAGGGTTGCTCAGCGGCGGTGCCTACATCTCGCTGGGAGGCTGGCCCATCCGTCTCTCAGCATGCTGTCCACAGAATCCCTTGCCTTGTGTTGTGTCGGGCATGTCCCCCTGCAGGCGGATCGAAAAAACACTCCCAAACACTCAAACACAGCCAAAAACGAACATTGTCGACGATGCTCGAATATTTGTCCGACGATTCTCGAATATGCTCAGAACTGATCATTTTCGTCCGCAGACTACGTTTTGACTGTGTCCGAATATCCCTCCTGTAGAGGGACAGGCCCGACTGAAGCGCCCCGTGGCTTTGCGGGTCGTGCGGCTGCGATGGCCGCCCGCGCAGCCGCGGAGAACCGAGCCGAGAAGCGCTCCCCCTGCCCGCGCGAGGCGCAAGGAGGGCCCCCCGCCCTCTGACCGGGACACGGCGGGGGCATCTCGATCGGACTGTCGGAGGCCTCGCGCCCCGGACTCAAGTGTTTGGCAGGTGGATCTCTCAAGCTCTCCGCCGCCCTCTGTAGAGGGCCGAAATTCCACCCCGATAGGAACCACCCCGGCACGCGAAGCCGTTTACTAAACGCACCCACAGAGAAGGAACCTAACAGGGCAGGGCTGTTTAATAAACGTCCAGGGCCGCGTAATACACGCCAATTGTCGGGTCCCGGTGGTTTTTCCTCCCTTGACTCTGACCGGGACACGGTGTGAACATCTATCGGATTGTCAGAGTCCTCGGACCCCCAGCTCGCAGCCAGGCTGGGAGGGCGGGGCCCCCACGAGGCTCCCAAGCGGCCCCCCAGAGCATCCCAAGAGGCCCCACACTACCCCCAAGAGGCCCCCGAGAGCGCTCGTCGTCGTCGTCGTCGTCGACGTCGTCGTCGTCGTCGTCGTCGTCGTCGTCGTCCTCGCCATTCAGGGTCGGCGGCACCAGCCGTAAAGCCTTCGCAATATCTCGATCGGGTTATCAGAGGCCTCGTGCCCCAACTTCGCATCCAGGCTGGGAAGGGGGCCACGTCCTCGTCTTAAAATATGTTCAATTCGCTTCGCGACTGGTCTTGCCTTATCGTACCTCCACCAACCCGCCACATCCCCCCCGCCATCCATGCTTCACCTCCCTGGAGGCGGGAGGACGGGAGGAGGAAGGTGCGTCCTCCCCTCCCTCACTTCCCTCCTCCCTTCCTCTCATGGTTGTAACTACACTTTGAGGGTCGATGCATGCAGCGACCGACTCGATTCGGGGAACAACATGCTTACACCGTTTTAGTATTTCAGATCTGCGCGCAAGCTACGTGGATGAGATTGAGCCCGAAACTGATCTGAGCAGCTACGTGGATGAGATCTCCGCGCAGCTACGAGAATGAGATGCAGCCCGAAACCTGATCTACGCGCAGTTAACGTGGATGAGATGAAAACGAAGCCGTGGCAAGGATAACATCGAGACGAGACAGATCGGTGATCTCTCAGATTCGGGAGCCGCGGCGGAGTGCTCTGGGACGCTCTGAGAAAAATCTGGAGCACTCTGGAAAAAACTATCCCGATCCTAGCCCCGCCGGAGCCTTTGACGCCGGCAAAGTACCTCGTTCAGGGCTTCGACTTCGAATGCCCCCCTGTCTCGCGCTGGAACGTCCACTGCAGATCCGTGCAGCTACCCGTCTCTGTCTGGCTCTACCTCGGTTTACCTCGCCCCGTCCGACGATCACTAATCACTAGGGACAGAGAGCTCCACCTCCCGCTCCTCCGCCTCCTCCTCCTCCTTCCCCTGCCCCTCCCCGTCCCCCTCGTCCTCCTCCTCTCCCTGCCCCCCCTCTCCCTCCTCCCCCTGCTCCTCCCCCTGCTCCCCCTCCCCTCCCCCCCTCCCCCCCTCCACCCCCGCCCCCTCCTCTGCGACCCCCGCCCTCGCGCCCACGACTGGGCCGCCATGGCGTCCTCCTCCGTGGGCCCGCGCGCCTGCGGGGCGGGCCGACGGGGCCGTGCCACGGGCTCGTGCTCGGGCGGGGCGTCAGCATCGCGGGGCGTCGGCGCGCCCACCGCCCACCGAGGGACGTCGGCGCGTCCGCCACGGGGGCGGGGGGGGCAGGGGGAGGGGGGGCAAAGAGGAGCACGGGGGAGGGGGAGGGCAAGCTGGGTGGGCACGCGCCACATCTGACATCCTACCCCCTACCCCACCCACCGACTCATGCCTGCCCGGGTGTAGTTGTTTCTCTCTGTCCGCAGACGCGTGACATGGCGGACCTGGGCATCAACAAAAAGACCCCGTTCGTGGTATGCGCAAGTTCGCGCGAGCTCTGACATCCTGCC
>CAUYUJ010006202.1:234409-271909 GCA_963575745.1 Prorocentrum cordatum | reverse complement strand
GCCGTCGTAGTGGTAAGCTAATAATTTCAGCCGCGGCAGCTGTAGTCGGAAAAAGTAGTAGTAAAAGTCGTAGTGGTAGGAAGATAGTACTAGTGGTCGTAGCAGTAACAATAATAATCACAGTCGTCGTTGTCGCAGCCGTCGTAGTAGTAGTAGTAGTAGTAGTAGTCGTCGTCGTCGTAGTAGGATAACAGTAGCAGTAGCGGTCGCAGTAGCATCCGAGTAAAGAGATGCTAGTAGTTATGCTAGTAGTAGCAGTAGTAGTGGTAGTGGAATTAATAGTATAGTAGTAGTAGTAGTAGTCGTAGTAGTAGTAGTAGTAGTAGTAGTCGTAGTAGTAGTAGTAGTAGTAGTAGTAGTAGTAATTTCCGTAGTAGCAATGGTAGTAATAGTGGTACACGTAATGGTATCGGTAGTACGATTGGTCGCTGTAGTAGTAGTAGTAGTAGTAGTAGCAACACTAGTAGCCGTATGCTTTGGATGATCGTACCAGAACTCTTATCCGTAGTACTAGTAGGCGTCGTCGGCGTCGTCGTGGACGTAGCTGCAGTTGTAGCAGAAACAGTAGTAGTAGTAGTAGTAGTAGCAGTAATAGCAGTAGTAGTAATAGTAGTAGCAGAAGTCACAGTAATTAGTAATAGTAGGAGTCGTAGCAGCATCAGTCGCAGAAGCAGTAGTAGTATTAGTGGTAACAGCCGAAGCCATAGTAATGGTCTGAATAGAAGCTAATCGTACGAGTACTCGTCGAAATAATAGCTGCAGTAGCAGACGCACCAGGAGAGGCCCAATACATAGGAACATGAGTAAAACATTTAGGATTGTGTACACAGGAGAAGGACCATCTATAGAAACATACGTAAAACATCAAAGAATCGTGCTCCAGGTGAGGCCCAATCGATAGGAGCAAACGTAAAACACATGGGATTGGAGCCACTCCTGTTGCCTTCTGAGGCCTCCTGCTCCTGGGGCCTCTCGGGGCCTCCTGTTGCCTTCCGAGGCCTCCTGGCGCTTCCTGTTGCCTCCTGGGGCCTCCTGTGGTTTCCTGAGGCCTTCTGGAGCTTCCTGGGGCCTCCTGGAGCCTCTTGGGACATCCTGTGGCCTCTTGAGTCTTTCTGTGGCCTCCTGATGCCTCCTGGACCTCATGTGGTCTCCTGGGGCCTCCTGGAGCCTGTTGGAGTCTCCTGTGGCATCCTGAGAAGAATCTGCGCCCACAAGCCTAGCCACCAAAACAAGCAAACCGATCGAGACATCCTCAAAATCTGGCCCACCTGGGAGTTGAAAATGAGCGCCTCGCTCGAGACATCCTCCAAATCTGCTCTCCAAGCGAAGGATGTTGGGCCCGGAAACAAGCAAACCGCCTGAGACATCCCCACACAATGGCCGCGAACGAGCCCGTGCAAACACCCCTGGCGGCTCCCCTTAGGGCCACGAGCCTGGCCACCAAAACAAGCAAACCGATCGAGACATCCTCAAAATCTGGCCCACCTGGGGGGTGAAAATGAGCGCCTCGCTCGAGACATCCTCCAAATCTGCTCCGAAAGCGAAGGATGTTGGGCCCAGAAACAAGCAAACCGCCTGAGACATCCCCACACAATGGCCGCGAACGAGCCCGTGCAAACACCCCTGGCGGCTCCCCTTAGGGGTGCTGAAACCAGCGCCCCGCCTGAGACATCCTCACAATCTGCTCTCCAAGCGAAGGGTGTTGAGCCCAGCAACAAGCAAACTGGGTGTGAGTAAGTCTGTGTATGAGTAAGTCAGTGTATGAGTATGTCTGAGTGTGAGTAAATCTGAGTATGAGTAGGTCTGAGTATGAGTAAGCCTGAGTATGAGTAAGTCTGTGTATGAGTAAGTCTGAGTATGAGCAAGTCTGAGTATGAGTAAGTCCGACAGGAGGGGAGGAGGAAAGAGGAGGAGGGAGAGTAGGAGGCGTCCAAGTAATAACAAGAACCCCATCTTAGGATATGGGGAGTAATCAAGGAGCACCGAGCCCCTCCCCAACGAAAGGGTTCCTTCTACAACGCCCCGACTATACACGTCTGTCGGAGGACCTGGGCAGAAACAGAGAGTATGAAGGCGTTGTGGCAGTAGGTTTGGCTTCCGCCCGCCCCCCGAAGAGGCAGGAAACGGTGAAACGACTCGATCCATGAAGTAGGAAGTCGCCCAAGTACATCAGCTCTTGGGTGTCCGATAAGACCTACTAGTCGAAAACAAGCTGGTAAGCTTAGGTATGTGTTACGTTTTAAGCGCTGCCATATCCCAGGCTTTGGCTCATATCGCATGAGCAAGAGAGCAAGACGAAGCATGGGATCTGGAGTAAAGGATAGGATGGGCATCGTCAATGGAAAAGGTATTTTCCGATCTCAGATACCAGTCGTGCGCCTCGGTGAGGCACAGTCATATATTTGGCCGGGCCCGGCTTGAGCCAGGCACGGCAGCGGTACATGCTCGATTTATACCTCGCCTTTAACCTTCTCCGTTTAAAGTCGGAGGGGGAGGAGACGAGCAGGCACCGCACTTCTACATTACGCGGAAAAAAACAGTGCTAAGCAGCAGCGGCTGCCTACAAGGCAAGGGCGCGCGAGTAGCCTCGCTACCGGCGAGTTTCCTCGCTACTAGAGCGCACCTGCACGCGGGTTTCCCCGCTAGCTCGGGAGGCAGGGCCGTCCTGAGACGACCTGCCCGCCCTATACGGTGTATGTTTCTTCAGCTCGTGCTTGAAGGATTGCTGGCCGGCCATTACTTGTAGGAGCAACGCGCGGTCAATGCTACCTTTGGTATGACCATCGGCAGTCATATCCCGCGTGTCACACCATTGAACGCTTTCAACGATTCCGCGCTCCATCATCTGGCGGATCCAGCTAATGTGCCCAAGCAGAGTACATTCTGTGGGCTTCTTCAGATCTTTGCTAGACAAAGACTTGAAGACAGACTCGGCATCAATAGTCAGAGTGACTTTGATACATAGACCACCCATTTCCAATATGTTCTTTAACTGTGTGGGGGTCAATGGTCCCGAGTGTAGCTCGTGGAGCGTTACAATGGTCGGGTAGCAGTCTTCCAAGTTGTGGGCTGCTGCCAGTGTTTCCGCAGAGTAGCTCGAACGCACCTGCAGTCGATGAGACTTGCAGTATGCGTCCACCAGGTGCACGACGGGTTTCCCCGCTTGCGTGTGGCCACGCCTTAGCAGGTTAGCCCCGCGGATACCATAGCCTTTGACTTCGTCGTCTTCATCTCCATTGAGACGGCGATAGCCAGAATCGCTATGCAGGTCAACTTCTCCTGTTGGAGTCATAGCTTGATACACGATCTTCTTCGGACCTGCCTGTAGTTTCCTGGTAACCGCGTTTAGTCGTCGTACCTGGATGTTTGTCGGTTCCTGGATACGTTGTAGTGAGACAACATAGACCATCAGCCATACCTGCGTGATCAACGCATAGGCTAGAGCGCCACGAAGACTGACGAACATGTCAGAAATCGTCTTTGTCGCTTTGCTCTCAGGATCAGCTCCTGTGAGTTCTGGATGTGTGATAGGACGAAGCTGTTTGATGTATTCGTCCTGATCAAGAGTGACGCTCCCATCATCGGTCTTGTTGTACCGAACGGCACAGTTTGTGTATGTGTGCTTGTTCAGTTTGCACTTTCCAAACGTATCTTCAACACACTTGACATACTTGTCAATAGCATCTTCCTTCCCGGTCATATTGATGTCATCAACGTGTTTGGCTGTCAAGAGGTTTGGGCTCATCTCGAACTCTTCGTCGTATGAAGTAGGCTGTAGCCCAAAGCTCCTAGTGATGGACCTGAGCTTCAACGAGAATGCCCTGGGAGCATCCTTCGTGCCCGCCCCCGGCTTCAGACACCGAAGACAATGCTTTGATTCGTCATATGACTCAAAGCCTGGCAGTGTGCGAAGGACAGCTGCTGACCCAGGAGGTAGTGTGAAGCACACCACGCGCTCTTTCTCGCCCGTTGCCGCGGCAAGCTCGCTATAGGTCAGTCCCTTCAAGAAAGCCATGTTGATGTCCAGGGAAGCGATGATCCAAGCTTTGTTGCATGCAGCAGAACTTGCGAGCAGTCTCTGGCTTGACCTCCTTGCCGTGCCAGAGAAGGTTTCGACGTCAAAGGCTTCAAGGTCCATGAAGCCACGGAGTACCAAGCGCAACCTGATCGTCCTTTCCATTTCGCCCTTTTCGTTCTTGACAAACTTCCATTTGTATACGTAGCGTGAAGTCATGATGTTAGACGCTTTGCTCAAGTCAGTCATCTGGAAGCATTTGTTGTCAAGCCAAGTCTTCAATTCTGTGTAAAGGGCTTTGGAAACTTTGACCGGATTTGCTTGGATGTCGGCCTTCGTGAGTAGATCGTCTTCCTTGACGACCACGGCACGTTTGGAAGCAGCACTAACGTATACTCGCATAGTTGTGACGCTGCTGTCATCCAACAATCGGTGTTGCTGCTCGGACAGGACGACTTTGGACATGTCTGCTGTGAAGCAGAGCTCGATGTACTTCCCGTGCTCATCGGAGTCCAGATCATATTTACTGTCCGGATCCGTGGAGCATAAAGGAACGTAGTAAGAAGTGTCCATGTCGTATCCTGGCGGGTGACCCCGCTCCGGCAAGTGGCCTTGCACATCTTCACAGGTCGTAGAGACTAACACACACTGTGTGTCTGTCATGTATGTGGGAACTGCATGCATGACTTCTTCTGTGTCAGCTTCAAGGAGTGTTCTGTCATCCATCAGTTCAGCATACCACGACTTCAAGACAAAGGCATCCAGATCTTCTTCTGTTTCCTCTATGATGGTCGGGAGCCGACCATCGTTCTCCGTAGGAGGCTCCTCAGGAGCAGCTGCTGGAGGTGACTCGCTTGGTGGTGGACCATCAGCGAGTTCCTCAAACTTAGTGAGGTCTCGGTCAAATCCAGCAGACGGCTTCCTGGATTTAAGACACTGGATGATGCGTGAGTGTGTAGATCCTGTGATGTCGTAGATGTTCAAGGCAGTGCCATCAGCTTCATAGTAATGAAAACCAGGGGTCACATCATTATCATAGTGCACTAGTGTACAGCTGTCTGCATAGGGTGCAGCAGGCAACTTCGTCAGGCTCTTGGCAAGTCGTACAGCAACAACGTTTTCAATACGAAAGTAGTTGCGTATGAGGTACTGAAGAGCCAAGTGCACCTTAGGCGAAAGTCGGCTCGCAGCAGTCATCTGCAGCCGACCCTGTTTCGCTGGTAGATATCCGAAAGTCATGGCGGGTTTCCCCGCTGGCAGACCGGCAATAAAGGCCAATACTGTCCGAAGGGCCGTATTGTCCGATCCTATCTCGCGGACCATAAGTGCTTCGATGTACAGCGTGTGTCGTGTGTCAGGATACTGTACTCGCACCTCGCGACTACCGACCTTCACGATGACCTGGCCTCGGTCAGGTTCGTTGCGGATGACCGGGTATGGACCACTCCATCCACCCCAGTCGTCTTTCGTGGTGGTCGGGCGATGATAGTCCACGAGATCTCCCTCTTTGTAGTGAAATTCACCCGTAGCAGTAGTCTTCGTACGGAGAGCCCTGTTCGTCTTGGCAACCGCAGTGGCCTGCGTGATTGCCTCCAGACTAACCCTCCTGATTGTTTCCTCCCTTGAGTGATCTGATGATTCAGCGGACTGATCATGATCCAAGACAGGGAAATCGGGAAGCATAGCTGGTTGTCTGCCATACAGCGCATTGTACGGAGACACTTCATTGTAGAAGGTAAATGCGTTGCTGGCAAACAAGGCTTCATGTAAAAGACGAGTGAAATTCAGAGGAATATTTAATCTATTCAATTCTTCTCCCATCACGTGTATGAGGTGTCGCAGGATGCCGTTCCTAGCTTCGATAGTCGTGGCGTGTTGGCCACGCGCTCGGATGCGAAGCTCTGTTCCCTTAGCCTTGAGGATGGCCTTTGCTGTATCGTTATTCAGTGCTCCTTCCCCATCGGAGTATAAGATTTTAGCAGGGCCGTGTTGCATCCAAGTTGTGTGATAGGCATCGAGAACAGTATGCATGGTCTTATCAGGAATCTCTGTGCCGGCTGCCCAGCGAATACAACGGTCGATGATGTGAAAAACAATATGTTCCTGTTTGTAAAAGAAAAGATCACATTCGACTTCCTCGTTGAAACGTCCTGGCAGTGACACAGAAGGCATCACCGTGTTGCCTGGTTTGTCCCAGGCTCGACATTCTCTACACGAGTCGCAAATGCCTTTGATCAGACTCAAACGGGTTTCACCCAGACCAACCTTGGTTAGAATCATCCGCATTTTTGGCTCCTTGGCATGAAACCATCTCAAGTGGAGTTTGCGGAGTTCTCGCTGCACTACAGCTGGGTCAAAGCTGCGCAGGTTTTGGAGGCTGAGCTGAACGTCGAAGCGAGTCCAATCAGGGAGCCTTGGCCTTGGCCTCGGCTCTGCTTGAGGCTGCGGCGGTGGTGGAGGATCTCCTCCCTCCATGCGTCCGCGCCTTGCTGCAACTTGTGGCAGTCTACGGTGATCGTCAGAGCTGCCAGCGCCAGTGTTGCCACCATTAGCCCCTTCGGCTCTGGTGATGTCATGGCTGCTGGCGCCTGCGGTTGGATCGCCCTCACCAGGCCGTGGCGGCCTAGGCGCGCGTATGCGCGCTCTCGCGGCCGGCGCCGCTTTTGCGGCTGGCGCCGCTTCTGCGGCTGGAGCCGCTTCCGCGGCTGGCGCCGCAGGAGCGGCTTGCCCCGCCGGGCGCGGCTGGCCAAAGTTATCTGGCAGCTTCCATTTTTCGGCGAATCTGCATTGGCCAGATATCTTGGTGTGGTGAGGATTGCTCTTCTGATATTCCTTCTTACAGCTTGGACAGTCCCAATAGTATGGTTCAACATCATACCACCGACACATCTTCGGATCCCTGCTGTGCTTTGGTGATTGCTTGTAGTTGTTGTCCACACAGCCAGGGCACCCAAGACCGCCAGGTGGTGGTCGCCAGATTTCTCCGTTTGGGTGTCTCCGGATTGTTGGGTCGTCCAAGTCGTAGCCAGCACTGTTTGTTACGAACGCATAGCTGCGTTCGCGATTCGCGAATGGATCGCGACCGTAAGCAAACAGATCTTTGGCGATTTGCACCGCATCAACGATCAGTGACTGCATTCTGTAGGTATACTGTGCCGCCCTTGCTAGTTCTTTGTTGCAAGCATTGGCGTGCACATGATTACCTGGACAACGCTTGCCTCTGAAAGGTGCCAACAACTCTTCTTTGTTTGCCATCATCTGTGTTGGCTTGCGGATGTATTGTCCAAATGAATCTTTGAGACCAGTCGTGCACTGATCAATAATCGTTTGGCAAGTGACCTTGCGTTGTGCCAGTTCCTTCCATGGCTGGATCTCATCCACCCACGTGCCCATTGGTTGTTCCCTGAGAAAGAAACGTCTTAGGTCGTCTTGTAATAGAGCGACTGTTCCACAGAACGTGATGTGAGGCAGGTCCTCTTTGTGGTGTTTAAGCCACGTATCATGATTGACCTGTGCATTGAAATAGGAAGGAAGTCCAGTAGTTCTGCAGCTTGGCTGCAGAATCGTGATCTTGACAAAGCAAGTCTTGAGGTAGTGGAGGACTGCTCTTTGTACTTCCGAGTTTCCAAGGTCAACCATAGATATCTTGTCAAGGTTCCCGCCTGACGAGAGTCCCCTCTTGAAGGCTAATATGGATATACCACCCTTGCCCCCACATAATTCAAGCATGTCCACTTGATTGTTTCTGCCGTAGCATAATGACTGGACCATCGAGAAGACATCAGCATGTGAGTCAGCGGGTTGCCCCGCCGGTAACATCATGAAGATGTCCTCTGATTCGCTGTCCGAGTCCGAGTCGTCAAGAGGAACGTCGTTGAAATATGTGGAGCCCAGAGGCCCTTTGTCGTCCTCTTCTTCTTCACTTTCTTCGGGACTTTCTTCGGTTTGATGCCGGCCTTTGTCAGCTTTCTGCTTTTCTTTCTGTTTTATCCTGGCATCAGTGGGCAACGCAGTTTCCGCGGAGAGATCCGCTGCGGAGGAATCCGCTGTTAAGTCAGGAAATGGCGGAATTTCAGGAAGGTTGTTGGTGGGTCGCGTTTGGCAACGCTCAATCGAAGGGGGAGGAGATCGATCGTCGTCGACGATCGCCACACGCTTTGG
Source organism: Prorocentrum cordatum (assembly GCA_963575745.1). Lineage (NCBI taxonomy): Eukaryota > Dinophyceae > Prorocentrales > Prorocentraceae > Prorocentrum > Prorocentrum cordatum. The sequence goes on along the minus strand of CAUYUJ010006202.1, from coordinate 263,733 downwards.
GCGTGGCCTTCGCGACTCACCGTCGCCATGAAGAACTGGAGCCGGAGGCTCCCAGTATAGCCGAGTACTGATGTTTGTAACCCCATCAGGTAATGGAGCTACATAATTGTACCCAGTTGGCTGATCCTGGATTCTGATATCTTGAACGATCTTATTCGTGTCCAGGTCGGTCGTGACTCTACGAACAACATGGTCCCATTGAGGGCCCTTTTGTGGACATTGGACGTAGTGTCTGACTTTTTTGTCAACGCGAGTACACACACTGAGGTGCACCGCACTCCGCTCATTCCTGATCATGTTGGCTTTATCGAGTTGATCAAGGAAGCGTGCAATAATGATAGCCAAAGTTTTATACCGAAGCTCGGCACGTTGCTGATCTTGGCCATACCAATCCAAATCATGCTCCTTGTGTGAGCCACAAGTACATTTCCATAAGTTTATCGGTATATGAGGACAAGATGTAGCAACTTGTATATAAGAACCACTGGGATATTTACTGGATCGGTCAAACTTGATACCGAAATGACAGAGTCTCATTCGTATAATGCTTAGCTTCAAATCTTCGATAACATCTTTGATCGGACCCTGTTTCCAGAAATACCCGGGTGGCCCCAGGATAACTATCTGCATTCTCAGAGCACGCGCTTTGATCAGGAGATTTTGTATACGTTGATAGTGTGGTCCCGCCCTCTTTCCTGGAGTACGAACGTACCAATCAGAGGGTGTGGCCACCCACAACATATTGTAGTCTCCTGCCAACAAATTTCCCAAATACTGTGTTCCAGTTGAAGTCATTACCTCATTATGGGTAATCCGGTCGCATATATATCCACGGGTTCGGAGTTCAGCGCAAGCTGTGCGAATATCTTCGATGACAAGACATTTTGAATGATATTTTTCCTCTCGGGCCTCAGCGCGGCCAACGTATGTAGCGAGGAGGCCGGTATTCGGCTTCTCTTCGCAAGCGAGCGCCGCCGGCGCGCCCGCCTGCCCCCGTCAGCGGCGGTCGTGTGACCACGTTGCCGTCTGACTCGGGGGCATGCTGTTAGCGGATGGCTCCGCAGGAGTCGCTGGTGCGGCTACGCTCACGATCTCCACGCGGGTTGGCCCCGCAGAGTCCGACGAACCTCCGCCCGTGTAGCTTGGTGGTGGTGGCGGTGACGCGGGTGGCCCCGCTTGGTCCTCAGGTGTCCATTTATTCACCGCCTCCTGGACTGCCCAGAATATCTTAGACTTCAGGGCATCCTTCATATGTGGCCAGGTCCCTTCGGGACACTGTTGGCCCTCCCACCAGCTGTTCAGCGTCCTGTCCACGATCAAACGGGTCGTGTCTTCCAGGAGCTGCTTGTCGAGGTACGGCTCGACAATGTACGTATCGGTCGTGACGGTCATGGACTGTCCCGTCGCGGGTGGCCCCGCTGTGGCTTCGGCGGGTGGCCCCGCACTTGCTTCGGCGGGTGGCCCCGCACTGACGGGGTCCTCTTCGTTCTCCGTCTCGGTATAGCCATCTCGACTGCTGCGGATTGTGAAGGTGTTCGTGACCGTCTGGCTTTTAGCCCCGTCATACAAACCGCAGGGAATCGCGAGATGTCCCGAGGGAGTTTTCTTCGCCTTCAGGACCTTGGCGCCCCTTCCCAGCTTCAGGGTGTAGTCACCGCTGGGGAAGATAACCTTCTGGTAGCCTGGCTTCAGCACGATGATCGTGTCACGTGCTTCCATGGCTCCTAGGCCCCAGATGGCCGGGAGATTGGCACCCGAGCCTTCTGCGATGTTGGAGGCATACTCCTCGATACGGGGGCTTGCCTCATTGGCATATTGTACCCCGATCTTGAAGTTGCCCATCTTCCGACATATCGCAGCGCCCTCACCAACACCATTGATGTAGAGGGTCTTGCTCAGGGTGCATATGGCAGGTCTATGATTGTACCTGGCCATAATCTCCTGGAAGGTTCGCGCCGTATTGGATCCAATGATGTTCACGTTGGACCCAATGTCTAGCATGAACGAGATGCAGGGCATACCGTCTTCGCCAGGGAAGAATGTCCCATTTCGCGCTGCCAGAGCCATTGTACCATGGTCATTGGTGTGGTACGTGATCTGCGAACCGAGTGTACCTTTCAACAGGCGCTGTTCAAGCACCCATTGGCTCATGGTTAGCTCGGTGCACCACATCTGCTCATATTGGCGGCGCTCCTCCACGGTAATTGGTTCCTGTTCAAGAACCCAATAATTCGCAGATAGTGTGGACATCCATTCACCTCCTGGCGGCAGCGTGTCCGTGTCGTCACGTGCATAGGTCAGCCCCTCTGTATCGATCATGAATGTGGTATGGAACTGGGCTGCCTCCGCGCTCTCAGCGCTTGCCCGGCTCCTAGCGCTGACCGGGCTTGCCACGCGCGAGGTCCTGGTTGATCCAGTTGGCCTTCGAGTCCCGCCTCCGCTCCTGCCACTCCGCCTGATGTTGGCCTCCATTGCCCTCAGGAATCCTGGATTTGGAGGTCCATTTGCGGGTGGCCCCGCTTTGGCGGCGGGGGCCGCTTCAGCGGGTGGCCCCGCAGCTGGGGGCTCCTGCGCTCGAAGCGCAGGCAGGATTGGCATCTGGATGCCTTGCTCTGGCGCTGGCCAGGGGTGTGCCTGTGCAGCTGGGGCACGTGCGGATGGCTCCGCCGATTGCGCGGCTCGAGCTTCCAGTGCCTCCACTGCTTCACGTAGCCGACGCATTTCCCGGGCATCTGCCACGTACCTTTCCTGCTGGCGCGCTTGTTCCGATTCAGCGTCGCGCTGTCCAGCATACGGGAAGTGTGCTATAACTATGCCCGGCCCACGACACACAGCGCAGGGGGCCTCGTTCGGCGCGCCTGGTCGCTGATTGCGGACGTGCTGCTGTGCAACGCGATCCCAGCATATATCGTGGAAGAAGTGCCCACACGCCAGTCTCCACACTATAGTGCCCATCTCGTAGTTGTCCATACAGATTGGGCACTGTGTGAAGTTGTAGTCTGAAATGACTGGAGCAGGCACGTCTGGGCGAGTCCGAGCTTGGCGCTCGAAAGTGGTTTCGCCCTCCCGATATGGCGTCGGTGGCGGCCGTCTATCTGGCCGTTCAGCGGGTGGCCCCGCGTCTGCGGGTGTCCCCGCTTGGGTCTCACGCTCAATCCTTCTCTGGATCGCGCGTTGTTGGCGCAGCCTGGTGTTGTCCCGAGCCTGCTGCCTAGATGCCAGTATCGCTTGCTGCGTGTTGTGCACGTCGCGGATGTAGTCTGGCATGCTGCCCATAGCGGCTGGCACCGCGAGACCAGCTGGCTGAACTACGGTCTCGGGGTCCGTCGGCGTGGGCATGTAGGCGTAGTGCGGCATAGACTGCGCATCGACCGCTCGTGTAAACTGCAAACGAAACATCTCATTGGCAAGATTCCGAGTGTATTCGTTCGCAGGTGGCCCCGCAATCATAGGAGTGTTATTCATCTGCGCGTAGTACTCCGGGTACATCGGCGCGTCCATGGCCTGTGCCTCTGCTGGTCCATGATTGTCCCATCCATATATTGGGTGTGATGCTATTCCTGGAATAAACACCTGTCGATATGGATTCGTGGGATCAGCATTTGGAGCATCTTCAGAAGTCCAGCTCCAGAGAGGCCGAAAGTCGCCATGATTCGTAACATCTATGTTGCGGTTCCGCAACAGGCTGGGCACTCTATCAGCTTGTTGCTGCAGAAAAGTAGCCTGTGCTCTTAAGTTGGCTGCCCGACGTTCGTAGTCTGAACCTTGCTGTCCGTCAGCGGGTGGCCCCGCATGTGCGGGTGGCTCCGCAGGCGTTCGCTCGGCGGGTGACCCCGCAGCCACTCCTCCTTCACTACCCCTCGGAGTGCCAAAGGGAGTGGTTGCTTGGAGTGCTGCTGCGAGTGCCGGATTACCGCGAATCGCCTGGAGTCTTTGCCACAAGCTGTTCTCGCTCGTTTCAGACGGCGGAGTCCGAAACGGCGAGCCACCATCTGAGCCGCCCATAGGGACAAACCTCGCACCTCCAGCCTGCTGCGGAGGGCGTTGTGGCTGTGGTCCTAGGACGCCTGGTGGCCCCGCAGGAGTGCGCAGGTTCCTCTGCTGTGCGTCTTGGATACCTGTATGCACTGCCCACGGGTCAGCACGATATAGCTGATCGGTCAGTCCAGAAACGTCGGCTGGTGTCAAGTAGCTGTTGAGGGCCTGGACCCATGCCTGCTGATCCGGCCTCCAAGGAGATGCTACCGTTGCTACTGGTGTGACCACTTGTTGCCATGAACCGTCCGAGGTGTCTACCGCGGGTGTCCCCGCACCTGCGGGTGGCCCCGCTTCAGGCATGACCTCGTCCTCCTGGGCATTTATCATGAGGACCGTCTGTGTGTCGTACGGTCGTGGAGCAACATCTTGCTCGGTCATGATCAAGTTGAATGGACGACCGTCCGTCTTAGACCAGCCCTTTAGGTACATGGCGTGATCTTCCATTACACCCAGAGTTCTGTCACATAATTTAAGTGGCAGGTAGTCATCGGTGCGAATCCTGTCCGCGGGTTGGCCCCGCCTCCGCGACTTGTCATAAGCCAGCGGATTGCTCCAGGCTTCACCGACCCGATATTTCGCAATGCTCACAATCTGGAGGATATGATCGGGCGGTATACGGCCGTCGTGGCCCCGTGTCATGACGATGTCATTTGCTGACCTCCATATGGAAAAGCCACTGGACAGCATCTTGTTGATGCTGCAGAATATGAGCACCTCCGAGTCAGGACGGATGCCCGATTGAATCCTCGGGTCGCCCGGGAGGTAGGGGCAGCCGTGTACAAATTGGCGCCCCCCCTTCCTTTTAGGGTTGTCCTGTGCGAGGCATGAAAGGCCATTAGCAAGGATGTCCTTGACATACTCCCACTGTGTCCCGTGGATGAAATATACTGGGTCGTCTGGTTCTTTCATCCATGTTGTGATCGGCTTATAAAGCGACTCGGGACAGTGGATGCCTGGGCTGCTGTGGCCGTTCGTGGCTCTGATGAAGTACTGTGGCCTGCGTGCCGTTGGTCGAAACCTGGGAGGCAGCAGCATGCTGTCATCAACGCACTTCATCTGGAGCCTGCCCTTCTGCATGCCGTGATGGTCAATCATCTCACAGCAGTTTAGCAGCACCCAATACACGTATGACGTGTGGGGCCTGCCCTTGATCAGCACCTCGTGCATTTCACGATAGCCTTTCCACTGATCATTTTCAGTCCAGTTTGTCAGCAAATCGTCAACAACAACCCAGCCATCGCATGGGTCGAAAGTGCTAATCTTTTCGAAGTGTCGGCTGAATCCGTCCTTCCAATACGGACTATGGCGTAGGGCTGTAGAGAACCATGTTGACACCTTGGTCATTTGCCCATCGCGCGGCAGAGTCGGATCCATGCCGAACCTCTCCATGACCTTCATGAGCTCTGCCTTATGCTGTGCGACGCGCAATGGCGGCCTGTCTCGCAACATATTTCCCACGGCTTGTTGCTCACGTTCCCAGTCGTTGCGGCACTCGAAGTTACGACGATCAGGGCAATTAATGACCTCGTATCGGTCTGTATCGTCTCGAGTGACTCGTGGGTTTATGGTGCGCTTCGGGCCTTTGCCTTCAATGCCTTGCCAATATTCCATGGCTCCCAGAGGGATGTTCCTAAGAACAGACATTGCTGGCTGCCAGCGCGCGGGTGGCCCCGCTAACGCAGCTGGCGGCGCTTTAACGGGTGGCCCCGCTAATGCAGCTGGCGCCGCTTTAATGGGTGGCCCTGCAGAACCTGCGGCTGGCGAGGCAGCTCCAGCGGATGACTCCGCGCCAGGGTGCGGGTGACCTTGGTCAGCCACTGCATCGTCGGCTTGTTTCTGTCGGTCGCCAAATTCTTTGAGGGCTCTGAAGCGTTCTTCTCTTGAAAGAGTGCTGTCTGCGGGTGTCCCCGCTGCTGCAGCTGGCGCCGCTTTAGCGGGTGACCCCGCAGAGCCCTTGTCCTCCTTAGCTTTGGCGGCTGCTTCTGCCCGCGCCGACCTCATCCCAGCTTCGGGCTTCGGCTGCGCTTTCATTCGTGCCGAACCTGGTCGTGGTGCAAGGCGCGGCTGATGCAGAGTTGGAGTCCAGTCACCTCGGAAGGCTGCCTTAGGCTGATTGCGAGCTTCGTCCTTGACATCGCCTTGGGCAGCCGGCGGCATCGGGGTCGATGGTCCAGCAAAAGCCTTCCTCCTCTCCGTCACGGACAGACCGGGAGGATCTTCCAGCTCAAGGTCATCCGTCTTGGCGATCCCTCTGGCCTTCGCCCGCCCCTGTGTGCCTTCGGGGCTCCTGGACGGGCGTCTCTTCGCAGGAGTCGGTGAAGACGAGGAGTCGGCTTCAGGTCTTGGAGGTGGTCTGCTGCCCTTGCCTGGTTGTGGACCAGGAGGGTCTTTAGGAGGGCCTTCTGGCTGGCCATGATCATGGGTGATCTGCCTCATCTGGTCGATGTCGGCAGTACCTTTTATGGCCAGCTTGTACTTGCCATTTTCGTGGCGGTGAATTACCCTCGTGCAAAACCACTTCTGCGCCGAGGAGCTGTAGTACCAACAGGCGCATCCATCAGGGAATGGGTTCTCTGAGCCGTCTTCCGCCGCCCATTCTTCATTCAGTTCGGCGTGGTCAGTACCGGCGGCGGACCCGGCAACAGATGCAACAGCTATCCATTCTTCGTCCGCGGACCCAGCGGCTGGCGCCGCGTCTGCGGGTGACCCCGCTTCTTTGCTGGATCCTGCGGGTGACCCCGCCTCTCTATGGAATCGGCGGTTCCATTCCTTGAGGCGATGGTCATTGGGAAGCTGTACCCAATTTTCCCTGACAGCGTTGGCAACCTCTTCGGTCATAGGGACGCGATCGGCTTCTGTGATGCGCTTTCCTCCTCCAGGGACCTCCTTGTTAGGATCATGGGCGTTGCCAGCGTCATCTCCATGAGACCAATTCCACGGGGTCTCACCGTGATGAGGACTCCTGGAGGGGCGGTCCATTGGACAACTGCGCATGTGACCTTTGAAGGGCTCGCACTGACATACTTGTTTTCTGTATGTCTTGCGATCTCTGATGATCTCCTGTTTCTTAGCCCTTTTGTCCCAAGCCTCTGGCGTTTTGGTCTTGTCACCCTTGGTACGTATTATCATGCCAGTTTCGTCCCTTTTGGTGCAGTATTCCTTAAAATACCAGTGGCGGATCACGTCCATCGAGTAGCCGGGGTACCAATTGATGTACCAATCCGGCACGCACTGAGCGGATACACCAACGGAGTGCTCCGTACTGTACGGGTAACCCGATGCATCATGTGTAGGGCGTCGGGGAGCTGAACGGCTCCTCCTGCGGGCTGGCCCCGCTGACGCACTACCACGTTCCATGGGCTTTTGATCGTCATGCTCTGAGTCTCGGGGAGGCGATGGTCGTCTGTCCCTCTTGGCATAGCGCATGTCCTCCGAGTCCTCTGAGCTGTCCTGGACCATGAATACGTGCTGATACGGGCTCCTGAAGTATCCGATGTCGTTTAGCTGCTCCATCGTGAGGTCGTTGAGGTCCATCTGGTCGCAGCCCTGCATAAATACATCCATAGACCAAGCGGGCGGCCCCGCTGCTGCGGCTGGCGTCACTTCGGCGGGTGACCCCGCTACGAGCCTGGAGTGCTGTCAGCATCTGAAGTGCCGACATGTCTGGTTCCAGGTATGGACGCAGCCGTGCGGCCCCTGGGCGCGACAGCAGGTCGTTCATGGTTATCTGCTGATGTGCTGGCGCACTCAGGAGCCGGATTGCTTCTGCGACCTGTTCTTGGAGCATGTCCTTATAGTCCTCTTCGGCCTCTTCGGAGTCAGAATACGCGGGATGGCCCCGCATTTCGTCATCAGCGTCTCCCGCTTCCGAGCCAGCTCGCGGAAGATCTGGCAGCAACGGCATGCCAATCACCTGCGGTGCCAGCGCGGCGGTGAGCTCTTCCTCGGTCGCCGGGACGGTCTCAGCTTCGGAGATCTCGTCGTCGGCGGGTGGCCCCGCTGGAAGACCGAACCAAGCATTGAACGCGACCTCGTCGACTTCGTCCCAGCCGTGGAACTCGTCGAAGAGGGTCACTGCGTAGTCTTCCAGGGCTACGGTCACTTCAGCGTAGCGGGCCATCACGTAGTACGTGGAGGAGCCCGCGGCGGGAGCCGCTTCTGGATTGACGTAAAACTCGTAGTCAATGTAGTCTATGTCATCCATAAAAGAATTTTGAGCCAAATGTACGGATCCCTTTCCTTTCCCTTTCGGGCATTGATCGCGCAAGTGCTCTGTGCTGCCGCATGTATGACACTTCATAGTATTGCCAGAAGCGTCCCTAGGGTTGCCCCTCCGCCCTTTTCCCTTACCGGAGGTCCGCCTGTGACCCCGACCTTTGCCTCCGATAAGAACTTCCTCAAAGACTATATCAGTTAAGGACGTGAGGAAAGCAGTAATACCCCTACCATGCATACGGCGTCTGCGACCCCCTTTGCCACGACCCTTTCCATATCGTTTGAAATGTCGGCGTACTGCACGTCTCACTTTTCTGACTGGTTTCTTCATAAAGCGCCTCCAACGGCGTTTTGATTTGCGATAAGCCATAAAAGCGGCTTCCGCTCTTTGTTGTTCAGAAAGGTGAGTGTCATCCGCTGGATAGTCATTACCAGCAGAGACTATGCCATTGTGCTCATCGTCAGATGAGGTGTCTGTGTCAGTGCCAGATTCAAACGGTGAGGGTGGCTGAGACCCTTGAGCGGATGACTCCGCTTGGCCCCAGAGGGTTGTGCCCGAGGGCGGGCTTGCAGTGTAGGCGGCGCCTGGCGAGTAGTTCGACCAGGCGTTCGCCTCAGCTGCCTCTGCCGATGCCTGGCCGGTCTGCCCTAAGAAGGCAGTGGCCTCGTTGGGCATATCGGCTGGGTCAGCCCAGGGACTTGGCTCGCCAGGACCAGCGGGTGACCCCGCAGTCGTGGCGTAGACACCTGCATGTGAGTGGTGCCCTGCGAAGATACCCGCAATGTTGCCAGGAGAGCGCTCGGCAACATGTCCGTAGTTCCTCATCCTGGTCAGCAGCCTGTCATAGTCTGCTTGTGTTCTGGGCATCTGATGATTAAAAGGCTCCAGCAGGTGTTGGGCTCGTGACGCGCCAACGCCTAACGCTCTGAAGAGAATCAGCGTTAGGATCTGAAAGTTGGGGATGACAAAGCCAACAGAGTTAGCCTCGTCACGGGCCATCTCGAATCGAGCTAATACTGAGTCGATTCGCTCGCCCCTTTCGACGCGGAAGTCGATAAGGGCAGTGCCAGAGTTGAGCTGGCGCTCATCTTCCAGATTTTCAAATTTGGTGCTCAGTAGGTACAGTATATATGTTACTGCATCCGTTGGCTGTCCATTGACAGTTACACCATAGTTGATGATCTGGGAGGGGACCTGCATGGCGATACGACGAGCAAGACCTTGAAGGCCTCGTTGTAGTGCTGCAGCTTGTTGTGGTGGCGTCATATTGCCGCTCGTTACGTTTATCCATGCATGTACTTCGCGAACGTATTCGCGAAAAGGCGTAGTACCGGCAGGGTCCCATGAAGGGCCAGTAGTACGCGTGTCGTCCATCCCCTGCCGCATGTATCCCACAGCACATCCCATTATTACCCACAGAATGCCGAAGATAGTTATCTTAATCCAGTGCATGTGCATTTCGGCTTCGGTGATTGGTTTAGGCTGTGGTTTGTCAGGCTCTGGCGTAGTAGCCGTGAGGCGCCTGACTGGCACGGGATGCAGGTGGCCCCGCTGCGGGTAGCCCCGCAGGGTGACCACGTTCTCGATCGAGTTGCCGATTGGCATCTGGTGGAAGTCGAGAGTGAAGTAGCGCAGTGAAGTAGGAGAGAGCGTCTCGAGTTCGCGGGTTGCCCCGCTAGCTCGATCGCGGACTGGCTCCGCTCCTCGCAGAGCCGGCGCAACATGGTATTCCACCGTAGTAGTAGTCCACCAAGTTGTGCCGTGGATTACAGGAATCAGAGCGAGAGCCAGCCACACGAGAGTGTAGCCAGCTCCGCTACCAAGTCGAAAACAAGCTGGTAAGCTTAGGTATGTGTTACGCTTTAAGCGTTGCCATATCCCAGGCTTTGGCTCATATCGCATGAGCAAGAGAGCAAGACGAAGCATGGGATCTGGAGTAAAGGATAGGATGGGCATCGTCAATGGAAAAGGTATTTTCCGATCTCAGATACCAGTCGTGCGCCTCGGTGAGGCACAGTCATATATTTGGCCGGGCCCGGCTTGAGCCAGGCACGGCAGCGGTACATGCTCGATTTATACCTCGCCTTTAACCTTCTCCGTTTAAAGTCTACTGTCAAAGAACGGAGTGCATATCGCCCCCCCCATGATCGGAAGTGGAGGCGCGCAAGAGATCCTTCCTAGACAGACGCCGTGTACTCTTCCTACTGAGTTTTTCCCACCGACAAATGCGCCCTGATTCAATGTCTGGCCCAAAACCGATCCACGCCCCCAACCGCGCCCCCAACCGCGCCCAGGCACCTCCGCCGCCCAGAACCTCTCCAACAAAAAACTTATGTGTTTGGAGCCTTCCCTTCGACAACGTCTGCCTCAGAACCGACCCGCGCCCGCCACCGCGCCCCCCGCCGCGCCCCCGCCGCCCAGGCCGCCCAGAACTCCGTTCTTCGAGCCCTCCATCCGACAGCTCCTGCCTCAGAACCGATCCGCGCTCCCCACCGCGTCTCCCACGGCGCCCCGGCACCTCCGCCGCCCAGAACTTCTGTTCCTGGAGCCCCCACCCGACAATCTCCGCCTCAGCGCCGATCCGCGCCCCCCGCCGCGGCCCCCACCGCGCCCCAGCACGTCTACCGCCAAGAGCCTCTGTTCTTGACCGCCCCAACCATCGCTTTCTGCCTCGGACCCGACCCGCGCCCCCCCCGCGCCCTGGCACCCCCGCCGTCCAGAGCCTCTGTTCCTTGGAGCTCCCCACCCGACGCGTCCCACCTCGGTGGGCACCCACGCCGCCCAGAACCTCTCCGCCCAGAACCTCTGTTTTTGGACCCCGCCCCAAGGGACAATGCCTGCCGCAGACCCGAGTCGGGTCACCCGACCCATGCCCGCCACCGCGCCCCCCGCCGCGCCCCAGCACCCCACCGCTCAGATCTCTCTTCTCCGAGCCCCCCACCCAACAACTCCTGCCTCAGACCTGACCCCGCTCCCCACTGCGCATCACCACTTGGTCACCACCTGGCCCCAGCACCCCCGCCGCCCCGCAGCTCTGTTTTTGGGGCGCCCCGCCCGACAATTCCCGGCACGGAACCCACCCTGACCCCCCACCTGGCCACCACGTGGCTCCAGCACCCCCACCGCCAGCGAGCCCTGTTCATGGGACACCCCACCCGACAATGTTTGGTCCGACCTCCACCGCCAAGGAGCACTGCTTTGATGATCTGCGGGCCTGCCAAACGAAAAGCGCTTAGCCAACTTAATACAGCCCACTTCGTTGTGTTGTGCAACCAATTTCGCGGTGGCGTGCAACCCACTTCGTTGTGGCACACAACTACTTGCCAAGTTGCAATCCACATTCTATGTGACGGCCCCACTTGCCAATTTCTATGAAGGTTGCACAACGTGCATGTGCATAGCTTTCTTACTGGGCGCCCACATCAAGTACTTGCATGTACGTGCTAGGTGATCAAATTAGCATCAAGTTGCACATCACAAGTACATGATACGTGATTGCGCGTACTTGCCACGATTCACGTTGCGACTACGTATGTGATGGGTTGATGGACATAAAGAATAATTCGTTGCACCAATAATAAAACTATGTTGCTTCGAAACCAGTTACTGTCATCGTATTGATACATATAAACAATGCGTGTGCAACCACGTGTGTGAAATAATGCTTAACGTAAAAACGGCATGGTGCACCGAACACATAATTATGTTGACACAAAAACAACATATTGATCATGTCGACCCATATGTGTTGATGTATAAATGTCCCTCGTATGATTGTTTGGGCACGGTGCGCTTGTGTAAACTAGAATGGGATGGTTGCAAGATGTCTGGTCAGCCTGAACTTTAATACATCCCCGCAGTGCTCTGTATATCGGTTCCCGATCCTGCAATTTAGGTTCCCCCTTTGCACACTCTTAACATTTTACGATTATTGCATCAGCTCCTCCCGCGGTGCTCTCCCCCCCAAGCATGTGTCATCATCGCGACCGCTGCCATCGTCACATCGGCCCGCCTAGCAGCGTGCGGCGGGGACGCATGTGGCCGCAACCACTGCGCACTGCAGGACGCGAAGCGTGTGCGGGGCGTGCCAAAATTCGCCGCGGTGGGCGCATGTGGCCGCAGCAACTGGGGGGTTTAAATGAAGCACGAGTCGTGTGACGGGTGTGCCGAAGTGGGCCCGCTCGTCGCAGCGGTTGGTCGTGGTTTGGTTACTGGTGCCTCTGTGCATTCCACTGATGGAAGTATCAGTGGCACTAGAATTAGTGGTAGGGGGTTGTACACCACACCCAAATGGGCTGTGCGAGCGTGAATGCCTGCCTTGGGTGGAACGCAATATGGGGCCGCGAAAATATTCGAAAACGCAGAAAAGCGCACCATACGACGGCTTAGAATTACCCTGTGACGTACCCAACTCAGTTGCATCAAGTGACAAAAACAATTGACTCAAATTTGCCCGGACAATGACAACGCAGGCGCCGTTATATCCTGTGCAAGCCACAGGGGATGCGCTCACGCGGCACGACTCACGGAACAACCACAGAAGGACGAGGTGCGAAGGCTCAGGTTTGAGAATCGCATGGGGGCGGGAACGAAAGGCAGGAAAAGGACGCGCGGGGGGCCTAACCGTCAGCGTAGCAGCAGCAGCAGAGGGACGGTGGCAGGGGGCAGAGGACGACGACGAAAGTGACGGGAGGAGACCGAAGAGTGCTGTTGCTGTCGGTAGTGCGCTAAAAAAGCAGCGCTGCCTGCGCCATGTCGCCGCGGCGCTCCACAAAATGAGTAAACCGGCTTGTAGTGAGTGCAAGCAGCGAGCGAAGCCTCGCTCGCCCGCCAGCTTCCCTGCTTCCTGCACTTTTCAGCGCGGGAGGTAAACACTCGAAGGCGCGCCGCCAGGTCCGCGGGCGGCCCGCGACAGCGCCCCGTTGGACCACCCAACAGCCCTCGAAAAAGGCGACATTTTCGCAGGTCGCAGCCCCCTAATAATGATGTCGAATGTGAGTCTGCGCAGTGCGTCACTATGCTGGACCCCAACCCTCGAAAATGGGCAACCGTTCCGCAGGTCGCAGCCCCACCGGGCTGGCGAGATCAAATTTGAGTCTGAGTAAGGCGTCGCTCCGCTGGACCCCCCAGGAGCCTTCCAAAGGGCGACAGATGTCGCACATCGCAGCCCCCTAGGGATGCCGAGGTCACATCTGAATCTGTGTATAAGACGTCACTCCGCTGGACCCCCCAGCAGCCATCGAAAGTGGCGACGGTTTCGCAGATCGCAGCCCCCCAGGGATGGCGAGGTCTCATCTGAGTCTGGTTAAGACGTCACTCATCTCGACCCCCCAGCAGCCCTCGACAGTGGTGACAACTTCGCAAGTCGCAGCCCCCCCCCGGATGGCGAGGTCAAATCTGAATATGTGTAAGACGTCACTCCGCTGGACCCTGCAGCAGCCCTCGAACGTGGCAATCTATTTTGCAGATCGCAGCCCCCCAAGGATGGCAATGTCAACTCTGAATCTGGGTAAGACGTCACTCCGCTGGACCCCTCAGCAGCCCTCGAACGTGGCGACAGATGTCGCAGGTGGCAGCCCCCCGAGGATGGCGAAGTCTCATCTGAATCTGGGCAAGACAGCACTCCGCTGGACTGCCCAGCAGCCCTCGAAAGTGGCTACAGTTTCGCAGACCGTAGCCACCCAGGGGTGGCGAGGTCTAGTTTGAGTCTGGGTAAGACGTCACTCCGCTGGACCCCCCCAGGCAGCCCTCGAAAGTGGCGACGGTTTCGCACATCGCAGCCCTTCAAGGATGGCGATGTCAAAATTGAATATGGGTAAGACGTCACTCTGCTGGACCCCCCAGCAGCCCTGACAAGTGGCGACAGCTTCGCAGATCGCAGCCTGGCGAGGTCAAATCTGCATGTGTGCAGGTGGCGACATATTTCGCAGATCGCAGCCCCACAGAGCTGACGAGGTCTTATTTTGAAAATGGGTAAGGCGTCGCTCCGCTGGACCCCCAAGCAGCCCTCGAAAGTGGCGACCGTTTCGCAGATGGCAGCCCCCCAGGGATGGCCAGGTAGGAGGCAAGCTGGCACGCAGGAGGGAGAAAAGTCAGAGGCTGGAGACAAGGGGAGAAGGGGCGGGGCGGGGCGGAAGGAAGGAAGGTGTGCGACCGCAGTGCTCTTTGCAAGGCGAATACTCAACGCAAGAGGGTTGGGGAAAATAATGGTTTTGAAAAGTGGCGCGTGCAATTCCGACGCGTTTCTGTGGCGGTCTGTGAGATCGGACCGCCGCTCGAAATACTTGCAGCACTGCCCAAGCAAGACCATATATAGAAACATACGTAAAACATCAAAGAATCGTGCTCCAAGTGAGGCCCAATCGATAGGAGCAAACGTAAAACACATGGGATTGGAGCCACTCCTGTTGCCTTCTGAGGCCTCCTGCTCCTGGGGCCTCTCGGGGCCTCCTGTTGCCTTCCGAGGCCTCCTGGCGCTTCCTGTTGCCTCCTGGGGCCTCCTGTGGTTTCCTGAGGCCTTCTGGAGCTTCCTGGGGCCTCCTGGAGCCTCTTGGGACATCCTGTGGCCTCTCGAGTCTTTCTGTGGCCTCCTGATGCCTCCTGGGACCTCATGTGGTCTCCTGGGGCCTCCTGGAGCCTGTTGGAGCCTCCTGTGGCATCCTGAGAAGAATCTGCGCCCACGAGCCTGGCCACCAAAACAAGCAAACCGATCGAGACATCCTCAAAATCTGGCCCACCTGGGGGGTGAAAATGAGCGCCTCGCTCGAGACATCCTCCAAATCTGCTCTCCAAGCGAAGGATGTTGGGCCCGGAAACAAGCAAACCGCCTGAGACATCCCCACAAAATGTGCCGGCCCGAACGGAGCCCGAGATCACACCAGCGCCTCCTGGCTCGAGCTCCCCTGATGGCCGCCGAGCCCTGAGCCTGCCTGAGACACCAAAAGCATGTTGAGCACAAGCAAACGTAAGTCTGTGTATGAGTAAGTCATCTCTGAGTGTGAGTAAATCTGAGTATGAGTAGGTCTGAGTATGAGTAAGTCTGAGTATGAGTAAGTCTGTGTATGAGTAAGTCTGAGTATGAGCAAGTCTGAGTATGAGTAAGTCCGACAGGAGGGGAGGAGGAAAGAGGAGGAGGGAGAAGGAGTAGGAGGCGTCCAAGTAATAACAAGAACCCCATCTTAGGATATGGGGAGTAATCAAGGAGCACCGAGCCCCTCCCCAACGAAAGGGTTCCTTCTACAACGCCCCGACTATACACGTCTGTCGGAGGACCTGGGCAGAAACAGAGAGTATGAAGGCGTTGTGGCAGTAGGTTTGGCTTCCGCCCGCCCCCCGAAGAGGCAGGAAACGGTGAAACGACTCGATCCATGAAGTAGGAAGTCGCCCAAGTACATCAGCTCTTGGGTGTCCGATAAGACCTACTGTCAAAGAACGGAGTGCATATCGCCCCCCCCATGATCGGAAGTGGAGGCGCGCAAGAGATCCTTCCTAGACAGACGCCGTGTACTCTTCCTACTGAGTTTTTCCCACCGACAAATGCGCCCTGATTCAATGTCTGGCCCAAAACCGATCCACGCCCCCAACCGCGCCCCCAACCGCGCCCAGGCACCTCCGCCGCCCAGAACCTCTCCAACAAAAAACTTATGTGTTTGGAGCCTTCCCTTCGACAACGTCTGCCTCAGAACCGACCCGCGCCCGCCACCGCGCCCCCCGCCGCGCCCCCGCCGCCCAGGCCGCCCAGAACTCCGTTCTTCGAGCCCTCCATCCGACAGCTCCTGCCTCAGAACCGATCCGCGCTCCCCACCGCGTCTCCCACGGCGCCCCGGCACCTCCGCCGCCCAGAACTTCTGTTCCTGGAGCCCCCACCCGACAATCTCCGCCTCAACGCCGATCCGCGCCCCCCGCCGCGGCCCCCACCGCGCCCCAGCACGTCTACCGCCAAGAGCCTCTTATCTTGACCGCCCCAACCATCGCTTTCTGCCTCGGACCCGACCCGCGCCCCCCCCGCGCCCTGGCACCCCCGCCGTCCAGAGCCTCTGTTCCTTGGAGCTCCCCACCCGACGCGTCCCACCTCGGTGGGCACCCACGCCGCCCAGAACCTCTCCGCCCAGAACCTCTGTTTTTGGACCCCGCCCCAAGGGACAATGCCTGCCGCAGACCCGAGTCGGGTCACCCGACCCATGCCCGCCACCACGCCCCCCGCCGCGCCCCAGCACCCCACCGCTCAGATCTCTCTTCTCCGAGCCCCCCACCCAACAACTCCTGCCTCAGACCTGACCCCGCTCCCCACTGCGCATCACCACTTGGTCACCACCTGGCCCCAGCACCCCCGCCGCCCCGCAGCTCTGTTTTTGGGGCGCCCCGCCCGACAATTCCCGGCACGGAACCCACCCTGACCCCCCACCTGGCCACCACGTGGCTCCAGCACCCCCACCGCCAGCGAGCCCTGTTCATGGGACACCCCACCCGACAATGCTTGGTCCGACCTCCACCGCCAAGGAGCACTGCTTTGATGATCTGCGGGCCTGCCAAACGAAAAGCGCTTAGCCAACTTAATACAGCCCACTCCGTTGTGTTGTGCAACCAATTTCGCGGTGGCGTGCAACCCACTTCGTTGTGGCACACAACTACTTGCCAAGTTGCAGTCCACATTCTATGTGACGGCCCCACTTGCCAATTTCTATGAAGGTTGCACAACGTGTATGTGCATAGCTTTCTTACTGGGCGCCCACATCAAGTACTTGCATGTACGTGCTAGGTGATCAAATTAGCATCAAGTTGCACATCACAAGTACATGATACGTGATTGCGCGTACTTGCCACGATTCACGTTGCGACTACGTATGTGATGGGTTGATGGACATAAAGAATAATTCGTTGCACCACTAGTAAAACTATGTTGCTTCGAAACCAGTTACTGACATCGTATTGATACATATAAACAATGCGTGTGCAACCACGTGTGTGAAATAATGCTTAACGTAAAAACGGCATGGTGCACCGAAAACATAATTATGTTGACACAAAAACAACATATTGATCATGTCGACCCATATGTGTTGATGTATAAATGTCCCTCGTATGATTGTTTGGGCACGGTGCGCTTGTGTAAACTAGAATGGGATGGTTGCAAGATGTCTGGTCAGCCTGAACTTTAATACATCCCCGCAGTGCTCTGTATATCGGTTCCCGATCCTGCAATTTAGGTTCCCCTTGGCACACCCTTAAAATTTTACGATTATTGCATCAGCTCCTCCCGCGGTGCTCTCCCCCCCAAGCATGTGTCATCATCGCGACCGCTGCCATCGTCACATCGGCCCGCCTAGCAGCGTGCGGCGGGGACGCATGTGGCCGCAACCACTGCGCACTGCAGGACGCGAAGCGTGTGCGGGGCGTGCCAAAATTCGCCGCGGTGGGCGCATGTGGCCGCAGCAACTGGGGGGTTTAAATGAAGCACGAGTCGTGTGACGGGTGTGCCGAAGTGGGCCCGCTCGTCGCAGCGGTTGGTCGTGGTTTGGTTACTGGTGCCTCTGTGCATTCCACTGATGGAAGTATCAGTGGCACTAGAATTAGTGGTAGGGGGTTGTACACCACACCCAAATGGGCTGTGCGAGCGTGAATGCCTGCCTTGGGTGGAACGCAATATGGTGCCGCGAAAATATTCGAAAACGCAGAAAAGCGCACCATACGACGGCTTAGAATTACCCTGTGACGTACCCAACTCAGTTGCATCAAGTGACAAAAAGAATTGGCTCAAATTTGCCCGGACAATGACAACGCAGGCGCCGTTATATCCTGTGCAAGCCACAGGGGATGCGCTCACGCGGCACGACTCACGGAACAACCACAGAAGGACGAGGTGCGAAGGCTCAGGTTTGAGAATCGCATGGGGGCGGGAACGAAAGGCAGGAAAAGGACGCGCGGGGGGCCTAACCGTCAGCGTAGCAGCAGCAGCAGAGGGACGGTGGCAGGGGGCAGAGGACGACGACGAAAGTGACGGGAGGAGACCGAAGAGTGCTGTTGCTGTCGGTAGTGCGCTAAAAAAGCAGCGCTGCCTGCGCCATGTCGCCGCGGCGCTCGACAAAATGAGTAAACCGGCTTGTAGTGAGTGCAAGCAGCGAGCGAAGCCTCGCTCGCCCGCCAGCTTCCCTGCTTCCTGCACTTTTCAGCGCGGGAGGTAAACACTCGAAGGCGCGCCGCCAGGTCCGCGGGCGGCCCGCGACAGCGCCCCGCTGGACCACCCAACAGCCCTCGAAAAAGGCGACATTTTCGCAGGTCGCAGCCCCCTAATAATGATGTCGAATGTGAGTCTGCGCAGTGCGTCACTATGCTGGACCCCAACCCTCGAAAATGGGCAACCGTTCCGCAGGTCGCAGCCCCACCGGGCTGGCGAGATCAAATTTGAGTCTGAGTAAGGCGTCGCTCCGCTGGACCCCCCAGGAGCCTTCCAAAGTGGCGACAGATGTCGCACATCGCAGCCCCCTAGGGATGCCGAGGTCACATCTGAATCTGTGTAAGACGTCACTCCGCTGGACCCCCCAGCAGCCATCGAAAGTGGCGACGGTTTCGCAGATCGCAGCCCCCCAGGGATGGCGAGGTCTCATCTGAGTCTGGTTAAGACGTCACTCATCTCGACCCCCCAGCAGCCCTCGACAGTGGTGACAACTTCGCAAGTCGCAGCCCCCCCCCGGATGGCGAGGTCAAATCTGAATATGTGTAAGACGTCACTCCGCTGGACCCTGCAGCAGCCCTCGAACGTGGCAATCTATTTTGCAGATCGCAGCCCCCCAAGGATGGCAATGTCAACTCTGAATCTGGGTAAGACGTCACTCCGCTGGACCCCTCAGCAGCCCTCGAACGTGGCGACAGATGTCGCAGGTGGCAGCCCCCCGAGGATGGCGAAGTCTCATCTGAATCTGGGCAAGACAGCACTCCGCTGGACTGCCCAGCAGCCCTCGAAAGTGGCTACAGTTTCGCAGACCGTAGCCATCCAGGGGTGGCGAGGTCTAGTTTGAGTCTGGGTAAGACGTCACTCCGCTGGACCCCCCCAGGCAGCCCTCGAAAGTGGCGACGGTTTCGCACATCGCAGCCCTTCAAGGATGGCGATGTCAAAATTGAATATGGGTAAGACGTCACTCTGCTGGACCCCCCAGCAGCCCTGACAAGTGGCGACAGCTTCGCAGATCGCAGCCTGGCGAGGTCAAATCTGCATGTGTGCAGGTGGCGACATATTTCGCAGATCGCAGCCCCACAGAGCTGACGAGGTCTTATTTTGAAAATGGGTAAGGCGTCGCCCCGCTGGACCCCCAAGCAGCCCTCGAAAGTGGCGACCGTTTCGCAGATGGCAGCCCCCCAGGGATGGCCAGGTAGGTGGCAAGCTGGCACGCAGGAGGGAGAAAAGTCAGAGGCTGGAGACAAGGGGAGAAGGGGCGGGGCGGGGCGGAAGGAAGGAAGGTGTGCGACCGCAGTGCTCTTTGCAAGGCGAATACTCAACGCAAGAGGGTTGGGGAAAATAATGGTTTTGAAAAGTGGCGCGTGCAATTCCGACGCGTTTCTGTGGCGGTCTGTGAGATCGGACCGCCGCTCGAAATACTTGCAGCACTGCCCAAGCGAGGCCCCAGGCAAGTTGCCCAAGACGGGCAGTCAAGGCGCAAGCCCGTGAAAGCAATTATCCTGGCGAAAGGCCCAACCACATGCAGTTGTGAGCACCGCAATTGTAAATGTCTGCTTCGGTGACAATCCCTATGAGGCCACGAACCGTGTCAGGTGTGTGCCGACATGGGTGGCGCGGGCGCATGTGGACACCGCCACTGGTGCCCTCGGTGGGGCTCCCTATGGGGCCACAAAACGTGTGAAGGGTGTGCCGAAATGGGTGGCGCGGGCGCATGTGGACACACCCACTGAGGCCTTCGGTGGAGCTCCCTATGGGGCCACGAAGCGTGTGAGGGGTGTGTCGAAAAGGGTTGCGCGGGCGCATGTGGACACACACACACACAGGCCTTCGGTGGAGCTCCCTATGGGCCCATGAACCGTGTGAGGGGTGTGCCGACATGGGTGGCGGACGCATGTGGACACCGCCAGTAAGGCCTTCGGTGGAGCTCCATATGGGGTCACGAAGCGTGTGGGGGGTGTACCGACGTGAGTGGCGCGGGCGCATGTGGACACCACCACTAGGGCCTTCGGTGGAGCTCCCTATGTGGCCACGAAATGTGTGAAGGGTGTGAAGAAAATGGTGGCGCGAACGCATGTGAACACCACCACTGGGGTCTTCGGTGGAGCCCCCCATGGAGCCGCGAGACGCGTGAGGGATGTCCCGAAGCTGATGGCGATGATGGTGATGATGATGGTGATGGTCACGGCGATGGTGGTGGTAATGAAGATAATGATGATGGTGATATTGATGATAATGACGATGATAGTGATGATTATGATGATGATGATGGTGATGTTGATGACGGTGATAATGATGATGATAATGATGATGATGATGGTGATGATGATGATGACGATGATGATGACGATTTCGTTTCGTTGCGCTTCGCTTCGTAGGCGTCTTGCAATGGCGGCTCCTGGCCCCGACGCTGCTGAGCTGATCTACTTGCTAGAGGGCAGCCTGGGTTATCTCAAAGTTTGGCGCTGTTCAAGCCAAGCACGCTGTCCATCAGCCCATGACTGCGTAGAGTATGGTTTGGCGAGCAAGTCGAAGCCAAACTAGTTATAGAAATCTCTCTCCCAGCGCCATATTCCCACGGTACGGCGGTGCAACTGGGAGCCCGAGGAACGTTGCATTGACGTCATCCAGGACCTATCCCGATACCTATGGACGCGGTAAGCTATGCGATCGGGGCTGGACTGTGCCATCCCCTGGAGGTGTCCTGCCCAAACGCGGGACAGGCGTCTACAAGTTTGCGGCCACGGCTCGATATCATGTCTAGTGCGGATGGCGGCTACTTGTGACATGGCATTCTTCATATATGCATCTGCAGTGTCTGATGGGGGCGGGCGAACTATTCGCCTCAGCATGGCATTATGAATTTGGAAAGGCGGCTAAGCCCTGAGACCGACAGGCGCAGGCCCCCGACACAGTAAGCGAGGGCGGGGCGGACACAGCGACCAAGGGCTTGAACTCGCTTACTGAGGCGGATGTTGGGGTTGGCGGGCATATTCTTGCGCACAGCCCACGTGCGCCACGCGCGTTGGACCCTGTTGCCGACCTCCGCCGTGCAGCTCCGATCAAAAACTACGTGCGTCCCTAAAACCTTGAGGCCACCCGCCCTTTCGCGGTAGGGGATCAAGGTGCCTCTCACGCGAAGCGTGACGATATAAGTGAGATACGTGTGGCACCACTCCATCTTACTTACTGGAACCTTCAGGCCACTTTTGTATAACATCCAGGGCCAGGGCTCGGTCATCACTGCGGCCATCGAGGCCGATCGAGCTAAAATCAAGAAATTGTCGGCCAAGCTTAAAATACCTAAGTTCAAATATTCCCCCCCCCCCCCCCCCCCCCCCACTGGCAACGTGAGACAGAGCCCCCGCCCGTTCTTGCGGCAGAGGTGCTGAAATGTCCGGAGGTCCGCGCCCAGGAAAACATTGCCCAGCTCAGGCGCCGCGCCCCCCCCCCTGTGTCAGGCCCCTCTCCCGACGGACCCGTTTGGTGAGAGGATTGCCAAGCGTTCTGATGCGAGCGGCAGAGTTGCGGGTCTCTCTTTTCCAGAAACTGCTAGCGACGCGGAACGCTCCATGCTCGCCAAGGCGCTGTGCCAGGAGGGGATGTCGGATATAGTCATAAAACTTACGGATACCACCCCCAACGACGACGAGTGGTGGGTCTCGATATTCACATAACTGTTCAACTAGATGGCGGAGGCCATATACAATCTCGCGCGCCTGATAGCTACGACGGAACGCAAACTGGCACTCAGAACGATCGGTCTCCAGGATAGGCCGCTGGACCTCCAGGCCCATCATCGACAGGATTTTCAGCAGCACCGAAACCAGGGCAATGGGCCTGAACTCGGCCACCTTCTGGGCCTCAGGTTTCTCGCGGATCAGCTGAACGACGTGCTCCGTCCAGGCCTGGTCGAAATACTCACTCACAGGATTGCAGAGTTTCAGGCGAAACGCCGCGAGGATCTTTTCGAGAGCATCGTCCTGGAGCTCCTGGGCCATCTCAGCCACGATCATGTCAGACTCGGCGCGCGATTTGCTACTCTCCAATTGCCCGGTGACTGTTTTGAGAACAGGAAGTGGGAGAGGGACCTCCGCCTGTCGGTGCTCGGCGGCCCACTGGCTACGCACCCAGGCGGGCAGAGCCTGGTCGCTGGTCGGGTCGGCAAACAAGTCGGCGTAGAAGGCGCGGGTCAGCTCGCAGCGGGCCTGCACGGCGCTGGCGCACTGGCCGTCGTCCGTCTTCAGCTCGCAGACGGGCTTGCCCGAGCGGCGGGGTCTGTCGGCCCGCCCCCTCGCGCACGAGCGCCCAGGGTGGACAGTGTTGCAGCGGCCCCTCAGGGCGCGCTTGGCCTTGGCCACTGCGGGCCCCAGCAGGTGCCGCACGCGCAAGTCCGTCTCCTGTGCGCGCAGCTGCTCCAGGGGCTTCAAGTGGAGAAGCTCGGGGTCGCCCTGCGGAGGCCCCCAGCGCCCACCTCGAGGGGCGCGGCCCGCCACAGCCGCGCCAGCGGAGATCGCCGTCGCCAGCGCGGAGACGGACGGGGTGCCCTGTCTGGAGCACGCGGCGGCAAGCCGCGGCTGCGGGTAGAAGAGCTGCGCGAAGGTGTCGCCGCCATCCTCCCTGGAAATATCCGAGCAACGTCTTTTGCGGGCTCTGGTCTCGGCGAGCTTGCGTTCGCTCACTCGTTGTCGATGCTCTTCCGCTCCCCAGTCGTGAGCAGGGCATGGCCGTCTCCAATGAGCAGTGTTGAAACGCCTGTCCGCCCCCCGTTTCGCCCAGAAGTCCGCCTTCTCATTGCCTATGTTGCCGCTGTGTCCCTTGATCAAGCGCATGTGCAAGTCGAAGTTCACGGCAGCCCTCTTCCACAGGTGCACGGCCAGAATCGCCAAGTGTGCATTCTCACGCGGCTGGAAGACTTCAGTGAGGAGTCCCTGGACGCACGTCGAGTCGGCAATCACCTGGATGAGCCTGCCACCTTGGGCCGTCGGCTCCGGGAGCCGCGCTGTCCCAGCAGCCACAGGAGCGCCTCCACGATCGCCGAGGGCCCCCCCGTGTTCGCCGTGAGAGCACAGGCGCCCAAGTAGCGAGGGTCCTGAGGGTGGGTGGCCACGAGGCCGCACGCCTCGACCATCGGCTCACCCTGGTCGCGCGGCGTGGTGGCGCGGTAGACGGCAAAGCCCCATCCTGCGCAAGAGGCCCGGCGCTTCCCACATCGTCGCCCCCGCGCCGAGCCGCCCGTGAAGATGCCCGAGGTCGCCCTCGGTGAGGTCCATCGCGGTCGGGAAGTACGGCACCTGCAACGTCGAGCAGACCGTCTCATTGAATAGGTCGGCGTCCTCCAGCTGCCAAGCGACAGGCTTGCGCGGCGGCCGCCCCATCAGATTTGCGTCCTCGAGGGCTTGTTCGGGCTCGGAGATCGTCGGGATAGCCTTGGACGTGTGGCGGCGCAGCAGCAAGGGAAGATGGTCGCTCAGCTCTGCATCCGTGAAGCGAGCCTGCCTGGCACGTCACTGACGTGAGCCAGTCGCGGTGGCACAGCATGAAGTCGATCTGGCCTGGGCCCTTACGGTTGTCGCAGTAGCACGCGGCTTGTCCCCACTGTCCTCGGGGGAAAGTGTGGGTGGCAACCAAGTCGAATTCAGTCATCAAATCGAATAGCATTTCGCCCCGCCATGTCATCTTGGTGGCCGAGTATTGGCCCACCGTCTCTCCGTCCCCAATCCCCAGGCCATACTGGGCGCCAACGCTGGCCATGGCGTGGCAATCAATAGGCATCGTAATCAGACACTCCCTGAGCTGCGCGATGGTCTCAGCGCGCTCACAGGGAACAATGCGCGAAAGCTGGTGGCGTGTAATCAAACGAACGCGCCCCCAGACAGGCAACTGCAAGTCCAGGGACATGGTGCGAGTGTGGAAGCTCGGCGGGCTCACGGTGGAAGGGACCAAAGACTCGCGGACCGCGATCGCGCATCTTTGCCAGGCCCCCGCTGGAGGCGACACGTGAACGACATAGCCATCGAAGAGCTGCTCCGCTCCACCAGCCACGCACCACTCTTGGAAAACGATAACACGGGCATCAATTTCTGCGCGCATATCGTCGAAGAGCTCTTGCCGCCTCCTGGATCCACGGACGCCTCTTACATTCCACCCCAGAAAGGCAAGGTCCCTGACGCCCCTGGCGAAGCGGCGGCCCCTCGACTTGAATCACTGGGGCCTGGGAGGGTCATTGATCTCCCCGAGCCGCTCAGGGAGTTTGAACTCTGCAAGCTCCTGGTCCAGCAGCGACTTGGCAAGCGGCTCGGTGCAGATCTCCATCAGATCCGTGGCGCGCGAGCGCTGCAGGATCCTGATCGGCCTCTCGCTCCCGTTGCGGCGAAAAACCACTTGACCACGATCCCAGTCGCCGTCGAAGGTCTTCATCTTCGAGTCCGCTGTGCAGAGGTTCTTGGCTTCCCCGTACTCTCTGAGCAGCCTCACGGCGTAGCAACAACCATAACAGCAACAGCAACAGCAACAGCAACAACAGCAAACTCAACCACAACAAGCCTGATGGCACTCTTCGAGACGGTCGCTCCAGGCACTTCTCAGAGCCAGTCGATTCACTCACTGCGTCGATGTTGCGTCGGAACGTCCGTCGAGCTTGAGTCCGAGGTAGATTCGAACCAGGAGTCGAGCAGAGGAAGGCCCCCGAGACATACACGTGGAGCACTCGGTGGGGAGAGGGGGCCCGCCGCAGCAGCGCGCGCCCGGGCGCCGCTGCGACCGCGCGCGCCGCGGGCCGAAGGCAAGACCCCCACTGCGCGAAAGAACCTCGAAGGGAAAAAACCTGTAGAAGCAGCGCAGTGGAAGCCAGTCCACAAGAAACCGCCCAAAAGACCCCAAGACGCCCATCGATGTTTGGCGTGGGAGCACCACGCCCTCCACCGCAAGACCATCGAAACCCCGGAAACCCAGGGCACGCTGGAGTTGAGCAGGGTGTTCCTTGGCATTGGCCCACACTACAACTGTCGGAGCTCCGTGCGGATTTCTGGGATCGGCAGGAGAAGCTTTCCCCGAAGACGCAGAGCATTTCTGCGAGGGTGCGCGGGTTCCTCAGAAGTCCCGCCGCCTTGAAAATAAGGCCTTCTCCTCAACTTCCCCCCAAGACGCACCGCCGAAAATTAGGGCACTTTGGACCAAAACTATGGGGAGAAACGCAGCATGGATCTGCGCCAAGGGCGGCGCCAGGCGCGCCGCTGGGGGGGTCATAGAAGTCCAGCGCGGACCGTGTCCGCTCTCCAGAAGGCGAGGCACGAGCCCTGCTCATCCCATGCGCCGCTCAAGGCAGGAAAACACACAATTGAATCGATAACGCGGCTCGAGCTGATCAGTGTATTTCGATTTGCGGAATTCAACCTTGAACGCCTTCGCCGGCGTCACCAGCGCGCCATCGACGCATGAACCCACAGCAACGGCAACGAAGCCTTTTCCTCCCACGGCAACAAAGCCGACGACGACGAAGAGAGATAGAGAGAGAAGCCTGAGAGTTCTTGGACGCGAAACGCTGTCGCGAACCAGAATCCACTCCGGTAGCCAGCACCGCGCGCCACACAACCGAGGCCCTGTATCGCGCGACGCCTCTTTCCCAAGAAGCTGGAGTTCCAGCCCGCGGAATGCAAAAAGCGAACCAGGCAAAAGCTAACCAGGCTGCTGGAACAGAGGCATAGTAGGAGGGGAAGGATCTCTCCAAGACCCAACCACAGCCTCAACTAACAAATGCCGAGACGACTCCTGCCGAGTAACTTGGCTTGCCTGTTCTGCGCCTCCTCCTCGTTTTCCTCGCCCCTCTTCGCCGGGGCTCCCTCCGCGAGGCTCGCTTCCCCTTGCCCATCGCGCGTCGCTGGGGTCGCGTCAGTTGGCGCTTGGGTTAATGGATTTCTGATGCGCCCATTCGATGTGAAATTGTTTGCTTGCGCGCGTCCTTGCAATTTGCCATTTGCACTTCCAATGTGGCCACCTACTTCTTGGCATGGGTCGCAGGGCAAGTGGTTCGAGCGACAGGGCCCAATCCAACAAAGGATTTCGCCTCGGAGTGGATCTCCGGGTACCTTCAGAGGTCGACGCCAGCCGTGGCACCCTGAGACCCTAAGACCCTAAGACCCTCTGGCCCTCGGACCCTGATACCATCAGACACTGGGACCCTGACACCCTGACACCCTGAGACCTTTGAACCCTGAGACCCAAATGCCCAACGACCAGAAGGCCCCGACACACTAAGACCCTGAAACCCTGAGATACTAATAGCCTGAGGCCCTGAGACACTAGAACCCCCAGCAAAGCCCCAGGAGGGGCCCAAACAAGGCCCAGGAGGGCCCCGAGCCGGCGAGCTTGACAGGACAGTTTTGAAGGCGTTAAGTCGCCAGCAGGCGAGCTTGATAGAACAGCTGTTGAAAGCTTTAGGTCGCCAGCAGGCTCGGGCTCGCTTTAGGCTGCGAGCTTGAGAGGACAGTGCTTGAAATAAGTAGGTTGCCAACAGGCTCGGGCTTGCTCTAGGCTGCGAGCTTGAAAGGACAGTTTGAAGGCATCAGGCTACAAGCAGGTGAGCTTTAAAGGGTAGATTTGGGAGCGGGGGCCTGCTCCACATTTGAATTCAGTGGCTCTGTGATGCCTCAGGAGTGTCACAGCTGTGTTCCGCATGCTGTGCAGCGGTTTGAACATTGTCTTGCACGTCTTTTACATGTGGTTGACACTGGTTTACACCTGGCTTACACTGGTGTGCACCCGATTTACACTGGTTTACACCCGGCTTGCACCAGTTTGCATCCGGTTTACATTGGCTTACACAGAGTCCGCACTGGTTTACAACGGTGTATACTGTTTTATTCTTGGTTTACACTGGTTTACACCCGCTTTACACTGGCTTGCACCCGTTTAACACTGGCTTACACTCGGTCTACGCTGGTTTACCCCTGGTTTACACTGGCTTACACCAATTTGTACTGGTTTACGTCTGGATTGCCATGCTGTGCACATGTACACATGCGTTGTACTCTTGTTACACATGTCAGTGGGTGCCACGTGTCTCCCCTTCCGGATTGGAGCTAACCTTCACCTCAGACGTGCTTGGGTCCTCGGATCCTGGCCCGTAACCCCCTCTCCCAGCGAAGAGCCTACACCCAGAACGACCCGAACAAGAGGACCAAAAGTGCCAACATGCATGGCTCGGGGACGGGTCGTGGCAAGGGTTGTGGCAGGGGTTGTGGCCGGGGTTGTAGCCACCTCGGAGGCCCCCAAACTCGAAGTCCGGCCACTGGCGGCCAATCCCTACCACGCGGCGCGCGCTGCAAATGGCGTGACGAAACCGACGGGCCACCAGTCCCGCGCTGCAGGGAAGCTGCCAACAAGGCCATAGAGCCCGACGCCACCCGCGGGCTTTGGGAAGCCGCCGTTCCAGGCCGATCTGGAAGAGTCCAAGGACCCTGGGAAGGCCACAAGACAACATGAAGGCCCCCAGAGGGCCCAAAGATGGACCCAAGACGGCTCCAAGAGGGCCCCAAGACGGGCTTGGGAGTGTTCGGTTTGAGGGGCCCTCAAAACGAACGCTCCCAGGCCCCTCTCGGAGCCTTCTTGGGGCCCTGTCAGGGCCCTCTTGGAGCCCTCTCAAACCGTTCTGAAGGGTCCGAGTGCCCTGGGAGGACCACAAGGACGCCCTTGAGGGCCCCCAGAGAGCCCCAAGATGGGCCCAAGACGGCTCCAAGAGGGCCCCAAGACGTGTTTGGGAGTGTTCGGTTTGAGCTTTCTCAAAACAACACTTTCCGGCACCTCTGTGAGCCTTTTCGGGGGCCGATTGGAGCTCTCCCAAGCAGTTCTGGAAGAGTCCTGGACACCCTTGAGGGCCCCAAAAGGGCCCTAAGAAGGGCCCAAGACGGCTCCAAGAGTGCCCCAAGACGGGCTTGGGAGTGTTCGTTTTGAGGGGCCCTCAAAACAAACGCTCCCAGGCCCCTCTCGGAGCCTTCTTGGGGCCCTCTTAGGGCCCTCTGGGAGCCCTCGCAGGCCGTTCTGGAATAGTCCGAGGACCCTGGAAGGCCGCAAGACGTTGAGGGCCCCCAGAGGGCCACAAGATGGGCCCAAGATGGGCCCAAGACGGCTCCAAGAGGGCCCCAAGACGGGCTTGGGAGTGTTCGTTTTGAGGGCCCCTCAAAACAACACTCTCCGGCCCCTCTCGGAGCCTTGTTGGTCGAGGGCCGGCAACCCCTATCGGGGATGGTGGTGGACAAGATCCACACTTCGCGTCCTGCCCTCTCCTCCCATCGCCTGCCCGCCCCTCCCCTCCTCTCCCCGATCCACCCATCATCACCCCTTTCCTCCTGGCCCCTCCCCTGCCTCCCTTCGCCCCCTCCCCCATTCACTCTCCACCCCCTTCTGCCCCCTCCCTCTCCAGTGAGGGGGCGAGCAAGCGAGGAGGCGGGGGAGGGACGAGGAAAAGGGGGAGGGAGGTGCAGGAGGAGAGGGAGGACGAGGAGGATGGCGAAGAAGACGAGGAGGGAAGACGCGGATGCAATCTTGTCTCGGAAGGCGACATTGCCTTCCTCTGCGTGGCAACGTTGGAGAAGCCTGAATTGAAAGATACATACAAGCTGCCGCGAAAGACCCTCGATAAAACACAAATCCGTATGGATCTGGCTACATAAGAGGTTATCAGACTAACGGGCAGGACGTTAAACCGAGCGGGGCAGAGAGGAGGACAACTGAACTAGCACGGGCTGCACATCTCGCTTACACAACAATACTCGGTGAGACCAAACTTGCAGCACAATGTGCGTGCTTGATGGCAAGGGATGTGAATATACCTCCTGTCGCATTCATCCATGTGGCGATGCACGCCGCCAGAGTTGAAGTTCTGGACATCGATCAACACAT
>CAUYUJ010006202.1:191909-229409 GCA_963575745.1 Prorocentrum cordatum | reverse complement strand
TGCACCCCCACAACCTCACAGAGCAAGGCTGAACTCTTCCTCCTCCTCCTGCTCTGGCTCCTGCGGTGGGATTCGGATGATCCGCTCGGATGCTCACGGAGAATCTTCTGGGATATCGATGCAAATGCTTCCGGAGAGGCTTCCAGAACCATGGCCCCGGTGCCCGTGGCGAATCTCTGGGCGGTTGCTGCGACTCGTCTTACGTCTTGGGGCTGGCTTGGGGACGAAGGAGCGGGGATGTGCTCTGACGTGTTCGGAGATAAGGCTCTTGGCAGCTTTCCAGAGCCCCTTCGGAAGTCCTCCAATTGGTCTGGAAGGAATCATCAACACTCTAACACCATCGAGAAACATTACCAAAAAGACATGTGTGTTTGCCTCTTGGCGTCCTCTTGGGGGTCCCCTCGAGGCCTTGTCGAAGCGTCATGGGGGCTCCTGGAACCGTCTTGAAGCAATGTTAGGCCGCCCCAAAACATTTCGGAAGCCCGCGGGGCGCCTGGGGGCTACTGGGCTCTCGGATGCCCCGGTTGGCGGTGCCAGCGAATGTGGGGCCCTTCTCCAGGTTGTTTTGGAGGCGTCGTGCGCACTCGTGCGAGGTCTCCTGGGCCAACGTAGGGCGGTCTTGGAGGCTTCTGGGACCAGAGGTCTGAAACCGCTAAAACTGCATGCTTTTCACCCTGGAAGCCTTCTCGGCAATCCTCTAAGGGCCTTCCCAGAGCGGCGTGGGGGCTTCTGGATCCGCCTCGAGGCAACGTTGGGCTGTCAGGGCGCCTGGGAGCATTTTGGCGACGTCTTAGGGTTGGCTGGCAGTATCCGCGTCTGTGGCGCCCACATGTGGGCTCTCGTGGAGGCGTCGCGTAGGCCTTGTGGAGCTCTACTGCGCCGTCTTGGGCCTTACTGAGCGGTCTCGGGTTCCCTTCTCGGAGGGTCGCAGGGGCTTCTGGGGCCATGCTGAAGCACTCTGGGACCGTCTGAAATTTGCTGCAAGGGGGTCATCTTCAGACGCATGGAAGCTCTCGGAGCCCTCGATCAGACCAGGGGCGCCCATGCCAACTGGCGGCAGCTATCCAGACCCCTCACCCGACAACACCCACGCTCGGAGGATAATGATAACGAAGAGGAAGAGCGGGGGAGTCAGAGGAAAATGAACAGGTGGTGGGACGGCTGCCCCTCCCAACACCGCTGGGGGGCGTTCGGGCTTGAGAACCGCTGAATGTGTCTGGCCGTGCCACGAGGGTGCCTTGGACCGTCTCGGAGCCCAAAATTCCCCACATGCAGTCGAGGTCCTGGTCCCGGAGGGGCACAAGGCGTCTCGGAGGTCTCTTCGGGCACCCTCTTGGAAGCCTCTTGGGCCGCCTTGGAGCGATCTTTGGGGCCTCTAGGGCCGTCTTGGAGCGTCGGGCAGACGAACAGGCGAGAAAAGCCCACAGCCTTCAAAAACCTAAGATAAATCAATGTCGTTTGGCCTCTGGGGGCCCTCTTGGGAGGCCTCTTGGGGCGTCTTGGAAGCCTCTTGGGCTGTCTGGGGGCCGTCGAGGGCCCCAGGGAACCCCTGGGAGACCCGCAGGGAATTCGAACCCCTGGGGGGCCCGGCGTGACAGGCCGAGGTCGCCACCGGCACACCCGATCAGTCCGAACCCCCAGGCAGAGCCCAGCTGTGGAATCGAGGCTGACGCAGTGCAAAGCCAGAGCCGAGGCCTCCCTCCGGGCCACTCCGCTGGGGAGAGGAGGACGACGAGGACGCGGCGCTACCTCACGAGAGCCAACCTCTTATACAGTCGGGGCTGAACGAAGAGGACGCGCGAGAGGAGACAAGACCCCTCCGAGGGTCACGTTGCCATAGCAAGGGCTCCCAACTTCGCGCTTCGCGCTGCGCGAAGAGCGAAGTGAGAATAACTTCGCGCTCTCGCGCCGCCTCCCAGGAGAGAAGAGGAGAATGAGGAAAAATCGGAGGAGCCAAACCGCGAAGCGCGAAGCGCGAATAACTTCGCGCCCTCGAGGGCGCCCTTGACTACAGTCGGCCCCGATTAGAAGGTCGACCCTGCCAAATCAAGGCTATCCCTGATTTGCAGGGTGGACCTGCTAATCGGCCTCGACTGTCCGCCTCCTGCCCGCTCCTCCGGCACTGAAATGTGATTCGTGACGTCGGCCCCCTGGGCTTCAACCACTTGCCCAGGGCAGGCTGTTCGTCCTCAGTCGTTTACTCACGGCCCCAGGGCCGAGAAAAATCCTGCAGAGGCAAAAATCAGAAACGAAACTTGACAGCCAACAGGGCAAGACAAGTTTTTTAAAAAACTCCTGTAACGAAACAATGTAGCAACAGGAAACGTATATGAAACAGTAAGCATAAGCACACACACACAACAAAAAAAAACTCAAGGGGAAAAAACATGCCTCCAGAGCTGTCTTGCCTCAAGAGCCATCGCGGGTCGAGCTAGCATTGGCTCAAGCTCGCTCGCGATGTCCCCTGGGCTGCGCCATACGTGCGCTTGCTTGAGGGCCCCTTGGACATGAGCTTCAAGGTGGTGAACGCTGGGGTTGCTGCGGGGTTCGTGCAGTTTGTCCTGGTCCTCGGCGGCGCCACCTCTGGCTGTGCCTGGCCCAGGCCCGAGTGGCAAGCAAGGCACCCCTCGTCTTGTTAATTTGGCGCTGCTCGTTCCACTTTTATGTTCGTTCATCTTTACAGTTGTGTTGGATGTCTACGTATACCATTTCTTACAGCTTCGAGGTGC
Organism: Prorocentrum cordatum; assembly: GCA_963575745.1. Classification (NCBI taxonomy): domain Eukaryota; class Dinophyceae; order Prorocentrales; family Prorocentraceae; genus Prorocentrum; species Prorocentrum cordatum. The sequence goes on along the minus strand of CAUYUJ010006202.1, from coordinate 226,680 downwards.
CATCTGTCTTGTTCTCGCCTCCAGCGAATATGTTACAGCGTTGGGCACGCGGGTACTGTGGGTCGTTGATGCAAGTCTGGCTTCTTATCCGCATCGGTTTGCTGGGTGTGGCGGTTCGGCATTCATCTTTTTCAATTATGGTGCTTCTCGGTCATGTAAGCTGCTTTTCTGCTGTTACTGTATGATCAATCGTCTGTTCGGCGCTGTCGTGGCGGGGATTCTTTTCAATTTCACTGGGGTACCTCCGTGTTCGTGATGCTCATGGTGGGCCCCGTGGTGCATGTATACAAGTGGCACGTGTGTGCCCAGGCTCATACAACAAACTGGAGGGGCGTTTGAAGCAGGAGTGAAATGCAACATCGAAGTCGCACTCGAGCGCAAGTGGGGTTGCCACACCTTGCGATGTGTGTACCAGGGCCCCCAGGAAGCCTTAGGAGGCCCGACTTGGCTACCAGAAGAGGCTCCAGGAGGCCCCAGGATTGTTAGTGTTGTGCGTGTGTGCATGTGTGTATGTGTATGTGTGTATGTGTGTGTGTGTGCGTGTGTGCGTGTGTGCGTGTGTGCGTGTGTGCGTGTGTGCGTGTGTGCGTGTGTGCGTGTGTACGGTCCCAGAGTGCTTCAGCATGGCCCCAGAAGCCCCTGCGACCCTCCGAGAAGGGAACCCGAGACCGCTCAGTAAGGCCCACGAAGTTGCCCACCCTGCCGAGGGGAGTACACAATACATCTTTGAACTGTGATGCAGTCTCTCCCCGAGAGCCCCCCCTCCCTCCCCTGGAGAAGCAGCCAGACAACTCGGAATGCGAGGTCACACTGTTGCGCCACAGAGCGCGCTCCGGCACCACCACCCCCAAATTTCCCCATGGCTGCCGACACGGGAGAAGTCGGCGGCGGACGCGGCCCACAGCTCAGGAACTTCCAGCGCCGCGGCTCCAGAGGTCCAGCATAAGCCAAACGGACGGACGAACGGACGGCCATGCAGCGCTCCACCTTTCTCCTTCCGCCCTCCTCCTCCTCCCCTTCTCCCGGCTCCTTCCTCTCTCTCTTCCCTCTCCCCCTTCCCTCATCCTCCCTGCTCCCTGCTCCCTCCTCCTCCCTCCCTCCCTCCCTCCTCATCCTCTTCCTTCTCCTCCTCCGCGTCCTCCGCGTCCTCCTCCTCCCTCCTCCCTCCCTCCCTCATCCTCTTCCTCCCTCCTCTCTCCCTCCCTCCTCCGCGTCCTCCTCCTCCTCCTCCTCCGCCTCCCCCTCGCACCCTCCTTCATCCCCCCTCTCTCCCTTCATCACTCCTGCCCCCCCCTGCGCCCTCCTTCCTCCCGCCTCCCTCTTCCCCCGACCCTCCCTCCCCCCAGTCCTCGTCCCACCCCCCTCTCCTGGCGCCCCCCCCCGCCGCCCCAGAAAGGCCCCCCCCCGGGGGGCGCGGCGCCGGCGGGAGCAGCATGGCGGGCGGCCTGACGGCGGCCGAGAACATGGAAAGCCGACACCACCACAACCAGGGAGCACTCGTGGGAGGAGCCAGGGATGGGTCCCCCGGGTGGTGTGGTCCCCCCTCTCGCTCGAGACGTCCCCTATCTCCAGCTCGGAGAGGCATCGTGGGCCTCCTCGCCGGAGGTGGCCCCCTGGCCGTGCTGGTGTCGCTTCCCCCAGCAAGTGGACGAGCGACAACTGACGTCGAGAGGGAACGCACTGCTGCTGCAGGTCGGCGACGCCTGCAGCCCAGACCTGCTTCGGACGCCCGCTCGGGCGGGGGACTCCCCCTGCGGGCGATCCGAGCGAGGCAGGAGGCCATGCGAGCGCTGCCACGGGGGCAGTCGGTGGAGCTCCCTATGGGGCCACGGTCCTCGTGAGGATTGTGCCAAGATGGCCCGAGGCCGCCATGCGAGCGCTGCCACTGGGGCCTTCGGTGGAGCGCCCTGTGGGGCCACGGTCCTCGTGAGGGGCGTGCCGAGATGGCCCGAGGCCGCCATGCGAGCGCTGCCACTGGGTTCGTCGGTGGAGCTCCCTATGGGGCCACGGTCCTGGTGAGGGGCGTGCCGAGATGGCCCGAGGCCGCCATGCGAACCCTGCCACTGGGGCAGTCGGTGGAGCTCCCTATGGGGCCACGGTCCTCGTGAGGGGCGTGCCGAGATGGCCCGAGGCCGCCATGCGAACCCTGCCACTGGGGCCTTCGGTGGAGCTCCCTATGGGGCCACGGTCCTCGCGAGGGGCGTGCCGAGATGGCCCGAGGCCGCCATGCGAACCCTGCCACTGGGGCCTTCGGTGGAGCTCCATATGGGGCCACGGTCCTCGTGAGGGGCGTGTTGAAATGGTTGGCATGCGAAGGACAGAGGCAAGGATGGGAAGAGGAAGAGGGGGAGGAGGAGTGAGGAGGAGAAGATGAGAACACGGTAGCAGAAGGGCAACGATGCGACTGCGGGTAAGGAGAAGGGTGAAAACGAGGCTGATCAATGACAGTGAGACTAAGATCGACGAACAGGGTGGTGATAAGTGGGAGAGATAATACGAGGGGTACATATATAGAGAGAGAGGGGAAGGGAGAGGGAGATAAAGACCGAGGTGAGGAGATAGAGACCGAGAGAGAGAGAGAGGGAGAGAAAGACAGAAAGAGAGAGAGAGAGAGATGACAACAAAGGAGAGAGAGAGAGAACAAACAATAAGAAATGTAGAGAAAGAGAACGGAGACCTTGGCAGGATGTGGACATGGCTGTGTTCGGCCCCGCCCTGGAGTCCGAATAAATCCACATCCGCCGCTTGGCGAGGTCCCCGAAGGTCGATATCCAGGGCGGCGGTTCTGGATAATGAGCCCCAGCCTCAGAGGTGGCGGCGGCGACGGCGGCCACGACGACAACCGCGCCGACGACGGCGGCGGCGGCGGCTCTGGCGGCACTGAGCGCGGAGCCACGGCCTGACCCTCGCCGGCACGAGCTGCCCCGCGGTGGCCTCGCCGCGAGAGGGCCGACGGCCGCGGCGTCGACGTCGACCTCGACGCCGACGAACGACCACGACATCGACGTCGACGGCCACGACGTCGACCACGGCGACGGCCGACGACGGCGGCTGACGTGGCGGCGACGGCTGCAGCGGCGTCGGCGGCGATCACAGCGGCGGCGACGACACCGACGCCGACGACGGAGGCTTCGGCGAAGACGGCGACGGTGGCGGCTGCCGCGTCCGCCGCCGACGAGCCATGGCATCGGCCAGGACGTCTGCGGCGACCACGGCAGTGGCCTTCATGGCAGCCGCGGAGGCCTGAAGGATGTGCCTCGACCAGCACCCCACACCGGCCCCACGCGCCCGACCTTCCCAGGGCGGCGCCCCCGAGGAAAAAGAAGGAGAGAGGGGGGGAGCCTCGGGGACGCCTCGGAGCACTAGGGCAAGCACGACAGGGAGCACGAAAAGCCTCAGGCTTGCCTTCGGAACGGCCTATCGCCACCATCTGGCGCTGATGAAGAGGAAGACGGGGGGATAAGCAAAAGGGCGAAGTAACCAATCTCATCATCCCCCCCCCGACAAGCGAAGTCGTCTCCAAGCGCACCTACGGAAGGAGCCTGACAAGGCGGGTTTGCTCAGTGTTCGCCCAAGATTGGACAACCAACGCCAACCAAGATTGGGGATCAGAATGCTGTGACCGGCCTTGCACAAGGGAAAACCCTAACCCACAAACCGCGTGTCCGCTTCCCCGACAGGTGTGGGCACCTCTCGGCCCTTCCACGAATGCGGGGATCGAGAGGGCCTCGCGAGGGCAGGGCGCGAGATCCGAACCTGCAGGAGCGAAGAGAGGGGGCGAGACAGAGCAAGACGCACTTTGCCCGAACACAAGAACAGGATATCGGAGCGAATTCCTGACGGCGCCTCCATTGCTGCCCCTGGCGCGCCCCGCGCGTCAGGGAAGGCCCCGCCGCAGATCCACGAAATTCGCGCGGAGAAGGGAGAGGAAAAGGAGGAGGAGGAGGAGGAGGAGGAGGAGGAGGAGGAGGAGGACGGCGAGCGAGCGAGCGAGCGAGCGGGCGGGCAGCCGAGATGCAGTTGGAGGGCACGCGGCGCGGGCGAGGGGCCCCCGTCTGCCCCAAACGGGGCGGCAAGCGGGGCCAGGGAGCACGGAGGCTGCGGCAGGCCCGTGCTCACCAGCACGAAACCTACGACGCGGAGGATTGCATCGAAGGCCTCCGGCGCCGGCAGCACGTCACTGTCGCACGCAATGTCCACTGTCGCAGGGGCGTCACCGACGTAGGCGTGGCAACAGGAACACGGCACGTCATCGACCCTCACGCCGCATATCGGCGGCGGGCGAAGGGGGGAAATGAGAAGGAGAAGGCCTTCTCAGAAGGCTCGGGAGTCCTCCGGCCTTCTGAGAAGTGTTCTAAAGTTGTCTAACTCTTCTCCGAAGACAGAAAACACTTTTCAGGAGGCACGAGGGCGTTTGAAAAGTCCCGCCGCCTTCTGAAAGAAGGCTGTTGTTTCCCATTTCCCCCTCTCGCTCGTCGCCGACAATGCAGCTTCGAGCCGCGCCGAGCAAAACAGACTGGGCGCGCCCAACACGCAGGCACCCAGGAACCAGCTGAGCTGCAATCCCGAGGGCCCAAGAAGGACAGCACCTGCCTTGGCCACAGAACCTGTCCTCGACAGGATTCTGAAACCGAACGAGCTGGAACCCCAGGTAGACCACCATAACAGCTTCTGTCCTGGGCCCACCCCCAATCTGTCGAAATGAGTGCGCATCATCGCTGGCGACATCTGAACGTTCTTCAAGGTCTGGCTGGCCAAAATCCAGCACCTGGCCATGCGCAATCCCTTATCATTGTAAGATTCTGGGCATATCGAGGCACTTGGCCTCGACATCAAGAGAGGGCCGCTGACTGTGAACTGGAGCCGTCACCGCCGTCTCCACCCAAGGATCCGTCCATCGCTTCGTCTTGCGCGTGAGTTTCCTCGTTGCACAACATGGCCGCAATCGGACGGCGAGCGCCTCGAGCAATACTTCTGGCGCGCGATCGATCTAGCACAGATGGGTGCCGTCCCGCTCTAGCGCAATCTCGGACATGAGAGTTCGCGGCGCAGACCTGACGCGCTTCGCCTCGATCATGAAGCCGCGCGGACTCTTCGACGTGCCAGGTGGGAGGGCGAGATTCACAGTCGCGCTCAAAGGCGCGCCACAAGCTCACCCATTCACCCAGCATCGCCTAGAAAGCGCCATGGTCAACAAAAGGGAGGCCGCTTGAATCCTGGCCCCGAGGTGCCACGCCTCGAGGCCCCTTGGAAAAACAGCGTGCTGAACCAATGCCATTTTGAAACGCAAGCTCCGGCAAATCCGCCCAACTGGCTCTGGCGGCGGCTGCGTCTGCAGCAGCGTGCGTCAGCGCCTTATCCTGGACAAACTTGCAGCCGGCTCCTCTGCGAGGATATTTGGGGAGCTGCTTCAAAGACTGTTCACGACCGCATGCCGCGGAACCGACCGAGCGCGACCCCCCCCCCCCGGCCCCGCCGCCTCCGACGTCCCAAGCATCCCCCAACTCCCTGAGCCGACGCTCGGCGCTGGCCCTCGACTGCTGTTCGGCGGGGATGGTGGAGCCTGGCGCTCGGAGCCATTGCATCGCGAGACGCCTGACGCTTAACCATTGTTTGGTAAGGTGGCCTCGCGGACGCAGGCCTCCAGGGGACCCCTTCAGAGGAGCCCCGGGGGCCAGATAGCACCGATGTCCCCGGTCCCCCAGCTCTCGAACACCTCGGCGGCGACGGCGACGAGGAGGAGGAGGAGCGAGAGGAGGGAGAGGAGGAGGAGGAGGAGGAGGAGGAGGAGGAGGAGGAGGAGGCGACGACGACGACGGCGCAGGGCCTGAGCCGTCCACGGATGCTCGCCGAAGCGGCTCTGCCCCGCCTCGGCCTGCGCCTGCCGGCGGCGCTCCCCGCGGGCGCCGCCGAACATCTCCCCGGGGCCAGGCGCCTGCAGGCCGCCGACGCCGCGGGGCGCCGTCGGGCCCGCGCCGTCGCCGTCGCCGCGGCCCCCGCCGCCGCCGTCGCCGTCGCCGTCGCCGTCGTCGTCGTCGTCGTCGGCGTCGGCGTCGTCGGCGTCGGCGTCGTCGGCTTCGTCTTCGGCGTCGGCGTCGGCGTCCTCCCTCGGGGTCGTCGTCGTCGTCGTCGTCGTCGTCGTCGTCGTCGTCGTCGTCGTCGTCGGCGTCGTGGCAAAGGTCGGCGTCGCTTCCGCCGCTGGTGGCAGCCGCAGCCGCCGCGGGTCGCACTCGCCACCGCTCCGCGCAGGGCGCTCCCTGCGGCAGCGAGCGGCGCGACCGCGGCCAATAAACCCCTGCCCTCACTTCTGAAGGGAGGGCAGGGGTTTGTTGAATCTTGTCGAAATGAGACGTTCGCCTTAGCGCGTAGCGCCACACAGTCGTCATACATACTCGAATGGCTGAAATCCCCAAAACGGTGCTCTGGCACGGTTTAGAACTGTAAGGACGCAACTGCGAAGATGTTTCGCAGCGAAGTCCCAGGAATGTTTTCTGCCACGACTTAGGATTGCCAGGGCGCAGCAGTCACGTTGATCCCTGAAGAGAAAGGACCCAGAAATCCGGCGAACGTCTTTTCCCGCCGACCACCTGCCCGGATCCAGCTCTTCCTCGTGGGCCGCTCTTCGACGGCCCCGAGGCCCGGTATACTCCGTCGCAACTTTTGTCGGGGCGCGCGTCTCGGCTACACGCGCGACCCTTGGTGACCCCAGGCAAGGGTGACCCTTGGCGCGCGACTTTCGGGGGCCGCGGGAAGGCCAAACCCGAGCGCGCCGGCCGCTGCTATCGCATCGCGTTCGGCCATCTGGGGGCCCCGCTGTGCCCGCACCAGAGGTCATTCTGGCGACTGGACGACACAACCCGAGAAAGGTGCCCAAGGTGCCTGCATGAATTCACATGCAGTCGGACCTCGCAACTCGAATGGTAGCATAGACACGCGCCAGGCGTCTCATCTGCGCCGCCGATGCGAGGCGCCTCGAGATGCCACCGCGAGACACTTTGGGTGACCCAAAAGGGGGTCTAGCTGAAAGGAGGTGGTGCAATGGATTTGGGCAATTGCATTGCAAACGTAGCGCCGGAGACTTGTATTGCATTGTATTGCAAGTAATGTATTGCACGCGGCATTCCAGCACTACATTTGCGCCCTGGAATGTACTGCACGCCCCAAATATATTCCAACCCTACATATCTATTGCCCCTATCAGCTGGACCCCCCCCTTTTGGGTCAACCCGAGACATGGCCACCCTCACCACCCCCCATTGGCCGCCCGCCACAAGCAGCGGAGAACCCACTGCCCGAGGACTTTCGCTCCCGCGCCGCCCCCCTTCGAGTTGGGTCGGGCATGTCCCCCTGGATGCAACATACACCAAAAATGCTCGAACATAGTCAAAAAAAGGTAGGACAATAATCCCCAGACTATTTTTGTTCCTATGCTTGAATCTCCCTCCTGTTGCGGGAACAGGCCCGACTGAACCGTCGGGGGACCCGGGAGGGGCCTCCGGAACGGGCCCCGAGGGCGCCTCCGGGAGACCTCTGGAAGCCTCCCGGGGACCGCTGGAGGTCTTGAAAGGGTCGCTGTCGCCGCCGCCGTCGCCCCCCCCCGCCGCGAATCTCGGCCGTCGTCGTCGCCACCGGCCGCCGAGAGTCCCGCCGTCGTCGCCGGCGAGCGGTTCCCAGATCCCTCCACATGTTCTCCTGCTCCTGCTGCTTCCACCTCCCTCCTGCTCCCCTCTTCTCCTCCTTCTCCTTCTCATCCTCCTCCTCCTCCCCGCCATCGGACGCCTCGGACGAGTCGGACTGGGAAGAGCCCTTGAAGGAAGCTCCCGTCTCCTCTCTCTCTCCTGAGATGTCCCGTTTCTCCACTCGGGGGCGCGCAAGCACGAATCAGGAGAGGTGCCCTCACCAAAATGCGGCCGGTGCCGCCACGCTCGGCGGCGGAACTCCGCGGTTTCCCATGGAAACGGGACCCGTCGCTAATCCACGCCCCCTTGATCCGTGGTTGCGGTCGCCTGATCCACAGCTCTCCACGTGTCCCTCCGCGCTTCTCGCCCCCCTCGCCGTGGAAAGTCTTCCGCCTCCACTGGCGTGGCGGCCATGGGGCTTGCGCTATGGCTGCGCCGCGGGGTGGGCGACAGCAGACCTCGCCGTCCCGACCTGCTCTCGAAGTTGGGCAGGTGACAGGTGTTAGGCGCCAGGCGACGCGTCGAGAATGGGGTGCAAACAGTCTAAAGACAAACGGGGAACCAAGACACAACTAATATAAACTATGACCAAACATTAGAATAGTAACCTGAAAACGAGAACAGATGTGAACGACCGCCTCTAGTTTAGCGGGGGCAGCGACAGACAAGCCAAACCTGTGGAAACGAGGGGAAATGATTGGCCTGCCTAGCGTTTGCCTCTCAACCCTGGGCCTTGGAAATACCCTCCCACTCCCCTCCCATCCTCCCCCTCAGTGTCCAACACTCCCGAGGGCACGTAGACATCCTGCCGAAGAAACACCCACCGCACGAGACGAAGACCTCATCTCTCCTGCTCCCTCCTTCTCATCATACTCCTCTTAATGCCCCTCCTCCTCCTCCAACACCCTCCAGGGCCATTTGCAAATACTTGAACACCTTCCAGCAGCCGCCGACCATCCCCAGACACAGCAGAAAGATCAGACCGCCTTTCGTCCTCCACTCCAGACTGGGTCGAAGGGTGGCGCGCGCACTCGGCCCTCCCAAGCTTCGAAAATGAGTCGCAATCCTTCCACCACTCCACTCCTTCTTTCTCCTCCCCTTTCTGTGCCCCTTCTGTGCCCCTCGCTTCGCTTCCTCTTCGTTGTCGTCGCTCCGTCCTCTCTTGCGTCCCCCTTCCTCTCAGTGGCTACCTTTTCGTCGACGTCGTCGTGCCTCCTCTGGCTCTCTTCCTCCCTCCTCCTCGTTGTCGTCGCTCCGTCCTCTTGCTTCCATCTTCCCCTCCGTCGCCACCTCTTCGTCATCGCCGTTGTCCCTCCTCTGGCTTCCTTTCTCCTCTCAACCCCGCCTCTCCTCGCAGCGGGGCGGACGCTGCGAGGGGGTCCGGCTCCAACCACGGAGTCAAACCACAGTCCTCCCTCCTCCTGCCTCCCAACCTCCGAGCCCACCTCCCTCCCGCCATCCATCCGTCAGTGCCCCTCCTCCTCCTCCTCCTCCTCCTCCTCCTCCTCCTCCTCCTCCTCCTCCTCCTCCTCCTCCTCCTCATCCTCATCCTCATCCCTCATCCATCCTCATCCTCATCCTCATCCTCATCATCCTCATCCCCATCATCCATCCTCATCCTCATCCTCATCATCATCATCATCATCATCATCATCATCATCATCATCATCATCATCATCATCATCATCATCATCATCATCATCATCATCATCATCCCTCGCCTTCTCCTCCTGCTCCTCCTCCTCATCCTCTTCCCTCTCCTCTCCTCTCCTCTCCTCTCCTCTCCTCTCCTCTCCTCTCCTGTCCTCTCCTCTCCACTCCACTCCACTCCACTCCACTCCACTCCACTCCACTCCACTCCACTCCACTCCACTCCACTCCACTCCACTCCACTCCACTCCACTCCACTCCACTCCCTCCTCCTCCTCCTCCTCCTCCTCCTCCTCTTCGTCCTCCTCCTCTTCTTCCTCCTCCTCCCTCCTTCCCCTCCCTCCTCCCTCCTCTTGCTTCCCCGGGGGTAGCTGGGCCTGGTCCCCAGGACCCGTTCTTCGTCCCGAGTCGTTCCCTTGACCGTCCAGGGGCCCAGAGAGGGGCCCCCAACGGCCAAGAGAGAATGCACAGAACCTCCCGTCGCTACGACTCCGCGGGCCCTCCTCCCCCCCCTCCTGACAGCAACGAAACTCGGCCAGGAGAAAGCTGGCCAGGCCAAACTCGGCCAGCTGAACTCGGCGTGCTTCGTCTCGGCCAGGCTGACCTCGACTGGGCTGAGCTCGGCCAGGCTGCGTTCGGCCCAGTCCGAGCTCAGCCTGGCCGAGCTCACCCTGGCCTCTCGCCTCCCTCCTACTGCTCCTCCCAGCTCCAAATCCCTTCCCCTCTCTCGCCTCCCCGCCTCGGGGGATCCGTTGCCCCCCCTCCCTCCTTGCCTCCCTCCTGCCCCGCATGCGCTCCTGCTCGCGCACTGGAGAGGGAGTACGCATGCGGGGCGGATGGGGCAGGGGGAGGTCGACCGAGGCAAAGGAATACGAGCAGGAGGACTCGGCCCTGCGCCACACGAGGAGGACAACGACGAGGCTCGACGACGACGCTACCACGACGACGCTACCACGACGACGGCGACCTCGTAGCGGCCAACCCCTCTGGGGAGAGGGCGAGGGGGGTGGTTATGGGGGAGGGGGGACGGCTTCCTTTCGGGACCAGTGTTTGTTGGAAGGCGCGGGGGGAGGAGGGGGAGGAGGAGGGGGAGGGGGAGGAGGAGGAGGAGGAGGAGGAGGAGGAGGAGGAGAAGGAGGAGGCGGAGGGGGAGGAGGGGGATGAGGAGGAGGAAGGATGATGAGAGGGAAGAGGATCAGGATGAGAAAGCGACGGGAGGCGGAGGGAGGCGGGAGAGCAGGCAGGGAAGCAGGAAAGCGGGCGGAGGGTGGGCAGCAAAAGCGGAGGGAGGCGGGAGGCGGAGGACGAGGGAGGCCGTGGCAAGACGACGCTCCACGACGACACCAAAGGACGTTCGAGGGCGTTCGACGACGGCGGCAAAAGAAAGACGCGACGGCAGAGGCGACGACGTACGAAGACGGTTCCGACCCAGGCAGCAACGGCCACGGCGGCGCTCGACGACGTGCGACGTCGTTTGACGCCGACCCCGAGGACGACGCACGCGACTGCGATGGCAGCTGCGGCGCACATGCGACGACCACGTTCGACGGCGCCTGACGCCGCCGACCACCTTCGCGCCGACGCTCGACGACGACGAGGGCGACGACGACCATCTGAGTGAGGACGACGACGACGACGACGCCGACGACGGCGACGGCAACCACCCCGCGGGCGGCGGCGCCGCGAAGCTCGGCGGCGGCGGGCGGGGCGCGGGGCCCTTGCCCCGCCCCTTGGCCTCGCGCGGGCGGCCGCCACGGCGTGGTCGTGGTCGTGGCCGTGGTCGTGGTCGTGGTCGCCGCCATCGGCAAGGCACCGCCGTCGTCGTCCTCGTCGCTGCCGGCCGTCGTCTTCGGCGTGATGCTCGTCGCCGTCGTCCGCGTGGTCGTTCTCAGTGATTGTCCTCGCCGTCGTCCGCCCCCGCACGCTCCTCTGCACACCCTCCCTCCCTTCTCCCCCTCCCCTCCCCCTCCTGTTCTCCCTTGGCCCTTCTTGCCGCTCAGCGTATGCGGTGTGCAACTGCGAAAAAATTGCGCCCAACGGACCCGCAACAATGGCTCTTGGCATGAAAAGCCGATGCCGTGCCCACTGCGTTGCCGCGAATCCATCTCCTCATGCTCTTCCTGGACCCCAAACGTCCGACGGCCTGTTTTGTTCAACTTGGGGTCCCTGGTGAAGTGAGGGCACAAACTCACAGCATTAGTGTGAGCTTGGAGCGCCATGTTCGTATAAGAATTAATGTTTCAAGAACGGCACCAATGTTCATACGATGCAAACCGTATACAGTATCAGATTCAAAACAAGACGGCCCCAACCAGAAACAAGCTAAAGCCATTGCACGCAAACCACAACCCACATGTTTACAACATTCTTCGGTGCGGCTACGGAGATGCCAGGACGTTTCGCCACCGCTTGACCTAAAGGTCCCGTCGCCTTTTCCCGACTCATCATTCCTCGGCTACGCGCAAGCCGCAAGAGTGACCCTAGGTAAGAGTGACCTTTGGTGCGCGGACTGAGAGAGCGCAAGGTGACCAAATCCAAGCGCGCAAGCAACCACTATCGCATCGCGCTCAGCGATCTGGGGAACCACGGTGAGCCCGCACCAAAGGTCACTCCGACGAAAGGTCACTCTAACGAGTAGTCGAATTCTGAGCCGTCTGTTGACACGTCACCCGTGGACCGGCGAGGGCCATCAAGCACCGAATGCAACTACGAACTTTCAGCCGTGCTATTACTCCAGCGACCGACCACAACGATGTTTGAAACGGAATGGCGTTTACAACGAGCAATCAAACGAGGTCCAACGTTTAAAACGAACGTGTAAAATGAAGCCTGAGCCAAACGATAACGAACGACGAAACGGGGCGTTTACAGCAACAACGAAAATCGAAACGAAACAACAACGAAAAACGAAACGAAAAACACAACAAGGGCCCAAACCAAGCTAAACAGCGTTGTGGTCGGTCCTTGTTTTTCTCGCAGCGCGACGACGAAGGGCAACGTCGAGGGGGGGACGGATCCAGAGAGGGACACGTCGACCCCGAACCAGCGACACGCACAGACAGATCAGCGATCGGCCCCCGATACCGAATCCGCACGCTCCGGGGCGGGGCGGGCGATCGGGCTCCCGTCGGCGACGAACGGGCGATCGGGGATCGATGCGTCTCACCTGGAGCCTGCCCCCCCCTGACGGCGCCCCCCTTGGTCATCACCCGGCTCCTCGGCGACCGCTCGGGAGGATCCGGACAGCCCCGAAGCGTACCAATCCGGCCAGGCACGGCCGCTGGAGGAAGCCCGGCGCTGGAAAACCGCCGCGAACCGACGGAAACCCTCAGAAAGCTCGAAGACCTCCTCGTCTGTTCAACTCACGGGAGCCTCCCATACCATCTTGCTGGCTCTTGCGAAATCGACGCCAACTGGCGCTAGTCGACGCCGAATCGACGCTCGTCGACGCAGACTAGCGCTAGATCGACGCAGCCTCCTCGACTACCAGACGCTAGTCTACGCTGGCGCACTCCAGAGACGGAGTTGCGAGGATATACAGAGCCACCATAGTTCGGGAGCGGCCAAGAGGGCGGCGTCCAAGAGGGGGGCGCAAATCATGGCCAGCGGCATGTGCGCGGCCCGGGGGGGGGGCCCTGGACGTATTGAAATAAGAAGAGGCGCGCCATGAAATCTGGGGAGATGCCATGGCCCCCGCCATGATATCCTTCGCCCCCCTAGTCATCACCCCCCTCTTTGCCGCCCCCGAGTATTTGCTGCCGATAACCTCGACCGCGACCCCTCATCTGTGGATCGCATTGGCGCTGATGCTGCCCCTGCTGGTTCGCCCCGTTGCCGGCAGGCGGACTCTGGAAGAAAAATCAAACATAGCCAAATACATGTTCAAAGAGTATCAAAAAATACGAACCATCTTCACCACACTCTCTTTGTTACTGCTCTTGATCCCCTCGGTAGAGGGACGTGCCCGACTCCCCTTCTTTTCTTCCTTCTCCTCGTCATCCTCCACCTCCTTCCCCCTCCAACTTATGGTGGTGGTGGTGGAAAACAGGCCCATCAGCAGATGGTGCTCGGTGAAACCTGTTCAGGTTCACGAACATGGCCCTCATCATCGCGCGCAGCCGACACATGACACGGCAACGCAGCTGCACCCTCAGCCGCCCAGAACCTGACCCGTCCTTTGTTGCGCATCGGAGACTGGCACGTTTGCCTGCATGCATGGAGGGGGGGGGGCAGTCGAGAGGTCTCTCCACCATAAGGCCCTAACGTGACGCGTAGTTTGTCAGCCTCCTGGGGGCTTCTCGTCGCCACGGCTGGACCCGCCTTGGAAAACTGACCCCGGGAGTGGTCTGGCGACAGATCTTGAGTAGACTTGGGCCAAGAGTTTATGGCTGTTTACTCAACTCTGACAAGTTTGCCTGCGTGGACAGGGGGGGAGGGGGGCTGCCATGCAACCCCAGCTCACGCGTCCGAAAGCCGAAGCACTCATTGAAGAGGAACCCAAGGGGAGGGGGGAAGAAAAAACCATGCAAGCCAGCTTGCCGGAATCTAGATTCGGCAAAAATTAGTGCTGTGGACGCCCGAGCTGCGTACGGAAATCATGTGTACGATGCCCAACAGCAAATGTTGTCCCAAACCGAGGGCGGCCGCTGTCGGGCAGGCGGCCTTCTGTCTCAGAGGCCCAGCATCCGCGGCGACACCGACGGCGAGTCCTGTTCCGAACGAACACGACCTGCTGTCGGTCTTTGTACACATGATCTACGCGCCCATCTTTTGAAAACCGCGATACGATCCCTCTCACAATGCATACTTGCTCAGAGGGTGCCTGTGCCAGGGATCGCACGGGCTGAATCGCCTCGGCCAGTCTCGGTCCCCACTGCTGGCGCCATTACGGCGAAGACCTTGCAATCCCCGCCGAAAGGTTGATGCGCTGCCGGGCTCTTCGGCCAGTCTCGCCGGGTCAGGGCGAGTCGACCGGGCCGTGGGCACGCCGGACTCACCCGGTATCCACGGTGCGGCAGGGAGCTCGGCTCGGCTCGAGAGCTCTCATTAGGGAAGGCGGCCTACGAGGGCCAGTGCAGGGGGCAGAAGATCCAGCCCGAGAATAACCACCCCGACACGCGAAGCCATTCGGCAAAGCACCCAAAGAAAGAATCGAACAGGGCAGGGCTGTTTCGTAAACGCCCAGAACCAAGGGAGATAAGGTGTTACTGCGGCCCGTTGGTTGTTACTGCGGCCCGGTGGGTGTTAGTATGGCCAGGGGTCCTCCAGAGTGTATTAATTATCGAGTACGGTAGGGGGGTGGGGGTGGGGGGGGGGGGGGGGGGGGGGGGGGCAAAAAAGGCTCCGCCCCCCCCCCCCTTCACCGAAGAGCCTCTCGGAAGAGCCTCTGGTGCTCTCCGAAGAGCCTCTTGGAGCCGCCGAAGACCTTCTTCCAGCCGCCTAAGAGCCGCTTGGGCTCTCCGAAGAGCCTCGTGGGGCCTCCGAAGAGCTTCTTGGGGCATCCGAAGCGCTTCTTGGGCTCTCCGAAGAGCCTCTTGGGCTTCCCGAAATACTACTACTACTACTACTACTACACTACTACTACTACTACTACTACTACTACTACTACGATTACTACTACTACTACTACTACTACACTACTACTACTACTACTACTACTACTACTACTACTACTACTACTACCTACTACTACTACTACTACTACTACTACTACTACTACTACTACTACTACGACTACTACTACTACTACTACTACTACTACTACTACTACTACTACTACTACTACTACTACTACTACTACTACTACTACTACTACTACTACTACTACGACTACTACTACTACTACTACTACTACGTACTACTACTACTACTACTACTACTACTACTACTACTACTACTACTACTACTACTACTACTACTACTACTACTACTACTACTACTACTACTACTACTACTACTACTACTACTACTACTACTACTACTACTACTACTACTACTACTACTACTACTACTACTACTACTACTACTACTCGTCGTCCCTAGCACCCTAGGGCTAGCACTCCCTAGCGCCAGTACTTCCTAGGGCTAGCACTCCCTAGCGCCAGTACTACCTGGCACTCCCTCGGACTAGCACTCCCTAGGACTAGTATTCCCTAGGGCTGGTACTCCGTAGTGCGAGTACTCCCTAGGACGAGTACTCCCTTGGACGAGTACGCCCTAGGGGTAGTAATTCCTAGGACTGGTACTCCCTGGGGCTAGCACTCCCTGCGGCTAGTACTCCGTAGGACTAGTACTCCTTATGAACGATATTACTTAACACCAACACTACAGCACCATTGTACTACCACACTACAGCACTACTACCACAATACCAGTACCACAACACCACAACACCGCTACCACAACACCACTACACCGCTACCACAATACCACAACCACAACACCACAACACCGCTACCACAACACCACTACCACAGCACCACTGCCACTACCACAACACTACTACCTACTAACAACTCAACAACACTACCAACACCACACCACTAACACAACACTACCAACACCACACCACTAACACAGCACACCACTACCAACACCACACTTCTAACACAGCATACAGCACAACCAGCCACTACCAACACCACACCACTAACACAACATTACCAACACCACACCACTAACACAGCACAGCGACCACCACACCACTAACACAGCACTACTACCACGTTGGTTCCAGGTGGGAGTTACTGTGGCCACTTTTGCCTGCGCGGGAGTGCATTCCCTTAGGGGTTGCGAATCTCTCCAGATCTAACATGAGATACCTTTACATATTACTTTTCATTGAGCGGCCTGCGCGGGCCACAGTAACTCCCATCCCGCCGCGCGACGGGCCACACTAACACTCAACGGGCCACACTAACACCCAACGGGCCACAGTAACAACCGGTCGCCGCCAATTGTCCGGTCTGGGTGGTGGTTCCTCCGATGACAGGGTGGGTGCGGGGTCAGCATGTTCGTGACAGCATTGGCTCCAAGAGTTCGCGTCGACACCGTGTGCTGCTTCGGGCCAGCGCTCCAGCCGGTCCCCGAGGGATCGGCACACGCTCGAGTGGGGCGGCGCTTGCAGGTCTTTGCGGTTGACACGTGCCTCATGGTCAGTGGCATTCCAGAAGAGAGCAATAGTTGCATTGATCGTCGATCTCATCTCTCAGGGGGGGTGGAGGGCGGGAGATGGTGCGGGAGGAATCTGCGAGGCACGGGGGGGCGCTCGGAGGAAGAGCTGCACTCGAAGGAGCAGGGACGAGAAGGGGTCGCTGAAGAATGCAACGAACCATGATAACAGTGGGGACGAGGAGAAGCAACAGAAGAGAGGAGCAGCACCAGCGGCAGCGGGAGCAGAGCGAGAGAGAGACGGGGACGGGGGGGAGGAGAAGTGCTGAGGAAGCAATGGGATGGGGGGCAACGAGGGCTGAGGAGGAGGGAATCGACGATGACGACGAAGCCAGCGGCGACAGTGGCGAAGACGGCGACGACAACCCGCGCCAAGGCCGCTCGGGCCGCGCGCGCCCGGCCTGAGTCGTGGCGGCCTGCTGATCCGCGGCCCCTGGTGGTGGCCCGGGGCTACCAGGGTGAGGTCGGGAATCTCCTCCCACAGGCGGACTTTCGACGAAAAATAAACAGATGGTTAGATGGTCGAAAAGTGCTCAAACAATGTCAAAGCTGGTAGAAAACGTCCCCCAACTATTTTGTTGGCTATGTTTGAGTATTCATCCTGCAGGTTTGGGTGGCCACAAAGGGGGTCCAGCTGGAAGGGGGTGGTGCAATAGATTTTGGGCAAATGTATTGCAAATGTACTGCGCCGGAGAATTGTACTGCATTGTATTGCATGTAGTGTATTGCGCGCGGAAGTGCAGCAACACATTTGCGCGCCGAAGTGTATTGCACGCCCCAAGTGTAGTGCAACCCCAAAAATCTATCGCACCAGATCTCTTGCACCACCCCCTCGTCGCTGGACCCCCTCGTGGGTCAACCCGAGAGAAGCCCCGCCGCCTTTTTTGAGTCGGGGCGGAGGGGCTCCTCGGAAGTCTTCCGGCCCTCTTGGAAGCTCCCGGTGGTAATTATCGGGGAGGGCCTGGGAAGCCTCGGCACTCTGGGAAGCCCGCCCTATCTGCTCTTTCCCCCCGGAAAGGCGCGCCGCCGACCGAGCCGAGGGGCAGGCCCGACGGCAGGCTGCCGGGACCCGTTTCCGAGGTTTCTGGGGTCCAAACCAATGCCGTCGGCGATACATCGGCGCCGTCTCGGCTCTGTGGTGGCCGTTCGGGACCCTCCCGGCACCTCCAGAACGCCCTCGGCGAGGCGCAGCTGCTGGAACGCATCCGAGGCCGGCTGGAAACCCGCCGAGGACCGCCAAAAGCAACCGAAAACCGCTATCCTCGAACCCGAATGCTATCCAGACCCGCTCCTCCGCGGCGTCCCCGAAAGGGAGGTCGCTCAGCGTGAGAAGGACACGGCTGGGGCCTTCCCCCGGGACGAGATCTCCACCCTGAATTGCTCTCTGACGGTGCCGGGGGCCCGTGCAAGGCCTCGGGAGCCCGGAAAGGGCGAACAAAACTCAGGACCCGTTTCCCTCAGGAGGGCCCGATGCTCCACCACCGCCGCTGCCATAGGTAGGAGAGAGAGGAGGAAGAGGACGAGGAGAAGGAGGATAAGGATAAGGAGGAGGAGTAGGAGGAGGAGAACGATAAGGAAGAGGAGGAGGAGGAGGACGAGGAGGAGGAGAGAGAGGGAGAGGAGAAGAGGGAGGAGCAGGACGAGGAGGAAGAGGAGAAAGAGATGAAGGAGGACAAGACGGAAGAGAAGGAATAGGAGGAGGAGGAGGAGGAGGTGGAGGAAGAGGAGGAGGAGGAGGAGGAGGACCTCTCCAGCCCCAATAACGGTGGTGGAAGACTGGCCCATCACGTCCGGACCCGCTCTCCACCGCGGCGAGGGAGGTCTCGTCGGACCGAGCGGCGGCCGGCCCCGCGGATAGTACTTCTGGCAGGCCGCCGTGTACTCGAAGTACCTCGAGGGAGGGAGCGCGCGGCCGCCGCCGCGCTGGCATCAGGTCGGGCGTGTCCTGCTCCAGGCGGATGTTGTACGAAAGATGAGAACATACCCCCAAACTACAAAAAAATACCTACTACTAATAAGAAAGTACCCCAAAAGACAAACAACAAACAATACCCCCCCAAAAAAATACAAAGAAAGTGCTCAACAACGGTCAAAGCACCGTCCCCAGACCATTTCTGTGACCATGTTTGGCTATTCCTCCTGCAGAGGGCCAGGCCCGACTTTCATCATCGGTGGGGACAACTGGCGGCCGCCCGCAGGGTGTTCCTTGGCGGCGCGCACAGAGGGGGCAGGGCTAGGTCGGGAATGTCCCCCTACAGGCGGATTTTAGACGAAAAATAAAAAATAGCCGAAGTGGGTTAGGGGGGGGGGAGGGGAGAGCACAGAGCGGGGTAAGGGGAGAGGGGAGAAGGGGAGGCTTGGCGGCGAGCACAAAGGGGGGTAGGGGGAGAGGGGAAGGCTTCTTACAAGCAGGCTGCTTCTATGTGTTGGCTACTTTTGGATATGCCTCCTGTAGAGGGACAGGCCCGATTTGGAGGGGGGGGAGGCTTCTTAGAAGCAGGCTGCTTCTTAGCAGGCGCGGGCCTCATATCTGCAGACAGGGCCCGCGCCTTCTAAGAAACAGAGACCCGCGCCTTCTAAGAAGCAGGGGTGCTTCTGAGAAGCCTTCCCCCCGCCCCCTACTCCCCTCTGCGCGTGGCCGAGAATTGTCGACCAATGCCCTGAACCCTGCGGATCTTTCTGTGCCGTGGACTGCTGCAGGCTAGGCTCCCGGAAGGACGAACCAGCAGGAGGAGCATGGTATATGCCATTGACTGGCACACGAGGCCCGAGCAGAAGATCGGAAGCCGACGCTGCGAAGCTAGCGCGCGCGTTTCAACGCCAATACACCGGGCATGAGCGTAAACGCTCAGGAAGAGGAGAAGAGGAAGAGGAAGGAGAGGTTACCGATGCCGCTACCCTTGGCTCGCTTTCGCCCTCTGGGGCCACCTGGGAAGCCGTCGTCGCTACGGCTGGATTCGCCTCGAGCCTCCGGTCAGAACGTTCCCCGGGAGAGGTCTGGGGAGTAGCGGTGTCGGTTCCCTTTGCTTTTGTTTCCCAGTGTGGGCAAGGCGACAAGGCGACAAGGGAGAGGACACCAAGGCAATCTACGCCCCTCCTCTGTCTCGCGCCGGGCGGCCTTCGTGCTGACAGGGCTGCTCTGAGGCTGAGGATGATGGCTGATGAAGACGATGAGAACCCAAAACAAAAATAACAGGGGAGAGGGCGATAAAACATAAACGTGCCGCCGGGGAACTGTTGGAGGCGGCGACCATCTAATCTCGATAGCGCCGACGACTCCACGAGCAGGCCCTGAACCCAATTTATCAAGCATCACCCATCGGGCAAACATGAGACTCGAGTTCGGGGGACTCGGGCTGGACTGGCGGGGCCGTCAGGAACATGACGAGGCCCAGTCTGATGGACGTCGACGCGATCCCCCGCTGCAGGCGTCCCACGAAAGCCGGGACGCCCAAAGTCAGGGATGGACAAACCCCCTTTCTATGAAATGCACACAAATCCCAGAATCCCCCATCTTCTCCGATATCTTCTGGACTTTCGTCTTCCCCCCACTTCCCATATTTTCACATATTTTCCTGGGGGTCGACGATTAATTGTGTCTGTAGGTTTTGTTCCCTCCTGACTTTGGTAAAACGTGGCTTGGTGACAACGGCCTCGTGCCCAAACCTGGCGAGCGCAGGCCTGGAAAAGGACGGCCGCGGCGCCCTCTCGAGAACCGACAACGGACAATTCGCGATTCGACGTGTCAGGGGGGGGTTCTCCACGGCCGCCCACCGCGCTCTGGCCCTGCAGGATCCGAGCAGGCGGAGGGGGGGAGGCTTTTGGCGGCGCGCAGAGGGGGGTAGAGGGGGAGGGGGGGGGCTTCTTAAGCCCCCTGCTTCCCAAAACCCGCGTCTTCCTAGGGAAGGGTGGAGCCCCCCCCCCCTACCCCCCTCTGCGCGTGGCCGAGAGATGCTCTTAGAGAGGCTGGCCTGGCAGGACCGAGTCAGTGACGCCTGACAGGATCCTGCAAAACATCCTGCAAAACATCCTACAGGTTCCTGCGCCCAGAGTCCCGGGTCAGTTCGCCCCTGGCTCTCTGCAGGATCCTGCAAGATCCGGAGCTCTGACTGCCCCGTCTCCTGAGGCCCGATCCTGAGAAGGAGGCTACCTCTTAGAAGGCGCCAGCCCTACATCTAAACAGACGGCCCGCGCCTTCTGAGAAGAAGGGGTGCTTCTGATAAGCCTTCCCGCTGCCCCCACCCCCTTGTGATGAGACGCCACCCTTCCATCCAAGGAACCTTCGCTGCAGTCAGGCCAGCATTGTATCAGATTGCCGCTACGGAGGCGAGTCTGCAGGGGCCCTGGAACACACAAATCCGCCGATCCGGCGTGTGAGTTTCAAGGAGTCTCAGCTACAGCCTCGAGGCTGAGCCTCAGCCTCTGGGGGGGGTTGCCGGGGTGGCTCTGCCGGGGAAGGGGGGGTGGGGGGTGGGGGGGGGTGCGAGTTTCCGGCGGATGCGTTTTTTGACACCCCTCACAAGGATCGTGGCCTCCGAGGGGGTTCCGAACTCGAGTACCACCCCTCCCGCACCAAGAGGCTCCGAGGAGGCCTCCAAGAGGCCCCAAGGGGCGCAGAAGAGGCCCCCAAGAAGCCCCAAGAGGCTCCCAAGAGACCCCCAAGAGGCCCTCTAGTGGCCCCAAGAGGCCCGAGAGGCCCCCAAGAAGCCCCAAGAGGCGCCCAAGAGGCCCCCAGAAGTCCCAGCCAACCACGAGATCCCAACCAGCATCCATGAGGTCTCTGACCCACCACCCACGCACGGTGGCGGGATAGGCCGACGGCCACTGGATCCGCCGCCCCCTGCTTGCAGGGGTGCACGGCGTGCTGGATGAGCTGTCAGGTTTTGGTTTTGGTTCTTTTTCCAAAAGAACCTTCCCAGTGGGCTCCGGCAGAACACGCCGGCCACCCGGAATTTCCCCAAACGTGCTCAACGACCGCAAAAAATCCTCCAAGAACGGCCGTTTCGCTCGGGACATCCTCAAAAAATCGCGAAGATGGCCCAAGATGGCCTCCAAGTCCGCCCGAGATGGTCCAAGACGGCCTCCAAAACGGCCCAAGAGAGTCCAAGACGGCCCAAGACGGCCCAAGAGGCCCCCCAGAGGCCTCCCAGACGGCCCAAGAGGCCTCCAAGAGGTCCTCCAGGAGAGTCCGAAGAGGCCAAAATCATTGATTTTCCTTGGTTTTTGAAGGATTTTGGCATTTGCGCCTTTTCGGCTCTCCGACGGCTCAAGACGGCCCAAGAAGCCCCCAAGATCGCCCAAGAGGCCCCCAAGAGAGCCCCATGATGGCCCAAGTGGCCTCCAAGATGGCCCCTAGAGGGCCCCAAGACGGCCCAAGAGGCCTCCAACACGCCCAAGATGGCCTCCAAGACGCCCAAGATGGCCTCCAAGACGGCCCTGGAGCGCCCCAAGAGGGTCCCCCGTTGGCCCATAGAGGCCCCCCAAACGGCTTCCGACGGCTTCAGACGTGCCAGGAACCCACCAAGATGGCCGAAGTTGGCTCGAAGCTGGCCCAAAAGGGCCCAAGAGGCCCCCAAGAGGGCCTCCAGGAAGGCCAAAAGATGCCAAAATCACTGATTTTCCAGAGGTTTTTGATGGATTTGGGCATTTCCCTTTTTTCGGCCTTCCGACGGCCCGAGACGGCCCAAGAGCCCCCAAAGATCGCCGAAAGATCGCCCAAGAGGCCTCCAAGACGGCGACGATGACCATCAAGACGCCCACGTGTTCCCCGAAGGCTTTCCAAACCGATTCGGGGAACACATGGTCCGATGGCTTGGCAGGTCTGGCCTCAACGTTCGGCCACATAGGCGCTTCCACAAAGGCAGGGGGCGGCGGTGATTCGCCGTAGGCGTCTTCGATCCGCCGCCCCCTGCTTGCAGGGGTGCACGGCGTGCTGGATGATTCAGGTTTTGGTTTTGGTTCTTTTTCTAAAAGAACTCCCCAGTGGGCTTCGGCCCGTCCCGCCGGCCACCCGCGCATTTCCCAAAATGCGTCTGTCAATGCCCAAAAACGGCCGTTTCGCTCGGGACATCCTCAAAAAATCGCGAAGATGGCCCAAGATGGCCTCCAAGTCCGCCCGAGATGGTCCAAGACGGCC
Source organism: Prorocentrum cordatum (assembly GCA_963575745.1). Classification (NCBI taxonomy): domain Eukaryota; class Dinophyceae; order Prorocentrales; family Prorocentraceae; genus Prorocentrum; species Prorocentrum cordatum. The sequence goes on along the minus strand of CAUYUJ010006202.1, from coordinate 204,045 downwards.
TCCAAAACGGCCCAAGAGAGTCCAAGACGGCCCAAGACGGCCCAAGAGGCCCCCCAGAGGCCTCCCAGACGGCCCAAGAGGCCTCCAAGAGGTCCTCCAGGAGAGTCCGAAGAGGCCAAAATCATTGATTTTCCCTTGGTTTTTGAAGGATTTTGGCATTTGCGCCTTTTCGGCTCTCCGACGGCTCAAGACGGCCCAAGAAGCCCCCAAGATCGCCCAAGAGGCCCCCAAGAGAGCCCCATGATGGCCCAAGTGGCCTCCAAGATGGCCCCTAGAGGGCCCCAAGAGGGCCCAAGAGGCCTCCAACACGCCCAAGATGGCCTCCCAGACGCCCAAGATGGCCTCCAAGACGGCCCTGGAGCATTCCAAGCGGGCCCCAAGTCGGCCCATAGAGGCCCCCCAAACGGCTTCCGACGGCTTCAGACGTGCCAGGAACCCACCAAGATGGCCGAAGTTGGCTCGAAGCTGGCCCGAGACGGCCCAAAAAGCCCCAAAGATCGCCCAAAGCTTGCCCAAGAGGCCTCCAAGACGGCCAAGATGACCTTCAAGATGCCCACGTGTTCCCCGAAGGCTTTCCAAACCGATTCGGGGAACACGTGGTCCGATAGCTTGGCAGGTCTGGCCTCAACGTTCGGCCACATAGGCGCTTCCAAAAAGGCAGGGGTCGGCGGTGATTCGCCGTAGGCGTCTTCGATAAATGCTTAGTGAGAGGAGGGGAGGGAAAAAAAGAGGAGGGACGAGGGCGAAGAAGGATCACATCAGTCGGAGCGCCCCAGATCGGCGGCACTGGCCGAAGGCCACTACAATAAATACACCCAAATAAAAAGATTCCCCATGTTTTCCCATATTTTCTGGGTTCCTGTCTTCCCCCCCACTGCCCATATTTTCCTACATTTTCTGGGGAATCGACGATCAATTGTGTCTGTGTGTTTCCTCCCCTCCTGAGAGTCGCACTGCGTGGGCCACGGGTGGCACCGCCCCGGCGTGCGGTGCGCTGCCAACGACGCTCGCGGAGGCAGCTGTCCGCCGCACGCGCAGTGCTGCACTCCCCTGTGCGGGCCGTGTGCGGCGGGCCCCCCTCCCACCACCCGATGAGGTGCAGTCGCCTGAGCCCGGCACCGCCTCCCGAGGCGTGCGCCGCCGCGCGGCGCCACGACCGCTCAGCGCGCGCGTCGCCAAGAAAGAAGCCTGCCCTCCCCCCCTCCCCCCTAAGCCCCCTCTCTGCGCGCGGTCGACGGAGGGGGAAAGGGGGAGCACTGCTCCCAGCACTTCCGCCGGTAGGCCTCGAACTCCTCCGGGGAGGTGCCTCTTCGGCGGGCCGCGCGGCGAGGCGAGCAGAAACAGCGCCAGTGACTTGGCAGGTGGCGCTGCGTTGCAGCATAATCGCTGGGCGCCGTTCCCAACCACCCCCTTCTCGATTCCTGATAACTGTCTTAGTGTGGAGGGCTCAGGGTGAAATCCATGTGGGCTTTTGCACCTCGAAAACCAGTCCGTCTTGTGATTCACCCCTCTTGCAAATTCAAGCCTCGAACATCCATCAAAACGGCATTTCAGATTTCACGATTTGCCCTCCACCCAAAGAGAATGCTCGGGCTCCCCCCCCCTCCTCGATTCCACGATTGAAGCGAAGGACTCCGGACGCCTGTCGCAAGTGACGCGCCTCTGCGCGCTGGCTCTCGCGACCAGGCCCCTCTAGGGCACCAGCCGCCACGGCCAGGCTTTCCCCGAGGCCGCTCGAAGCGCGCCCTGGGAGGGGCCACTCTCGCGAGGCCTCGCCGCCGCTGCCGCGCTCATGCGGCACGGCGAGCGAAGCAAGCTACCTGCTCAAAGGCCCGTCGGCCCCGAGCACGACTCGACGCAGGGCTCGCTGAACGAGCAGGCCCCGTGCAGCTGAACAAACGGTCCCCCGGCGACCGAACCGGCAGGCAGGCTTCCCAGACATCCGCAATCTCGACTTGTCCCAACCATCCCGTGGTGTGGGTCCCTCGTTTTGACGAGGCAGCGCCCCGCGTCCCTCCTCTCCTCTCCGCCTCCTCCCCTTCCTCCCTCCTCACATCCCTGCCTCTGCCATCCGAGCCAATCAGCCATTTCGGCACATCCCTCACACGTTCGTGGCCACACAGGGAGCTCCGACGAAGGCCTTAGTGGCTGCGCTCACATGCGCCAGCCGTACCCATTCCGGCACAAGATTACCCACAAGAAGCTCCACCGAAGGACCCAGTGGCCGCGGCGCATTTTGGCACACCCCTCACACGGGTCGTGGCCCCATGGGGAGCTCCACCGAAGGCCCTGTGGCTGCGTTCGCATGCGCCCGCCGCGCCTATGTCGGCACACCCCTCACAAGTTTCGTGGCACCATGGGGAGCTCCACCGAAGGCCCAGGTGGCTGCATTCGCATGCGCCAGCCGCGCACATTTCCGCACACCCCTCACGTCTTCCGTGGCCCCGTAGGGAGGTTCCATCGAAGGCCCCGGTGCCTGCGCTCGCATGCGCCCGCCGCGCCCATTTCGGCACACCCCTCACACCGCTCGTGGCCCCACCGAAGGCAACACTGGCTACGTTCGCATAATTACGCCCGCCGAACCTACTTCGGCACACCCCTCACACGTTTCGGAGCCCGTAGAAAGTTCCACCGAAGGCCCAGGTGGCTGCGTTCGCATGCGCAAGCCGCACCTATTCTGGCACACCCTTCACACGTTTCGTGGACCCATAGGGAGTTCCACCGAAGGCCGCAGTGGCTGCGTTCGCATGCAGCCGCCGCACCCATGTCTGGCACGCTTTCATACGAGTCGTGGTCCCATAGTGTCAGTTGCACCGAAGGCCCCAGTGGCTGCGTTCGCATGCGCCCGCCGCACACATCTCGGCGCACTCTTCAAACGTTTCGCGGCTCCATAGAAAACTCGACCGAAGTCCACAGTGGCTGCGTTCGCATGCGCCCGGCGCGCCTATTTCGGCACACCCCCCACACGTTCCGTGGGCCCATGGGGAGCTCCACCGAAGGCCCCGGTGGCTGCGTTCGCATGAAGCCGCCGCACCCATGTCGGCACACCCCTCACACGTTTCGTGGCCCCTAGGGGGAGCTCCACCGAAGGCCCCAGTGGCTACGTTCACATACGCCCGCCGCACCTATTTCGGCACACCCCTCACACATTTCGTTGTCCCGTAGAGGTTTCTACCGAATGCCCCAAAGGCTACGTTCGCATGCGCCCGCCGAACCCATTCCGGCACACGCCTCACACGTCTTTTATGGCCTCGTGGAGAATTCCACCGAAGACCTGATGGCTGCGTTCGAATGCCCCCGCCGCACCCATTCCGGCACACCCCTCACACGTTTGGTGGCCCCAGGGGTAGCTCCACTGAAGGCCCCAATGGCTGCGTTTGCGTGCGCTGGCCACACCCATTTCGGCACGCAGCTCACATGTCTCGTGGCCGTGTAACAAGTTCCACCGAGGACAAAAGTGGGTACGTTCGCACGCCCCCGCCGCACCCATTCTGGCAGCACACCCCTCACACGTTTCGCGTCCCCATAAGGAGTTCCACCGAAGGCCCCGGTGGCTGCGTTCGCATGGTCCCGCCGCACCCATTCTGGCGCAACTCTCATAGGTGTCGTGGCACCATAGGGAGCCTCACCGAAGGCAGCAGTGGCTGGGTTCGCATGCGCCCGCCGCGCCCATGCCGGCACACACCTCAAATCTTTCAAGGCCCTACAGGGAGCTCCACCGAAGGCAGTCGTGGTTGCGCTCGTATGCGCCCGCCGCATCCATTTCGGCACACACATTTCGTTGCCCCGTAGACGGTTCCACCGAAGGCCCCAGCGGCAACGTTCATGCGCCCACCGCGTCCATTTCGGCACACCTCTCGAGACTGCAATGTCTGCGCTCGCATGCGCCAGCCGCATGCGTGCCGGCACAAGTCACACACGATTCGTGTCCCCATGGGGAGCTCCACCGAAAGCCCCACTGGCAGCGTTCGCATGCGCCCGCCGCACCCATTCTGGCAGCACACCCCTCACACGTTTCGTGGCCAGGTAGAGACTTCCACCGAAGGCCCAATGGCTGCGTTCGCATGCGCCCGCCGCACCCATTCTGGCACAACTCTCATACGTGTTGTGGCACCATAGGGAGCCTCACCGAAGGCAGCAGTGGCTGGGTTCGCATGCGCCCGCCGCGCCCATGTCGGCACACCCCTCACACCTTTCAAGGCCCCACAGGGAGCTCCACCGACGGCCGTCTTGGCTGCGCTCTCATGCCCCGCCGCACATATTTCGGCACACCCCTCACATATTTCGTTGCCCCGTAGACAGTTCCACCGAAGGCCGCAGTGGCAACGTTCATGCGCCCGCCGCGCCCATTTCGGCACAGCCCTCATAAGTAGAAAAGTTCCACCGAAGGCCACAGTGGCTGCGTTCGCATGCGCCCGCGGCACCCATTCTGGCACACCCATCACACGTTTCGTGGCCCCCTGGGGAGCTCAACCGAAGACGGTATTCACAACTGCGTTACTCACAACTGAACATGGTTGGGTCCTTTGCCAAACTAATGTAAAAACGCGGGCCCCCAACCTCTCGACCACTTCCCCGTGACTGGTTTTTCGTCGCGAGTCGTTTTCTGACGCTCCCGGGGCCCGGCCAGGGCCCCGCCCGAGAGGCCGAAAACGATGAAACACATCCGGCTCGATGTTTTCGAGACGCCAGGATGTCTGGGATTGGGGCCCTCTTGGAACCCGCTTCGGGTTCCTTGGGCGTCCCTTGGTGGCTCGGCTGGCACCGTTTGGGAGCGCGCTTCTGGCGCCCTGCCTGCGTGTTCCGTGGGCCCCCTCCTGGGGCCTCACTGGGCCCGTCGGCGGAAGAGGAAGGTGTGGAGAGATCCGAGGAAACCCGATAACCTCGTTTCCTGATAACTGTCTGAGTGTGGAGGGCTCGAACTCCTCCGGGGAGGTGCCTCTTCGGCGGGCCGCGCGGCGAGGGGAGCAGAAACAGCGCCGGTGACTTGGCAGGTGGCGCTGCGTTGCAGCATAATCGCTGGGCTCTGTTCCCAACCACCCCCTCCTCGATTCCTGATAACTGTCTGAGTGTGGAGGGCTCAGGGTGAAATCCATGTGGGCTTTTGCACCTCGGAAACCAGTCCGTCTTGTGTGTTTCACCCCTTGCAGATTCAAGCCTCGAGCATCCATCAAAACGGCATTTCAGATTTCACGATTTGCCCTCCACCCAAAGAGAATGCTCGGGCTCCCCCCCCTCCTCGATACCACGATTGAAACGAAGGACCCCGGACGCCTGTCGCAAGTGACGCGCCTCTGCGCGCTGGCTCTCGCGACCAGGCCCCTCTAGGGCACCAGCCGCCACGGCCAGGCTTTCCCCGAGGCCGCTCGAAGCGCGCCCTGGGAGGGGCCACTCTCGCGAGGCCTCGCCGCCGCTGCCGCGCTCATGCGGCACGGCGAGCGAAGCAAGCCTCCTGCTCAAAGGCCCTTCGGCCCCGAGCACGATTCGACGCAGGGCTCGCTGAACGAGCAGGCCCCGTGCAGCTGAACAATCGGTCCCTGCGGCGACCGAACCGGCCGGCAAGCTCCCCAGACATCCGCCGTCTCGACTTGTCCCAACCGTCCCGTGGTGTGGGGCCCTCGTTTTGACGAGGCAGCGCCCCGCGTCCCTCCTCTCCTCTCCGCCTCCTCCCCTTCCTCCCTCCTCACATCCTTGCCTCTGCCATCCGTGCCAATCAGCCATTCCGGCACATGCCTCACACGTTTCGTGGCCACACAGGGAGCTCCGACTAAGGCCTTAGTGGCTGCGTTCACGTGCGCCCGCCGTACCCAGTCCGGCACAACATTACCCACAAGAGGCTCCACCGAAGGACCCAGTGGCCGCGGCGCATTTTGGCACACACCCCTCACACGGTTCGTGGCCCCATGGGGAGCTCCACCTAAGACCCTGTGGCTGCGTTCGCATGCGCCCGCCGCGCCTATTTCGGCACACCCCTCACAAGTTTCGTGGCACCCTGGGGAGCTCCACCGAAAGCCCAGGTGGCTGCATTCGCATGCGCCAGCCGTGCACATTTCCGCACACCCCTCACGTCTTCCGTGGCCCCGTAGGGAGGTTCCGTCGAAGGCCCAGGTGCCTGCGCTCGCATGCGCCCCCCGCGCCCATTTCGGCACACCCCTCACACCGTTCGTGGCCCCACCGAAGGCAACACTGGCTACGTTCGCATACGCCCGCCGAACCTACTTCGGCATACCCCTCACACGTTTCGGAGCCCGTAGAAAGTTCCACCGAAGGCCACAATGGCTGCGTTCGCATGCGCAAACCGTACCTATTCCGGCACACCCTTCACACGTTTCGTGGACCCATAGGGAGTTCCACCGAAGGCCGCAGTGGCTGCGTTCGCATGCGTCCGCCGCATCCATGTCTGGCACGCTTCCATACGCGTCGTGGTCCAATAGTGTGAGTTCCACCGAAGGCCCCAGTGGCTGCGTTCGCATGCGCCCGCCGCACCCATCTCGGCGCACTCTTCAAACGTTTCGCGGCCCCATAAAAAATTCGACCGAAGTCCACAATGGCTGCGTTCGGATGCGCCCGCCGCGCCTATTTCGGCACACACCCCACACGTTTCGTGGGCCCATGGGGAGCTCCACCGAAGGCCCTGGTGGCTGCGTTCGCATGCAGCCGCCGCACCCATGTCGGCACGCCCCTCACACGGTTCGTGGCCCCTAGGGGGGAGCTCCACCGAAGGCCCCAGTGGCTGCGTTCGCATGCGCAAACCGCACCTATTCCGGCACACCCCTCACACAGTTGGTTGCCCCGTAGAGGTTTCTACCGAATGGCCCAACGGCTTCATTCGCATGCGCCCGCCGAACCCATTCCGGCACACGCCTCACACGTTTTGTATGGCCCCGTAGAGAATTCCACCGAAGACCTGATGGCTGCGTTCGCATGTCCCCGCCGCACCCATTCCGGCACACCCCTCACACGCTCGGTGGCCCCAGGGGTAGCTCCACTGAAGGCCCCAATGGCTGCGTTTGCATGCGCCCGCCACAACCATTTCGGCACGCACCTCATATGTCTGGTGGCCGTGTAACAACTTCCACCGAGGACAAAAGTGGGTACGTTCGCACGCCCCTGCCGCGTCCATTCTGGCAGCACACTCCTCACACGTTTCGCGTCCCCGTAAGGAGGTCCACCGAAGCCCCCGGTTGCTGCGTTCGCATGCGCTCGCCGCACCCATTCTGGCACAACTCTCATACGTGTCGTGTCACCATAGTGAGCCTCACCGAAGGCAGCAATGGCTGGGTTCGCATGCGCCCGCCGCGCCCATGTCGGCACACCCCTCACACCTTTCAAGGCCCCACAGGGAGCTCCACCGAAGGCCGCCGTGGCTGCGCTCGCACGCGCCCGCCGCATCTGTTTCGGCACACCTCTCACACATTTCGTTGCCCCGTAGGCGGTTCCACCGAAGGCCCCAATGGCAACGTTCATGCGCCCGCCGCGCCCATTTCGGCACACCTCTCGAGACTGCAATGTCTGCGCTCGCATGCGCCAGCCGCATGCGTGCCGGCACAAGCCACACACGTTTCGTGGCCCCTGGGGAGCTCAACCGAAAGCCCTTGTGGCAGCGTTCGCATGCCCCCGCCGCACCCATTCAGGCAGCACACCCCTCACACGTTTCGTGGCCAGGCAGAGACTTCCACCGAAGGCCCAATGGCTGCGTTCGCATGCGCCCGCCGCACCCATTCTGGCACAACTCTCATACGTGTCGTGGCACCATAAGGAGCCTCACCGAAGGCAGCAATGGCTGGGTTCGCATGCGCCCGCCGCACCCATGTCGGCACACCCCTCACACCTTTCAAGGCCCCACGGGCAGCTCCACCGAAGGCTGTCTTGGCTGCGTTCGCATGCCCCGCCGCACCTATTTCGGCATACCCCTCACACATTTCGTTGCCCCGTAGACGGTTCCACCGAAGGCCGCAGTGGCGACGTTAATGCGCCCGCCGCGCCCATTTCGGCACACCCCTCACACGTTTTGTGGTCCCATAGAAAAGTTCCACCGAAGGCCCCAGTGGCTGCGTTCGCATGTGCTCGCGGCACCCATTCTGGCACACCCATCACAAGTTTCGTGGCCCCCTGGGGAGCTCCACCGAAGACGATATTCACAACTGCGTTACTCACAACTGCACATGGTTGGGTCCTTCGCCAAACTGATGTAAAGACGCGGGCCCCCGACCTCTCGACCACTTCCCCGTGACTGGTTTTTCGTCGCGAGTCGTTTTCTGACGCTCCTGGGGCCCGGCCAGGGCCTCGAGAGGCCGAAAACGATGAAACACATCCGTCTCGATGTTTTCGAGACGCCAGGATGTCTCGGATTGGGGCCCTCTTGGAACCCGCTTACAACCTCGAGGACTGAAATGAGGGAAAAAGGAATACAGCCGGACCTAGAACAGAAAAGCATCATTCAAATAAGAACCCCTGAAACCTGGACACGCTAGACCGGGACATCCACCATACCTCGAATCTCATTTTTCCCACCAGCGTCACGAACAAAAAGCTGCACTGCACAAAAGGGCGGCGGCACGGACAAAATACTGCAGTGCAACACTCCCGGAATAAGTCTGGACATTGCCATGAATGCCACCTCCCCTAGACCTGGACAAAGACCCGAATACTGCAGTGCAGCAACAGAAAAATGCAATGGAGGACCAAGTGCTGCAACAAACAAATGCTCTGGACGACCAACATCCGAATGTGCAGGAAATGTGTCGTTTCCCCGAATCGCCGATGTCCTGGTTAGTCGTTGCCCTTGTCCCGGGAGGGCGATCCAGAACATGAAAACTCCTCCGGCCAGGCTGAAGAACATTTGAGGGTACCCTCCTCCAAGGTGCACACTAAGAGCCAACACACACACACGAAGAACATTAGGAAACCCTCCCCAAACCGACATCGACCTTCGCTACCTCGGTCCGACCGCAGAGGCGGAACGACGCCGAAAAGAGGAGGGGAGCCGTGCATTTGTCGATGGGGGCGGCCGACCTGCGACGCAGCGCGCCCATTCCCCGTCAAAATGCCACATGACACGTCGCCGCGGGGAACCCGCATCCCGGGGCCCGGCAAGGGGCCCGCGGGGGCCGCCAGTGGCCGCACACCTTCCGTCGCGATATGTGCCACGACTCGAGGGGGGAGGAAAGGCGGCGTGTCAGTGAGACTCTTTCTCAGGGCCGGACCTAAACGTTGTGTGCTCGTTGTGTGTTCGCTTTGCCTCTCGTTTTGCTCCGCCTGGGTTTCCTGTACTTCCCTTCCCGAGGTCCAGCAGCACAGCGTTTAGGCCCAGCCCTGCCCTTCCTCCGTCCCGCAGGGTTGGCGTGCCTGCAATCCTCCCTCGGTCCTCTGGAGCGCGCGCGGCTTCGCGAGGGGCCACGGAAGGGGCCAGATCCAGGCGCGCAAGCCAATGCTGAGGGGACTGAGGGGCAACGATATGGGGGACTAGCATAGGGGGGGATACATCGACCTGGAATCGGCGACACATCGCCGATAGATCGGCGATCGGCCTCCGATCGTGAATCCGCACCCTCCTGGGAGGGATGGGGCTATTGGGCCCCTATCGAGGATCAATGGGCGATTGGGGGTCGATGCGTCCCCCCCTATGCCCAACTCCCCCTATCGTTGCCCCTGAGGGGGCCGCGGAGGGGCCAGATCCAGGCGCGCAGAGGCCAGTGCTCGGGGGACCCGCGTGGGCCCGCACCCCAAAAGGTCACTCCAGCGGAGGGTCCCTCCGAGGAAGCGCTGCTGCAGCGCCGTCGTCGTCGTCGTCGTCATATTCTGCTTGTTTTCCGTCCTTTCCGTCCTCGTCTGCGTTCCCTCTTCCTCCCCCCACCTCCTGTTGATTGCCTTGAGACGGGATGGTTGGGATTTTTCGTCGCGGCCACAGACGAAGGCGCCCGCAGCAGGTCGAGTCAGCTCGGGCTACGAGCGAACCAAATTGCCGGCGCGCGCGCAGAGGAAGGCATACCTACCGCATGGGGAAGCCGCTGCGCCGGGGCCGAGCTGCAACTGCGCCGGGGGCCGTGCTGCAACCGCTGCGGCTGAGAAACAGCGGCGAGGGTGGGGACTGAAGCTGCTGGGGCTGCCAGGAAGATGCAAGCGTGCGGGTACCAAGGGATGGCGGGGATACTTTTGATAGCCAGCAGCAGGCGAGCGCGCCGACGGCGTGTAAGGTCCGATCGGGCCGCGCAAGGCCCTAAATACCTAGCAAAAGCAGGGCAGGCCTACCGCCGAAGCCTCAGCGCTGGGCCAGCAAGAGGAGCCGGGGGGGGGAAGGCCGCGGGCTGCAGACTGCCAGGGAGCTGCAAATGTGCGACAACCTGCGAGCCGGGCTACCAGGTGTGAATTGAACTGCAGAGAATCGACCAACCGCTGCGAACTGCAGGGGCTTACCTAAAGCCGGCGGGGCCTCAGGCACCACCACGGCGGACAGGGCCGGCGGGTGGGGGCGTGCAGGCTGCGGCTGCCAGGGAGCTGGACCAGGGCAACGTGCAAATTGACCAACCGAGGTTGGGATGGCGGGGATGCGCGAAGCGCCAATCATCGCAACGCCTGGATGTCTGGGTGATCTCCGCGAAGATCTAACCACCCCCCGGGCAGGAAGCGCTGCAGGGGCGCGCGTGGGCCTTCTGGGCACGCCGCGGGCACCGCCGCAGGCGCCGCCGGGGGGCCGCCCGCGGCAGCGGCCGCCCCTGGTGGGCATGGGCGGAGGTAGGGCAGCGAGCTGGGCCACGTTGCAGGACTGCTACACCGAGGCAGGTCCGAGTAGATGGGGTCGAGGAATCGCGCCGAATCGCCAATGCATCGGCGATGCATCGACGACGTCGGCGGAGAGCATCGGGCTCCACATCGAGCGGCATCGGCCATGCGGAGCGATCCGTTGACCCCATTTACTCGGACCCCATTTTGGAGGCCTATGACTACAGCGCGGAGGGCACGAAAACGGTCATAATGGCCATGACTCAACGCGGAAACGCTGGTATCGACCTGTTATCGTCCGTGGTGGCCATCGATCATTCGTGGCCATCTTGGTCATCGTCGAGTGAACCGTCTCAGCGATGGTCGCCATGGACCATGACCAACATCGGCGCCGACAAGATCCCGAAAAATCTTGGTATTGTTTATCGGCCGTACCTCGAACCATAAGATTCGACATGTTTGTTTTAAACGGCGACTTTCCTCGATCGTGGCCTCGGAGTCCCGTACAGAGAGCTGGTCCGAGGCGAGATGCTGGCCCCAGGGAAGGGGGTCGGGACCTATGAAGGGGCTGCGGATTGAACAAAATCAGGCCGGAGAATGTTAAAGGGGCCCAGGGACACACATGAATATACACCAGTACAATATTTTCCCATCTGTTCTGGGTTTTCGTCTTCACCCCCACTTCCCATAGTTTCCCATATTTTTCCTGAGAGCCGACGATTAGTTGTGTCTGTGTGTTTTGCCCTCCTGAGATGTCTGGGGTCGAGGACCAAGCGGAAGAGCGACACCCGTGCGGCAGAAGACCCGAGACCGCCTCACACAGCCCACGATGGGTGGCCACCGTTGGCCACCGATACCGGGGCGATCCCCACCAGGCGTTGGACTCATGTTAGCCAGCGTGGACCCCACGCAACGATCTCTTTCAGTCTATCGGGCGTTGGCAAAACTGGGTTTAGCGGGACCTGGTTTAGAGATACGTGCTGTGGGACGCCCCAACCCGCCTGTTCCTCTAAGCGGAACTGCCGTCACCCGAAAAAACACCAGCTACGGCATACCCGGTTTAGTGACTCTGGCAAGTTTAGGGGCTCCAGGGCCTTACTACTTCTGGGTCCCCTTACCTGGAGTCCTGGCATTACCCGAACCTAGGTGGTGCAGTCTAGGTGGTGCAATCTGGGTGGTGGAATCCAACTGGCGCGACACAAGGCAACACACAAATCATGGCAAAGCAGTGAAAATCCAAGCAACCTAATGCACAATAATGCACAACAATGCAAAGCAACGCGGCGAAACTCGGGTACGAGCCAGCAGGACTGGCACTGGGGCCCGACGACGACCGCGACGACGGGCGGCGACGAAACCGCCGGACAGGAAGAGAAGCACGACCCCCTTAGTGCAAGCCCTGTTTGGCGAATTG